>OY735233.1:18125751-18238251 GCA_963457665.1 Thysanoteuthis rhombus
TCTGGAATTAGTACAAAATAATTGGGTAATGATTGGATTAGTGTAACGGTTAGGATTAGTGTTACGGTTAGGATTGGAGCTTAGGATTAGTGTTACGGTTAGGATTTAGGGAACGATATCTTAGATTATGAGTGCGGTGTCTTGTGGCGAGAACAATTACGTTATTTGAAGCGTACATGAAACTTTTAACAATAAAGTTTGCTGGAATTGAAAAAGTCTAGCCATCTTCAGCCCTCAATGGAGATAACTTTGACAATCTTTTATGCTATCGTATTTTAGGACCTAAATTACCAAAATTGCTTATCATTAACAATGCTTCATCTTATAAAATTCAGTCTAGTTATTATCATTATTATTACAAGTCTATATAAACAGAATCATAACATTAAATATGGCGGCTCTGAGAGATTGGGGGAACATAAGGAATAGGTTCGATTAGATTTTACATCTTCCAACCAATCAGTTTGTGCGGCTGACACTCTCTTTCCTCTTTCTCTCTATCACACTGTTTCTTTACTCTTCAATTTTGTCGATTTTATAGACTTCATATCTCTCTCTCTCTCTCTCTCTCTCTCTCTCTCTCTCTCTCTCTCTCTCTCTCTCTCTCCCAAACACATATTCCAATGTTAAACTACTTGAAATGCAATCAGCGGAGAGTTGCCTTCAGTCAAAAAAGAAGTTTGACCCTGCAGCAGTCAGGTTTGCTATCTATCCTTTCGTCTCTTTTTTCTACTTAATAGATTCTATATCTTTCACTCTCTCTCTCTCTCTCTCTCTCTCTCTCTCTCTCTATCTCTCTCTCTCTCTATCTCTCTCTCTCTCTATCTCTCTCTCTCTCTCTCTTACACTCTCCAATTTCTTTCTTCCTGTTTCCATCGCACATTTCATTTCTGTTGCTTTCTCTCTTTCTTTTCCGGCTTTCAACGACTCAATAGATTTCACTTTCTTACTCTCCTTCTTTTACTTTGTCTCTCTTTCACCCTTCCTTTCTCTCTTTCTTACTCTCTTTCTTTCTCTCTCTCCCTCTCTATATATCTATCTATATCTATATCTATCTATCTATCTATCTATCTATATATATATATATATATATATATATATATATATATATATATATATATATATATATATCTTTTACTTATTCTCTTTTGTCCTGCTTTTCTCTCTTTCCTGCTCTCCTTTTCTCACTCTCTCTCTCTCTCTCTCTCTTACTTTGTCTCTTTTTGTCCTGTTTTTCTTCGTCTTTTTCTCTTTCTTTCTCACGCCCTCGCTCTGTCTTACTTTGTCTCTCTTTTGTCCTGCCTTTCCTTCTCTTATTGTCTTTCTTACTTGCACACATTCTCTCTCTCTCTCTCTCCCCCCTCTCTCTCTCCCCCCTCTCTCTCTCTCTCTCTCTCTCTCTCTCTCTCTCTCTCTCCTCTTTCACTTTTGCTCTGTTCTGTCATTCCTTTCTCTCTTTCTTATTGTCTTCCTTTCTCACACTCTGTCTCTCATACTTTGTCTCTCTTTCACCCCACCTTTTTCCTTTCTTACTCTCTTTCCTTCTCACACTTTTTCTCCCTCTCTTTCTCTCTTTTACTTTCGAACTGCCTTCATCTCCTACACTTATCCTCTCTCTTACTGCCTATCACATCTCACACTCCCCTCTCTCTTTATCATTATCTTTCTCTCTCTCTCTCTCTCTCTCTTTCCCTCTCTCACACACACATACACACACACACTCGCAAACGTTATATAAGCGACACAAAATTTACCAATTAATATTTCTCTACCGTTTCTTCCTTTATACTCTCTCTCTCTCTCACTCTGTCCCTTTCTTACTATCTCTCACCATCTCTCACTCTCACACTCTGACTCTCCCCTTATCCTACTTCCTCTCCTACTCTCTCTCTCTCTCTGTCTCTCTCTCTCTCTCTCACCACACACACACACACACACATACAAACGTTATATAAATATAAAGGACAATATATTCAGCAATTAAATATATCCTTCTAGTCGTTCCGCCTTGTGAAATTCTTTGAAAAGAAAATAAAAATCATTTTGATTAATGAAAGACAAAAACTGTCGCTCGTTGCAAAAAGACGAACCATTTTTTCTAACTGAAACTTTCACACGTTCTGCGCTCGTAAACAAAACAGGTGGCACTGACGATCGACCCAAGACATAAATTTAGCTTTTATGGGAGCACAAAACGGCAATAATGTCAATAAGTCTCTTATAATATGTTCTTAACGTATCCGGACAAATACGTCAACATCCGGTTCGACTATATTTATTATATACACGTCTGAAAAATATATGGGTAAGCATATGAATACAAATATACACATACATATACATTCATCACATTTGCATGAATGTATATATATGTATATATATATATATATATATATATATATATATATATATATATATATATATATATATATATATATATATATATATTTCTGTGTGTGTATGTTTGTATATTAGTTTCTATCTCTATGTGAGTGTGTTTGTGTGTGTGTGTGTGTGTGTGTGTGTGTGTGTGTGTGTGTGTGTGCGTGTGTTCGCATGTTTGTAATCCTACAAACTGTAAACCGTGCAACGTGCACATGAGGGAACAACGCTCAACATCACATTGAGGGACCACAAAACAAAACAGTATATTGGGGGGGGGGAAACAGGGGAGTCTGTGACATCATAGAAACCATAGGAAAGCTCAAAGGGAAATGGGCTGACCATGTTGCAAGAATGGCAGAAAACCGATGGACATCACAACTTACAACATGGATCCCCAGAGATCACATGCGCAACCGAGGCCGGCAGAATATGAGATGGCGAGACGAACTAGACAGATTCAGAAAATATCGACTCTGCAACGCCCATGATAGTGTGATTTGGCAAATCTTGGGGAGGGTCTATGTCCAACAATGTACAATAAAAGACTGATGATGATGATGATGATGATGATGATGATGATGATGATGAGTATTTTTCTACATGCATGTACGTATACCTGTCTATATATACATGTGTGTGTGTATTTCCTTTTATATTTCCCTCAGTGTGTATGTTTTTGTGTGTCTGTTTACAATTGCGTGTTTAGTTGCATGTATCTGTACGTATGTGTGTGTGTGTACTGTATATTTTTCTACGTATACTACGTATGTATTGTTCGTATTCCTGTGTACATTTGTATGCTTACGTGTGTGTAAGGTTGTATCTACGTGTGCCCTAATCTAGTTTTGTCTGTGGGAATATTTAATGTGTGTTTGTGTGGATGTGTCTGTGTGTATGTACATGTCTATATGTGTACGTATGCGTGTATTTGCATTCTTAATTGTGCGTGAAATATTGTACGTGTGTGTTCGTGTATTTTTATAATTTCATCTCTATGTGTGCCCGATTTTTGTACGTTTTTTGTTATTTTTTTGTGCGTACGTATTTATATGTTTACGCGAATGAAGATTTTCGTATGTCCTTTTACGGGTATTCGTCTGGGTATTTTGAATGTATGAGCATTCATATGTGTGTGTATGTGGTTTGTGCATGTATTTGTATGTTTCCATGTGTTATGTATGTTCATAAAAGAATTCACATTCCAACTTTGCCAGCAATAAATGCGGAAGGGGCTGCCATGCAAGAATCGGGTTATTGAGACATTCCAGACGCTGCTCTCAACAGGACTGATCTTTTCTGTCTGGAACTTTTAGATGACGGAAGATCATTACGTTCGGACTTTTGTACCCCATCTTGATCCATTTCTTGAACACAACGTTTCGGCCGGTGTACCCTTTTTTCCCACAAATTACGACCAACAACAGTGTTTGGAATCAAACATCAACTGCAAACTCGGAATTAGACAGAGAAATGCGCACACCCCGGGCAATCGCGAAGACGGACCTTCTCGGCCTCGATGGTCGAAAATATATCTATTCATCACCTGAAGAGGGCATTAAGGTACAACGTCCAAAACGCTGTGTTCAAGAACTGAATCAAGATGAAAGCAGAAGTCCGAACCGAACTTTACATAACGACTTATCTTGATATTTACCGACCTAGGCGCGACTCTCACGAGATAGACAGATGCTCACCATGTTTATTGCTATCTACTAAACATAGCATAATTTGGAGACAGAGTCACATATATAAGGCGCCTTGTGAGAATTTAAAAAAACAAGGCAGGCAAATAAAAAATATAGCAAGCAAATTGAAGAGACAAGCGAAAAGAATCTAGAAACATGAGTAATTACATACGTACTGTCATTGCAACAGTCGCAGAAAAATGTCAATTTTTTTACGCGTAATTAGTCGAAGTTTGTCTCGTGACATATTTTGTTTAAATGATAATTCATTCTTAGTTTTAACTCTGATGTCAGATTTATTACTTTTTCTGATTTAGCGTATAGAACTTTTTTAATCAGTCTAGGCAAATACAAATTCAGACTGTATATCACTCAATCTTGACTTATTTTGTAATTTGCTTTCCGGATCTCTTAATTTGTTTGTTTGTTTTTTTTTCATTTGCTTAACTTACTTATTAATTTGCGTACTTTAGATTTCAATTTTCTTGATTTTTTCGTATAATTTAATTTGCCTGTCTTATCTTTTAATTCGCCTGCCTTACTTTTTGATTCGAATACTTTAAATTTGAATTTTCTGGTCGCATATTTTAATTTGCTTTCCTAATTTGTTAATTTGTTCGGTCTATTTTCAGTTTGTGTGTCTTACATTTTAATTAGCTTGCCCTACTTTTCAATTTTCTTTTCGTATCTTTCAATTTGCTCAAGGGTACAACGGCCAAAACGTGGTATTCAAGAAATGTGAAGTTGTCTCACTGTTTAATTTACTTACTGTATTTTTTTTAATTTTTGCTTTCCGTATTTTTTTGATTTGTAGAATTCTTCATTTTTAGCTTCGAAATGCTATTTCGAAACCTAGACTGGGAAAATAAAGGAGTCAGAATAGACGGCAAATACTTAAGATACATCAGATTTGCTGACGACTTCGTCCTTTTCGCTGAGAACCTTCATGACCTCTAAATAATGCTATACAATCTGAACGAAGGAGAAAGCAATAAAGTTGACCCTCACATTAAAAAAAATGTCATGAACAACGAACATGTTGAAGACAATGACACAGCGATCAAAATGGAAGACGCAGAACTGGAGAAAGTAGACCACTATCTCGGACATCGAATCTCCATGAATTCCCCAGACGAAGAAATCAAGCGAATAACTACAGTAGAATAACAGGCTTTCAATAAAGCCAGCTCAACCTTCAAGAACAAGAAAGTCCCACTAGTTTTAAAAAAAAAGGTGTACAAACTTATGCATCCTCCCGATAGACACGAATGGAGCTGAAACATGAAACTCAAACAAACAAAAGATGGGCCCTCAAACTGAGAACCATGCAACACGCACATGAGAGAATCGTGCTCAACATATCATGGAGAGAAGACGACAGCACATTATATTTGAGGAAAAACAGGAGTCAGAAATATCATGGAATCCATTAGAAAAACTCGAAAGGCAATAGGCTGGTCATGTTGCGAGAATGTCAGACCACCATTGGACATCACGACTCACAGAGTGGATCTCTAGAGAGCACGTGCGGAACCGTAGCCGACAAAAGATAAGATGGCGTGACAGATGTCAAAAGGCTGCTGATGCTGATGATGCTGATGATGATGAGGAGGAGGAGGATGATGAGGATGAATGTGCCACGTCACACAGTTTGAGAGTCACAGACATAGAGGGTTATAACAACAAAATCATTAAAACACTTATTTGACGACAGAAATGCAGGCTACAGTGGAATCAGTTAAGCGAAAGTAATCAGTCTGTTAGCGGTACTTAGTGAATTTCGTGGCTCAGAACAAATCGAACATTTGTTTATTTGTTTTTCTGTCTTTTTTATTTTATCTTTCCTATCTCTTAGAGTCATTTGTCTCATTCTGCTGAGTCTAAAATGTATGAACCTGCGTTGATTCTTTTTATTTCAAAAGCCCATTTTGAATACCTCGAGAACCGGTCGCATGGCCTTGATTTAACTTGGCAACCGATAAGAATGAGTCTTATTGTGCATGCATGAATAAATGCTCTCCAGTGAGGTCACTCAGTCGACAACGAGAGACTACTGAGAGATCTTGTATACTGTGTGACCGTCGCACCCACAATGACCGAGCAAATCATTTATTTTAACGTCCCAGCAGGGTTCGAGGGCAAAAACTCATCACGCATCACCCAGATCTTTCAGTCCCCGTCCCCCACCCCCATTACAATCCATGTCTGTCTCCCTGACCTTTCTAGCTTTGCTCATAAATATTTGAGAGAGTAGACGAGATTAAGGAGAACGCGACGAGGCAGCTGATGGTAATCCTGAAAGAGGACTTTGCATACTTGTTTATGGAAAGTGGACGGGACGTTGAGATAATTGTTAGAAGTTCCAATGGGGTGCTCTGAATGGGGCTAAGGCGACATTCCCCTGGATAGGCTATCGTTTTTTCGTTATAATTAAATGGATGGATAATTCGCAGGCAGTCTACGAACTCTAAGTGCACAGACCAGTGGTTCTCAAGCTTTATTGTGATGGCACACTAAAATATATATTCGGCTTATACAGATTACTAACAGTAGAAAGGAAATTAATTATACAAAATGATTTCAGAAGTCAAAGAACTGGACTTTTACATCAGCGTAGTGGCTTACGCACTCGTCACCCCTTTTTTTCTCTAATCTGTTACTAAAAAGATTGAAAACCCCACGAAACCCTAGGGACGAAATCATTACATAGGCAACTCTGCACCGAGAGCGAGACGGGTTCGAAATACATATTTGGGTACTTTGGGAAAAAATACATGGTAAACATGGAGAAATAGTTGAAGCAAACTACAGTGACGCACACTCGGGATGAGGAGAGCCACAGGTCTGGAGAGTTTTGAACTTCATATTCATCAAAACAGTCTTGTGACGACAAAAACGTAGGCTGAGACAATTGAAGAGTCAGTCAAGCGGAGGTAACCAGTCTATTGGAAGTACTTAAGGAATTTAGTGGCTTGGAATAAATTGAAGAGTCGTTTTTGTATTCTTTATTGGAAACTGTCAACCAAAACTGTCACCCAAACTGTCCACATGGGTTTCTTCAGTTTTCAAGTTGGTCTGGCTGGCTGGCTGGCTGGCTGGCTGGCTGGCTAGCTGGCTGGCTGGCTGGTTATGTATGTATAAGCCACGCGTACAAGTCGCACAAATGGGGCTGGCTATATACGTATGTATCATTCATACAGGAGGTACAAATGGAGCTAAAAGGCTGAAAATTTAAATGCTTACTCATTATGTCTAGAAGAAAATGTTTTCCGTTTGATTGATTTCTTTTTTTTTTTTTTAATCAAATTCTTCTCCCAAATGGGTTTTTAATGAGGGGGTTAAATTCTAATGTAAGTTTTTGCTAAATTGGTTCCTTAGTTTGTGCCCAGCGGCATTTACGCTTGTTTTGTTGTTGTTGGTGGTGGTGGTGTTTTTTTGCTTTTTTTTTATTTGTTTTTAATTCAGATCACTACCCAACAAGAGGCGAGAGGAGTTACTCATTCATTTATCACTTGTTTTAACCATTTTTAAATGATCACCCTTAATATGGCATGCTACCATAAGACGTTGGTGATTTCTATTGACTTACTAATCAGACCTGTCCTTTATTTTTTAGTTTATTTTCTCCTGTTTCCGACAAAATGGAAAACTTGGATCGAATTAGCTATTTTGTTACCACAAAGACAAAATCGTTATAGGTAGACTTCAAGCTACAGAGCAATTGTTCCCAAACTGTGTGTCGTAACTATTTCCCAAGTGCGCCGCGTAAATTTTTCCAAAAACGCGAAAAAAATTGTACTTTGAGTCTTCCACGTGTCTTGTGCGGGTATTATGTCGGTTCCACTTCCGCCACAACGTTGCCAATGTAGTTGATTTATCACTAAATTTTGTTTGATCTCAATCTATTTAGCACCTGTACCAAGACGGGTGTGCGTAATCTTCAATCGTCACCTGAGCTTACCAGGTGTGTTATACCTCTCAGACCGCTTCATTGCACGCTGTCAGGTGGTGTACGTCTTCTGCAAACTGAAATTTCACATCAAGTGTTATGAACAATAGAGAGTCACACAAGCCGTCCTGTTCAAAAGATACGAATTTCAATAATTCATTTTTGATTCAGTAGGCGGTTTGTTTGCCTATCTGCAGAGGAAGAAGTAGGTGACTATCTTCTTTGCTTATCAATATATACTTTCTCCAAAATTCTTTCAAAATTCAGCCCCCTCCTCCGGTGAGGGGTCAGAATCATCATCATCATCATGCTTTTAGCGTCGGTCGTTGAACGTAGACCTTCCCCAAGATTCGCCAGGCCTCTATATCACGGGCATCCCAGGACCATTATTCTCTGAACTTGCCTTGTTCGACCTTCCATCTCATTTTCATGTCAGCCACAGTTTCGTATATGATACTTGGGGATCTACGCTGTGAATCGTGATGTCCAGTGGTTGTCTAACATTCTTGCTACATGACTGGCCCATCGCCATTTCAGTTTTCTGATGGATTCTATGATATCTCTGACTCCCTTTTTTTTTCTCTTGTATACAGTACTGTCCTTTGATCCTTCCGTGTGATACTGAGCGGTATTCTTTCATGTGCATGTGGCAGGGTTCTCAGTCTGAGGGTCAATCTTTAGGTTATGTTCCGTGTTTCAGTCCCTTTGGTGACTATTGGGAGAATGCATTCGTTGTATATCCTTTTTTTGGTGACTAATGTATTTTTCTTGCTCTTGGAAGTTGAGCTTACTTCACTGAAAGCTTGCCAACCCAGAGTTATTACGTTAGCTGGCTACTTTTTTCCGATCAAATTTTAGAAAACTGTCCATAACTAATATAAAAGAACCTGTGGGTTACCTTTTTATATCTGGATATATAAAACAAGATAATATTCATCTATATGACCGATCAACATGCCGGTAATGACCCTGTCGAAAGGGGCCCCAAATCGATGTACATATGAATCATCCCCGGACTTAGCAAAGCCACTTATTTAACCTTGTGTAAGCTGACCTAAGAAAAACAAACCTTTTGCTTTCCCTGACAAAAAAAGACTTTCTTACATTCACCTTATATCAAGAGAACAATCAATTCATTTTTTTTTTACCCAGAAGAACCTCTTTATAGTTTTTTACAAAAATAATACTCGTAAAATCTTACTTCATCGTAATGTTTGTACATCGTAATGTTTGTAAAATCTTAACTAACCCGAGAGGGAGGGGGTCTATCATGTCATAGCGACATATGAAAGCAGTCATGAGTATGTAAATATATATATATGTGTGTGTGTGTGTGTGTGTGTGTGTGTGTGTGTATGTGTATGTGTGTGTGTGCGTGTGTGAAAATAGTAGAATCTCTAGCTCTACTCTTAAACAACTGAAGTTCAATAGTAAAAAGTTGTATGTATCAAGCACTCTATGAAATAAATCCATTACGTATCAGAAGTGGCTTTATATTATTATTATATTATTATATTATGTTATACCGCTAGCCTGATCTGTACTATATGTACTTATATATATATATATATATATATATATATATATATATATATATATATATATATATATATATATATATGGTATGCACTTTATATATATATATATATATATATATATATATATATATACATATATAAATGGAGTTTCGTTCATTGACTACTGATATATTTTTCACAGTTGGTCTGCTGCGTAATTTAAATACATTTCTTGTGTGCCGTTGTACAATAAAGTTTGAGAAACGTTCCTTCAGAGATGTAAAGCTGCTTTAGTTATTCTTACAGCAATCTGTGTAACGCAGTTTTAATGTAATTGTCGCCTGAAGACACCCGTTAAAAGATTTTAGACTTATTCTTATAGCAATTAATAGAACTGAAGCCGCTTATGAAAGAGAAAAAAATGGTCTTTGGGCATCGTGACTGACAAAATTGAAATTGGTCTGGGTAGTCCGTCAATAGGAATCGTCAGATGACCGACGTCTTTTTGGCGGCATTTCGTGTTGGGGTGATCAATCAAAAAATTGGAAAAGGGGGTGATCAGTGAATGGGTTGCCTCTCGCGTTTTATGTCAGACAATGATAACTAAAAAAAAGTCTGAATTTTCAACAAAAAAACAAGCGTGAATTTAGCATGGATTTGCTTTGCAAATCAAAACCCTATCTATAAACTAAAATGTTTTTCTAGACATTATATGGAGTGAATCTTCATATTTTCAGCCACTTGGCTACAATACTGCTGCCTGTACGCATGATATATACTTACATAGCCGGCTAGAGAGCCAGCCAGCAAGACCAATTTGAAAACAGAGAGAAACCTATGTTGACAGTTTTAGTGACAGTTTTTGCTGACAGTTTCTAATCATCGTTGAGGTAGCTATTTTGCCACATCATATATAAAGTCGTTATGACTGCTCCAAGCTCCAATGATATAAAACTACTTCGACGATGTTTAAAGCATTTTGAGAAATCCAATTTTAATGCTATTTTCGCTGAAAGACAACTGTTAAAAGATTTCAGGCATGTATTTATTCTTACAACAATTAACTGAAGTCAAGCCGCTTATCGCCTGTGATGAACATCGACATGGCTACGAATGCCAGAATCTTTTTCGTTCAAACCAAATTTGAACAGGTTGAAAGCGTTCGTATGGAATGATGGAGAGAGAGAGAGAGAGAGAGAGAGAGAGAAAGAGTGGGGTGAAGGAAGTAGAGTATTTTTCATTTTTAAGTTACACTACATCATATCATTCCTTTTTTTTAGAAGATCAATTCCTGAAATGAAAAAAATAAAATGTACAAGAAAGTGAGAAAGAAAAAAGAAGAAAAGAAAGAAATAGACGGTGAGAGAAAAGATAGCGAGAAATTAAAGAAAGAAAGAAAGAAAGAACTGAAGAAAGAAAGAGGGAAAGGCCGAGAGAGAAGATAGAAAGAAAGATAGAAAGAAAGAAAGAAAGAAAGAAAGAAAGAAAAAAAGAAAGAAAGAAAGAAAGAAAGAAAAAAGAAAGAAAGAAAGAAGGCTATACCTCATATCATGAATCGGGCGATATTTTCGATGCAGTGATTATTTTTGTTTCGGGCGTTTTAACGATGATTAACTAGGAAAATCAATTGGAGACAATTAGTTCCATAACTGAAACAAATGTTACCAAATGCTATTCAAAATTGCTAAAATAACGTCAAAGGTTTTGAACACAATCTGTTCATTTTCTTGTAAAAAGAAAAACTTGTTCTTCGGTTAATAATGATAGCTGCAGAAAGAGTGATGTTGCTAGCAAATAGAAAATGTTTTCACTTACAATTGCTTTACGCAACTCCCTCGTTTTGACGAGGAAATAAAAACTAAAAAACTCAACTTGTACATAGACTTAAGAGTTCATAAAAATCTTGGTGAGTATACAATGGATTTAGCAATAAATTTCCACAATGATTTTCTGTCATTGTATATCTTCACGCGATTTCTCTATGTCTATCATACACACACAAACACACGCACAAACACACACACACACACACACACACACACACACAAATATATACAGGCATACCTTGAATTATGCGGTTGATTCGTCCCAAACAGTTCTGTACTGTTTAAAACCGCACTGTTAAAAGTCTTAATATAATTCAATGACTTCTCTTTTTTCCAGCATTCACTTAGATGAACTTGTACAATACCTCAACTGTACTACACCCTAATCTGCATTAATCTAAATCGCACAATTCAAATCATATATATATATATATATATATATATATATATACTTATCTCACTTATAAATTAGACCACTACGTCTACCTAGGACAATGAATCTCCATCTCCATGAGACACTCATAAGAAGGAATCAAGCGAAGAATCAGTCTAGGATAGCAAGCCTTTGGCGGAGCAAGCTCAACCTTCAAAAGCAAGAAGATCCCATTAATCCTAAAAAGAGTATACAACCAATGCATCCTCCCATTAGTCACTTATAGAGCGCAAACATGGAACCTAGCCAAGAGACAGACTCGCAAATTGAGAACGATGCAACGTGCACATGAAAGAATTATCCTTAACCTTATATGGAGAGACCAAAAGACAGCACAATACATTTGGGAGAAGACAGGAGCCCAAGACATCATAGAATCCATTAATAGACAGGAGTCAGGGATATCATAGAATCCATTAAAAAATGAAATGGCAATGGACTGTCCATATCGCAAGAATGGCAAAAAACCGATGAACATCACGACTCACGACATGGATCCTCAGAGATCACATGCATAACCGAGGCCAGCAGAATGTTAGATGGAGAGACGAGCTAGACAAATTCAGAAAATACTGGCTCCGTGACGCCTATGATAGAGAAGTGTTGCGAATCCTGGGGAAGGTCTATGTCAAACGACGGACGTTAAGAGACTGATGATGATGAAAATGATGATGATGATGATGATGATATACATTGAAGCGTCTTGGTGCGTATCCAATTAATTCAGTATGAAATTAACACAATGACTTTCTGTCCATGTCAATCATCACGCTACCTCCCTCTTGCCTCCATCTATCTACCCTCTTTTTTCTCTCCCTCTCTCGCACTCAGACACACGCACACATCTATCCACACACATAAATTACACGCATGGACGTTTTTTTTTTCACAAGCATAGCTGTGTTTTTTAATGTCCATAAAATCGTGGTGCATGCCTAATTGGTCTAGTATAATATTCACTCAAGGATTTGAAGTCCACACATTCACATCAGAAACTCTTCCAAAACGAATACACACGTACGCACACACGAACGCACATACATACACACACACGCACACACACATACACACACACGCACATACACACACACAAGAACTTACAATCATAGATGTATTTTTGAATGGCCATAATATTTTAGTGTAAATCTAATGAATTTTGCATGATATTCACTCACTGACTTCAAGTCCATCCTCTCTCATCATGCACACACGCACACACATACATGCGTGTACTCATGGATATATATACATCAAAACTTACATGCACAAATATGTTTGTGTGTTTTAGCGTTCCAGGCCGTACCGTTTTGTCTACAGACTTAAAAATGGCGTCAGTACTCTACTACATTCTTTCTACAAATGAATCTTTAGATTTTTGGAAAAAAGTTATTTTTTTTACCCTTCTGGGGGCAGGGGGTATTTGACGTTTATCAATAATACCTGGATTTTTGAGAATCTGTACGTTTCTAGATATTTTTCTGTTTTAGTTTTTTTCCAGTGATAATAGCATCTAGATTCTCCAGAATCTAGATTTTTTTCTAGATATTTTATTGCCCTATTTTAGATGTTTCCCGGTGGAAATAACATCTAAATTCCTCAGATGTTTTGTCTTGTTTTCTTTTTTTTACTTTGTTTCAGATGTTTCCCGTGGAATTTTCTTTTAATTTCAATAAAATCTATTAGCATATCTAATGAGAATAGTATGATATTCATTCAATGATTTGAAGTCCGCACTTTTTTTGCCAACAGTCCCCTCCCAAAACACACAGACGCACACACGGATGTCATTTACGTACTACAATAATAGCAGCGTTCCGTGTTTGTTGTCCGTCCGAGTGTGGGACTATGAGACTTCAGTGTATTCCCCAGGGCGCCGTCTATTGCTACTCTTGGTCTCCTGAGATTCAAGCTCCTCGCTTCTTCTTCCATCTTATAACCATTAAAGGATTTACAAGCGGAAGACATGGTTCACTGAGCATGCGCACTTATGACCTGACAGTCCACCATTATTATGGTCGGCTTGCTCATTTCGACACTTTCCCAAGTTTATTACTTCGGAGTCGAGAGAGGATTCGTTGCTGGAATCCAAACAATAAAACCTTTGAGCTGGCTTTTCCAACTTCTTTCTATCTATTTATCTATCAATCTCTCTCTCTCTCAGTCTGTCCATATCTATCTATCTATCTATCCAGCTATCTCAGTCTGTTCATATCTATCTATCTATCTATCTATCTATCTCAGTCTGTTCATATTTATCTACATATCTGTTAGTTCAAATCTATTTATCACAGACTGTTCATGTCTATCTATCCCAGTTTGTTCAGGATCATAGTGTAGTATCTGTGCACTCAATGATTATGCTCCATATAAATACATATGAAAATACGGTGCATCTTATAGATGATTTCTCTCTCTCTCTCTCTCTCTCTCTCTCTCTCTCTCTCTCTCTCTCTCTCTCTATCTATCTATCTATCTATCTATCTATCTATCTCTCCTTGTGTTTTTGTCACCACCGTGACAATAAGTAGAACAAGAACAATTCTCACCTAGTTTAGGGGAGATAACTCTTCACCGTTTGTTTATCACGTCACCTTAAACCAGACTTACATTTGAAAGTTAATATTCCGCTTCCATGATTTGAAATCATAATCAAGTGATCGGTTGACAATTCTCTTACCAACTGAACCAAAGTGGCCAATCATATATCTACGAATTTATCTATCATATCATCAGTTTTTTATCGTCCATTGTTGGAGATAGACCTTCCCTAGGACTTGCCAGACTTCTGTATTGTGGACGTCGCGGAACCACTATTTTCTGAACCTATCCAGTTCGTCTCACATTCTACCGGCTCAATTTCTGCATTTGATCTCTGGGGATCTATGTTGTGAGTTGTGATGTCCATCGGTGATCTGACATTCTTGCAACATGACCAGCCCATTGCTATTTGTGTTTCCTCATGGTTTCTATGATATCTCAGACTCCTGGTTTTCCCCTAATATACAGTGCTATCTTGTGATCTCTCCATGTGATGTTGAGCAGTATTCTCGTGTGCATGTTGCATGGTTCTCGGTTTGTAAATCAGTCTTTTGGTTAGATTCCATGTTTCAGCTCCATAGATGACTTTTAGGAGATACAATCTAAAAGTTGCAGTAATAATTTCCTGTCAGAATAGAAGTAAGGGAGCTTGTCCCTGCAGAAGCCAGGCTTGCTTTGCTTTTATTTTTATTGTTTTTGTTGGCTTATGAGGGTTTTTTGCTATTTTTCTTCTTGGTATATTTTACATTATCTTAGATAATTTTTATTAGAAGCACATTTCAACTCTTGTGCCTTACATACTGAGATCATTCGTCAATGAATGAATCATGGCTTCATAAACAAAGATTTACGAGGGTTTTTCGCATCTGATCCAGGCTCTCTAATGGCTAAGGGGCCTATGTGAGAAGCCTTCGACAGGTCTTTCAACAGCAGTCGCAGAAGAGAGTCTAGCTGCCGGGGGTCGCCATGTCCTTCAGTTGGCTGTTTCTGTTTCCCGGTACTCGATTTTACAAGGGAAGAGAGTCTTTTTTTTATGGAGTTCTTGTATTTATTCTGCAGAGCCCCCTGTCTCCGCCAACCAGGTAGTTGTTCTTTGAACAAGAGGGTCTTTCGAGAACGATAGTCGTTGATCCTCACCACGTGACCTACCTTTTTGTAGCATGGCATCAATGCTTATGGCCCTGGCTGTTTTTGAAGATCCGACTAGATATAGGTAACGCTGGTATATGACCCAGGATTCAGCACCATACAGAAGGGTGGACAGCATGATGGCTTTGTGCACTCATGTTTTTGGCTATTTCTATATGTCACTGGCTTACAGATCGCACCAATGGAGCTAAAGGGTTGACAAACACCTACTATATTTTTTTACTCCCCGGTAGGTTCATCGTGAATTTGCAATGTAAATTTATGCTGAATTAGTCCTACAGTGTCTGGTATATTTTTATCTTCCTCTTTTTTAAAAATTCTCCTTAGCGATCACTACCAAGCAAAAGGCGAGAGAATCAACTTGTTCACTGATCACCCCTTTTTCCCATATTTTAATTGATCATCCCAGACACGGCGTGCAGCCAAAAGATATTGGTCAGGTGATGGGTTGTTTTTTTTTTTAGTGACCAACCAGATCTATTTTAATTGTTGTAGATACTGTCACAAATAAATTGGGGTTTTTCTTCTGGAATTGTTTTCCTTTTGAGAATATCAGTACTTGTAGCGCTGGGACCTAAAAATACCCTAATCCGGCACTGTGCCGTTCATTTTGGTTCTGTCATTAAGTGAACTCTTCTTCTACTATTTCCTCTTATATATGGTAGTCTTATTTTAGATACACAGACGTGACTCCTTGAAATCCCTCTCGTATATCCCGCCTCGGAAGCAACAAAGGACGAATATACCAAAACTTGTTCGTGTATTTTTATCTTGTTTCCCAAACTTCGCCCGCTCGGATAGTATAATACTTAGTACGTCTACCTCAAAAACAGGAGGTTCTGAAAAGTCGACCTACACATGAACATCAGTAAAACGAAAATCATGTGCAATAATCATGTTGAGAATAAGAACATAACTGTCAGGATAGAAGATGCAAAACTCGGCAAAGTAGACTACTACATCTACCTAGGACAAGTAATCTCTATGAGATCCTCAAAAGAGGAGAAAATTAAGCGGAGAATTACTCTGGGATGGCCTTTGGCAGAGCAAGCTCAACTTTCAAGAACCAGACGATCCCAATAATCCTAAAAAGGAGAGTATACAACCAATGCATTCTCCCATTAGTCACTTATGGAGCTGAAACATGGAATCTTACCAAGAGAGAGACCTACAAATTGAGAAGTATGCAACGTGCACATATGAGAATCATGCTCAACCTTACATGGGGAGATCACAAGACAGCACAGTATATAAGGAAGAAAACAGGAGTCTGTGACATGATAGAAACTACTAAAAAACTCAAATAGCAATGGGCAAGTCATGTTGCAAGAATAAAAGACAATCGATGGGCAACACGTCTCACAACATGGATCCCCAGAGATCACATAAAAAACTGAGGCCGACTGAATACAAGATGGAGAGTTGAACTAGACAAATTCAGGAAATACTGGCTCCGCGACGTCCACGATAGAGAATAGTGGCGAATCCTGGGGAAGGTCTATGTCCAACGACGGACGTTAAAATACTGGTGATGATGATGATCGAAGAGAGTGGAAAGCTCATCATAAAGACCAATTTCCGTGTGCACCCAGCAGCTAATTGAGTACACACTAAGCTGAGAGATTAGGGTGCAGGTATTCTTCGGTGAACTTGCGCTCTGCCAAGGAGCGATCATAAAAAAAAACCTGTTGGTATAGAGTCCTGATCTCGGCCAGACTTGTGATTTGTAAGGATCGCTTAACTGACGCATGCAACAGAGGCTAGAACCTCGTCATTGGCCGTCATACTCCATTGGAAGTTATCTCTTAAGAGACGTTACGGTACCATCCCATGTTTGATGTAGACACAATTGTTTCAACTGATTAATTCTACGACCTCCTTCAGGTGTAACATCTAATATCTGTACGGAAAGAGAGTCTCTTTTATTAGAGTCTTACTTTCTTGCTTCGCACCACAAAAGAAAGAGTTGGTTTTGACGACTCTTCTCAAAGTTATGGACAAAGAACGAACCGTAAGCTACAAGGTAAAGAATTTTGGCTGAAATCCGTGAAATATTAACAGTTACCTCCCCTCTATTGTATATGAACTGATTTTTATTCAGTTCTTAGCTTTTAGAGGTATGCGTTCTCTGAATGCTTTTGTGGTATTTCTCATTTCACTGTAACTGTAAATGCCTTCATTTAATTCTCGTTAAAGTTAGCTTCGGGCTGAAGTCTCATCGGAATTCCACCATTCTGTTTTCGTAACGGAAGTTTAGTATTTCATGACAATTAAGTTGATGTTTCTTTCGCAACAAACTTTTTTCGAAAACCCGTCAAAAGAAAAACCCGACAGTTCCTCTTTGGGGAAACGTCTTATCGGACAGACAAACAAATTATCTCACAAGAAGAAGAAAAAAATCTCCAACTCGGGCATTCGTTTGGATAAAAAATTAAAAAAGAAAAAAAAGCATAAAACATTCAATCACAAAAAAAGGATAGGAAAGAAAATGATTGAACCTAACGACACAGAATACGCATTCACACATTAGTTTGTGTATGTGTTTAAATATACACACATGTACATATACATGCATTTATATGCACACACATACGTGGATGAATGGTTTGGCTTTGTGGGCGAAGATTGTAGAAGGATATCTATTGCAGGAGGATCAAAGATGGCGGGAGCTGTGGGCGGAATAACTCTCTCGCCTCTCGACTAAACAATGGATTTTGAAGTGAGGCCAGCTTGCCAAGGGTGAATCCCAACCTTTGAACAAAGGGAGATAATTGAACAACCGTAATAACCAATGGGTTCTATCCTTTTTTTATATATTAGTTTATGTGTTCGTACATTTCTGTGATTGTTTGTTGATGAATTTCTGTGTTTGTGTTTACGTGTTTATGTGTTTACGTGTTTATGTTTTTATGTGCTTATGTGTTCGTCTGTTTGCATGATCTTGTGTTGATGTGTTTCTGTGTTTGTAGCTTTATGTGTTTGTGTGGTTATGTGTTTAGGTGTTTAGGTGTTTGTGTGTTCGAGTTTTTATGTATTCAAGTATTTGTGTGTTTATGTATACGTGTCTTTATGTGTTTTTATATATATGCGTTTATGTGTTCATATGTTTATGCATTTTTGTGTTTATGTGTTTATGTTTTCATGTTTAGGTGTTTTAGTGTTTATCTGTTTGTGTGCTTAAGTGTTTGTGTGTTTGTATGGTTTTGTGCTTTTGCGTTCTTGTGTTCATGTCTTTATGTGTTTATGTACTTATGTGTTTTTGTTTGTCTGTCCATTTGTTTAGGCATTGATGTGTTTATGTGTTTGTGCTTTGTGTTTAGGTGTTTTTGTGTTTATTTGTTGGTGTGTTTATGTGTTTATGCGTTTGTTCGTTTGCTAAAGAGTAAAAGAAACTTCTAAATCCATCTGGATTCTCCAGGATCTAGATGTTATCATTTAACCAGTTGAAAGAAAGCCCCAAAACGTCAAAGAAGTTATTTTCCAAATTTTTGTTTTCTTTTAGAAAAGGTCTATTCGAGTACCGATGCCAATTTTCAAGTTCGTAGACAAAATGACATGGCCAGGAGCGCTGGAACACAGAAACAAGCAAACAAATACAGAAACACATGCACATAAAAAAAGAATAGAAACCTCCGCCATTTTGTTGTTCAATAGATAAATAGAAACATATTCATGAGGCCAAGCACTTGCCATCATATTTTACCCGATTGCTCTTTTGCTTCATTGAATAAAGGCAATATATGAGACAATAATATACAACGAATGCCTGTAAAAAAATTTTGAAAATATTGATGGGTTTTTTTGTTTTGTTTTGTTTTGGTTATTTTTTTTTGTCCACATTCTGACACAGAAGATGACAAAAATCACTTCGAATAGAAGAAGCCGTAGCAGCTCTGAGTAGCGCCACTGTTGTGATATCATCATTCTGAACGCGCCCAAAATGAGTAGGAGCTGTTTCGTAGTCCGTCGGGTTTCTTGTGTACTTGTTCTTTAAGAGTTACAAAAAGACTTCAGAAAAGTCTCAATTCCACGCAACTGTCGAAGTCAAAAGCCACGTTTCTGATCTTTGTCAACTAGAAAAGTCAACCAGATATTCGGAAACTTTCAAAGTCTGAGGATATCCCGATTCAGAGAATTAGCCACACTTTTCGAGATGCCGGTCTGTGGTTCAGAAAGCGGAAATCTGGAAACGACTTGTGTCGTGAAAAGTATTCTGGAAACACTCTAACAGGATTTGCAAAACTATCCAGACTTTTTTTTTTAATCGCCTTGTTTCAAGAAGAACCATCTCAGTTAGGCTAAATGAAGCTGGGTTTTTTGTTTTTTTTTTGTCGATTTGCAAGAATGGTGGACAGCCGATGGACATCACGTCTCACGACATGGATTCCCCGAGTTCACATATGCAACCAAGGCCTGTAGAATATCAGATGGAAAGACGAGCAAGGCAAATTCAGAAAGTACTGGCTCTACGATGCCCATGATAGAGAAGCGTGGGGAATCCTGGGGAAGGTCTTTGTCCAACGACGCACGTTGAAAGAATGATGATGATGATGATGATGATGATGATGATGATGTGCAAAAAAATTCTTGCTGTCCACAAAGAACTTAGGGAACCGACTAAAATCTTCATCACTTTGTGGCCATGATGATGCTCAGAGCTTTGGGCATGTTCTCTGGGATGATCAATCACGTTTTGAACTGTCTACCGATGCCCCGGAACGCGGTCTCAAAAGGTCAGATGAGAGATTCAAGTGAGAATGCCTATCTACCAAAGTGCAGCGTGGAGGACGCAGAAATATGGAATGGGGGTGTTCTCAGCATCTGGCATTAGTGAGCTACTACAATGCAGGAAGTCAATTAATGCTAATGAATAAAAACATTAATAAGAAAAATGGTTACTTCCCAGCCAGGATAAATTGTGAGGTGGAAATATTAGGCAAGAGAATGCTTCCGCACAGGAAAGGACAAGAAAATCATGGTTTGAACGACAGTATTTGTCTCTGATCATTAACCAGATTTTGATCCCACAGAAGGCTTATGGATGCATATTAAAACTGGACTGGTTGAGTGACGATTTGGGAACACTGTCCAGCTATGGGAAGCAGTCGGAGATGAATAGTACAACATTGACTCAGCACATTGTAAACAGACATCGGACAGCTTGCCCAAGCAGCACTGTTTTCAAATGAAAACAAAGGGAAAACTATCCTGTACTACAACATACACTACACACAAACCCTGCACGCACCGTTGTGTTGTATTATCGAATATTCCACCTGTTTCCGTTAGAATAGATAGGTAATTAAAAATGGCTGTCTTTTTTCTGTTGGAGTATATATATATATATATATATATATATATATATATATATATATATATATATATATATTCTTGGAGGCTTTGCAGCTTTAATCACTAAACATTAAAACGTTTTTTTTATCAAACTTCAGACTTCCCAATATCTGCCTATGCAATTTGTATAATTTTCTACAGTGTTTTTTCCCGTTTCACAAATTTTGTTATTATGGTATGATGTTAGAGTTGCCTCTTTTTGGAATCATCAGTTGTTTACCATCTGACCGTTTCAGGTATTTAAAAAACAAAACAGTCATATTAAAATTACCACCCCAGCAGTGTTGATCAAACACAATTTCCCTGTCAGCTATGATTTTAATACATAGCTCATGTCATACTTGTAGTTTATTATTTTATATAAAGTATTATGTGTATATGAATATCATTTTATACCACACAACTTTCAATTCCTTTGAAAGAGGGCTTAACTACTTAGGTTACCTAAAAACGCATTTAACGATGAGGGATCAGTAAATATAACAGATGTGACTTGCTGTTCGTGTCATTTCTATCGAATGTTCACCCATGTGAATATTAAATCCGTTGTGTTGGTTTTGATCCCAGACTGCATGCAAACCAACTTATGATATTATAATACATATATATATATGTTTGTGTGTATTTGTGTGTGTGTGTGTTTGCATGTGTGTGTATGTGTGTGTGTGTGTTACTGAAAACAGATGAACTTTTTTGTTTGCAAAGAAGCCGTTCAATGACAAGATCGAAATTGAGTATAGATGATCTGAAGTTCTGTAATTCGAGATTTTTCAACCATCATTGGTTATTTTTAAGAAGGAGTTTGTCAACTCACTCTTTAAACCAAATTATGGCATTTTAGTTTATACATACATACATATATAGATAGAGAGATAGATAGATAGATAGATAGATAGATTGTTTCTAATGTTTCTATCTGTCTCTGTCTCTCGCTATATATATTTTATCTTTTCTTCCTCTCGATCTGATGCTTGTAACTCCTGTTTCTTTTTCTTTCTTTCTCTCTTTCTTTCTTCTCATTTCTCCCTACCGGGAGCTCTTGCAGTTGCTGCATTGCCCCAGGGCCAGTAGACCCAACGGAGCACGAGAACGTCTTGGGTAGATCTGACTATCAATACGTCTTGGTCAATACAATATGTCCTTTAATAAAATATATTGACTCACCGTTTGCCGAGCGAATATAGTATGGTGTATTGAAAAGGCTAAAATAGGATGGCTAAAAGATTAAGGTTTTCAAGCAAAGTGCACATTGGGGCTGAACACAGCCTAGCACTGCCTTGTAAAATTCCCATTGGAGGCCCAGCCCACGACACGAGCACACACACACACACCACAGGATAAGTCATTTCGTTGCTCTTCTGTAGTCACTAACTTTTTCCAAGATCGTTTCTTTCGATTCCTTTTGCAAATAAAAAGAATCTTCTCCCCCAGCGATCAACACCACCATATTTGGTCAGCCATCTTTTCACTGACGTCATCAAATTCCCTTCGGCAATCACGTGGTCTCGCCAATCTCCTGTTTCGTGATTCGACTTCCTGTGTTTAGAATTTGTCGTCCGGTCAGTTCATGAAATATTGACGAAAAATCTCAGAAGACATCAACCGAAATTGTTGTCTTTTTGTTGGTATTCTTTACATTGCATTCATACCAGTTTGCAGACATTAGGTTTAACATACACTCAAAAATATACGTACACTACAATATATATATATATATATATATATATATATATATATATATATATATATATATATATATATATATATATATATATATATATATACGTATGTGTGTGTGTGAACATTGTGGATGTGAAGTGATCTGACAATATATATATATATATATATATATATATATATATATATATATATATATATATATATATATGTATGTATGTATGTATATATTTGTTTGATTAAAGGCGATAGATTAGGAATAGCTGTCATTCTTACCACGTGTCAGTCGTAATAATGTTTTGGCTCATCAGTATATACATATATATATATATATATATATGTGTGTGTGTGTGTGTGTGTGTGTATAAGCTATCATAAACAAGAAAGGAAAGGAATACATAAGAAATGAAGAGAAAACAAGAAAGAAAAAAGAAACCTAGAAAGAAAAAAGAAAAGGATAAAGAAAGAAAGCGAGAGAATGGGACAAAGAAAGAGAGGAAAGAATGAAGCTGGAAATTAAAAAGAAAGAAAGGGTGAGAGAAAAAAAGGAAAGACGTGTACATTTCAAGGGAAATTATGAACCACCACCACCCAATATAGACTGTCTTTGGGGTAATTAATTAAAAAGTCGGAAAAAGGGGTGATCAATGAATAAGTTACTTCTCTCGCCTCTTGTGGTGACTAAAAAGGTCTCAATTTTCAACTAAAAGGACAAGTGAGCATTAACTAATCACAAACTAAACATGAATTTAATTGTAATTTGAACCTTCACTGATGGCCAATTGGGGTAGGGATAAAAAAAAATCCACAGAAAAACAGAAGACTAGGCGAAGTCCGGAGAGATAGATACATAAATCGATATATACATATAATGCCATTATATGTATATGAATAACCTGAACCCAGCAACAGTGATTAAACCGATCTTCATGCATATTATTCCCTTCGGACTGCAGGAAGAATTTTTTTCTTCGTAAAAATCGTCAGAAAACGTCAACCAAAATTATCGTCAGAACTGTCAACGCAGGTTTCGCCAGTTTTCAAATTATTCCAGCTGGCCGACGATGTATGCATCACGCTTACAGGTTGCATTAATTGAGGTAGAGGGCTGAACTTTTGCTCCTTATTATGTATGCAAGAAACTTTTTTTTTGTCATTTGAAAATCACCCCCCAAATATAGTTTTAGTCTGGGGGGTCTATTTACAATTCAAGTCTAATCTTGTTTCCTGAAAATTCAAAATTTTTTATGTATTAATGATAACGTCGCAACAAAGGGCGAGAATATTAATCCAATCATCGCAAACCTCTTTTCAATTTTTCTTTAATTGAACAACCCCAACACGACATGCTGCCAAAACACGTTGGTCATAGGCGGTTTCTATCGAGCGACTAACCAGACTTTTTTTTCTTTTAATCGACATCTTCAACACGAGACGGAGACAGGCAATTTTCCGCCTATTCTCCTGGAAGGTGACGCAGGGTAGAGCATGTCCCACGGCAACAACAAAAGAGAGAGAGAGAGAGGTGAAGGGAAAGAGAAATGGAGGGGAGAGAAGAGAGGGAGGTTGCCGCTGAAAATCCTGTCCTGTTTAGGCGTTGGGATGTGTGGAGAGGCAGTCAACAGGGGGGGGGGAGTTCTTGGCAGTGGGGCCCAGGCTTGTTATCGTCGAAGCAAATAAAGCAAGAGAAAATCGATCAGGGTGAATAACGATAAAAGACATCGTCACTCGCCTAGCTCTGTAATGGCATAGAAATGTCAGGAAATTTGGGAATCTACCCGCTCGGTGGTTGAAGTGGTATCGATTTTTGTTCTGGGCAATCTTCCTGTGCGAATAGCTATTGCAGATTTAACAAGCACACTAAAGTAGCAAGACATCAAGTAAACTTGAGTGTTTAGATATTTGACTAAAGTTCTCCATACAGGCCGATTCTAATATTGACAATATTCTTGTGGATCGGACTGTGTCAGTTAGAAGAGGCTAATACATTCAATTTCGTTTCTAGAATGGTTCATCTAAGGAATTTTATTGTTATTAGGATCCAAGAAAATGAATTTGTCTTTAGATTTGTCCACACGCATTTCTATAATTGAGTCTCTAGGTCGTCTGGTCCGGCCCTAATGTTCAAAATCGATTTTCAGCACATGGTAGAAAGTATCTTCTCAGTCCTGTATTCTCACTCTGCTCTAACTTAGAGAATAGAAATAAATCGGTTTAATTCCATTATGTTCAAGAAAGGAAGTTCAATTTTTCTATACAATTACCGTGCGGAACTGGGCCCTGGCTTCAGCAGTGACACGCTACAGTTTTTTTCCCCCATATTTAGATGCAATGGACTTCGAAAACAATTTTTTTTCTCAATTTCATTTTCTTATTCTAGTTTTTTAAGTATGTTTTGAAATTTCAAGTGATATTTTATCAAACTCCGAGTGCCATAGATATATTAGAAAAATGGAACGCTTATCAATGAGCATTTGACTTTAACATGCAAGTGAAACTCCGATAAGTGGATTATGAAAAAAAAGATGAAATTTCGACGCGCTGGGCTAAAAAGGTTCGCCACTGCTGCCCAATATCAATCAAATCCGCTTCTAGTGGCATCCGTGCTGAACATCAGGCAGCCAAATATGATTAACTTACTTGCCAAACGAGAAATAACCATGGGGAAAAAATCAATTGTCTGTTCGTAATTGCAATCTGCTAAGTGTTCGGGGCCATCAGACAATGTCGGCCATGTTTGTTTACAGACAGAAAAAAGGCATGAGCATTCAATTAGAAAATACGGCTGGTTCGTACATTTCTTGGGTTTATTTTGAAGCACGCACAGAGACAATACAAATGTACACAGACACACAAACACAGACATACGTACACACACACACATCCACACACACACATATCTATATCTATCTATCTATCTATATATATATATATATATATGTGTGTGTGTGTGTGTGTGTGTGTGTGTGTGTGTACGCACACACATGGTTAATGAAAAGAAACTCCTTATTGGAAATTGGTAATAACAGCAGTGTTCCATCTAACCCTGACATCTCGAATTTTGTGGCTGAAAAGCGACGTTATCCATTGTACAGTAATCAATACACATAATTATTGTCCACAGATCTGTACTATACATCAGAATTCAAATAAATGTAATCTGTTAGGAATATGATTTTAAAAGGTCAAAAATTGTTCATCATTGTAACTCGTTTATCGCAGACTAAAAACTGAAGGCCCAAAATAGGGACCCACCTGAATATTTTCTTCAAACAAGGGGTTTCGAAACCTATGCTTCAGAGCGTATAATTCTGTGGTAAAATTCAACGTCAGCACCGGTGTTTCCCAACATTTTTGTATGGCCCTGATTGACGTTTGCTGGGAGCCTGATGAAAAGTCGGCCTTTATGTGTCGAATGCACCCCAGCAGTTGAGATATAGGGTTTGTGATTTGGTTCAGTACACTTTTCTCTTGGCCTGTCCCCACAGGAATGAGTCTCAGGGCGTAAAAAGACATAAAGGTATTTCTCACTAACCATGTATATACATGCATGTGAGTGTGTGTGGATGGAGAGAGAGAGGAGGGCAATGTTTGCTTCATAAGTTTTATCACTGTTATATATGTATCTACGTAATGAACAGTCTGGCCTTTTCTGTTCGTCTCTAGCCCTGTGGCAATGAACTCTTTCACTTCGAAGTGACAGTTTTCCTGTTAAGAATATCTCCAACCCAGCATCTTAAATACCACTGAACAAAGAACATTTAGATCCCATTTAGGTGTTCAAGTCTGTCCTGGATATAACTAAGACTCTCTTCCGGGTTCTTTCAATCCTTTCTTTGGTGCCAGCGACTATCTCGTCTAAAACTGGCTTTTTTTTCTGTGTTGAGCTAGAAAAGGAAGAAAAATGTTTAAACTAAAAGCCGCCAAAGTAGTCGATATCGAACTCTGAGGGTCGATGGTACTATCAAAGGGGTCGATAAATCCACTGGGTTGATAAACGCCGGGAGGGATCTATTGAAGTTTAGGGGTCAAGAGTTGATATTTGTTAAAAAAAAAAAAAAAAAAAAAAAAGTAATAATAAATAAATAAATAAATAAGATAAATAAATAAAATACGTAAAATACAACTTGCTGATACAAAGAGCTTTTCAGACTCCTTCTCGCTGGTTTCGATAAAACGAAATTTCGGTCGATTCAATCTACAGGCTTTTTCAAGTGTGATATCCGATTGTGAAGGTGATTAACAGTATTTTTCAATGGTGGTGGCAAGTAGAATTATCCATTAGTAGCCACAACACAACGTAAGATTCGGGTAATGTCGATTTCTTCTACTTTCCTTCTTAGGACTAGTTTTCCACGTTGAGTAAGGAAAGTCACATGATTACGTTTTTTTTATGTTCGTTGAGTAGAACTTCGAAGGGCCTACCAGTTTCTCCAATTTAATTTTCTCCACATTTGCCCTGAATAACGTAAATACAGGTACTAGCTATATTTTCCTACATATTTTCTGTCGTGGAGAGTATGTAATAATTTCAATGTATTCATATAAAACAAATTTCCCTTTCTGCATCCCCCATAAACACCTATCTACTTTTGTCGTTTCGTATCTAGTAAACAGACTTCACACTTTCTAGTGGGGTTTGTCATCTTGCGAAAGAATGACATACTATCGTAAGACAAGTTGTCTCGTTCATTGCATTGGATTGACGACTTGCAAAGACGAGATATATTGTCTGTCCTCCCAGATTGATCACTTCCTTGGACGAGTTATTTCGTCCATGGCAGCGAATAGGTTAACAGCTGATCCATGTTCCATTCCATAAATTCACTCAGTCGCCATTTTCTCAACTTACAGATTTTCCTAAGGCTTATAAACCATCTGTTTTCAGTTAAATATTTGCACAAACACTTGTTAAGAAGTGAGTATTCTGTGCATGTCTCTGTGTGTGCGTGTGTTAAGGACTTTCTCCGGTTGACCGACCAACAGGAAAAAATCTAAGTAGGTAGTAAAACTCTTTAGGCTGACTCACAGAAAAAGAGAGAGAGGGTAGAAATGTCCATGTTGTTGTAGGAGAACTAGCCAGAGATGGAGATCTGTAAGCTCCCTATTGATTGGTCATTTCGGAACCAAGAGGATTTTGAATCAGGCGAGAAAATTCGGAGAAAGGGGGTCTTTGACCGTCCGTTATTGAGTTTGGGTTCCGCATCGGAGACAGGCAATCGCTTTTGTCCGGCTGTTTAGCCGAGATGGAAGGGGAAGAGGTGAGAACGAATGAAAGGGGGAGGGAGAGAGAGAGAGAAGGAAAGGCAGTGTGTAAAGGTCCTTGTGAAGATGATACATCATAGTAGCAGTTGAATTGATATGGGACTTCTTTTCGCGCCAAAAGTAAAAAATGGACACGGTGTAAAATTACGCAATATTGGAATTCCTGCAAAATATTTTTAGGTATAAATCCGTCTGATGCTCCGATATCAAAGTAAATGAATCATTCCCAGTTTTCAAGGAAAAAAAACCGGGAGAATATCAATGATACGAGTTTTGTAATTATTTGTGTGGCTTAATTTCTTTTTTTTTAGATCAACAATGCTGAAAAAAGAAACAAAATTTGGTGTTTCATATTTCTCTAAGCTGACTCAATCCTGCCCATTCAGTTTCGACTGTCTTAATTTTGATTTTTGGTTGCTTGGTCAACACAGATAGGGTGGTTTAAACATTTATGCTGTGTGTGTTAATACAAGTACACGCAGCTACAAAGCAGTCCACAATGAAGAATTGACGAGATTTCTCTGATATTGTACAGAAGATTGTGCGAGGAACTTTTGCTCAAACCTTATGTATAAGTACATCAATAAATCTGCAGCCTGCTGATGAAAAGGTATTTATTCTACTCAATAATTATTTATCAGAGATACAAATGAGAACAATAGTAAAAGATACAATAAATTTGTGTATATGTATTCATGTATTAAGTAGACTTTTGTTAAAAAGAAAAAAAGGGTTCAATATTATCAGTAGAGCGGTTATAAGACGAGTAAAGATTTTTTTTCTCAATTGTTCATTACAGATTGTACATTCTGTTTTACTCGAGGAGATTTTCAAATGAAAAGACCTGATACAAGATGGGGAGATGAGATAGAATAGTTTGCCGGTAAGGCATGGTAGAGATTAGTGCAATCTAGCTCGTCATGGAAGGAGATGGTGAAAACCTTCGCCCAGCAGTCAACTTGAAATAGTAGATGATATATATATATATATATATATATATATATATATATATATATATATATATATATATATCCTCACTTATATAAATTTGTTAGCCTATGATCATGTGCACATGACAGTTGTAAAAAAGAAAGAGCGGGACGACAAATTTAAACGATATCATCAGCAGCAGTACCATCAGCAACAATCTACGCGAGAGTTTTGACATTTATTTTCACCTGATGAAGTAGAGTAAACCAACACTTCGGATTCGAGAGTAAAGGATTGTTGTCCGTTTGTTTTTTAGAAATATCAATATCAATTACGTATGCGGAATTTGTTTTTTAAATTTTCTTTACAGATATTCACTCCTGTAAATGTTTATTGAGAAATGACTCAATGTTATTTAGTGATTTTATGAATACAAATTTCGTTTCAGACAAATTTAAGTATTTTTCTATTATAAACAGTAATTACCGTAATTTATATTTTGCAATTTTTTTTTCAGGGTTTGTTTAAAATTTGTTTCTATGTTCAATAATGATAAGCTTAGGACTAAAAACTTATACCACTGAGTCCAGGGTCGAGAGAACATTTGTTTCATCGTTCGCAAATAAAACAAGTTTGAGAAGGCTTGCTGTCAATCTTTACCACTCAATTTCTTACTAATATTAACCTTCATCTTATTTTTCAAGTTGATATCTATGTTTTGATTTCTCTTGCCAGTAAAAACTAAAAACGTATTCAAAATTTATTTGCAAAAGAATTTTTTGTGTTCCCAATCAATAACCACCCTGTTAACTTTGGGTGAGTTCCAGTTTTTAGGTAAAATAATTTTGGTTCCGTGCAGCATTTTACTTTGTAATTATAATGCTAAACTGGAAACTTACTTTCCGTACGATCGTTCGAAATCATACTCAAAAAACGTAGCAATTATTTGAATATAATTAAAAATGAAAAAATGCCCGAAATAATTATTTTCACAACGGCAGTAACATGAATATTGCAAAGCTGTACTCCTGTCTAATTGACGTAAATTAATGGTCCAGATCAGCATTTTAGTTTGAATGTGAATAGGATCCCACCCACATACGTTCACATGAAAATTAAAAATTTGCATTCTTCAAAAACAGACACTTTCCAAGATGTCTTATTGACTGAAAGTACCGAAAAGTTCTTTCTGCGGATTGTAATTAAATAATAAACTGTCAGTGTATATTTTTTTTCATTTTGCTGTCTTGCGTACGAAGAAATATACTAAAAAACATACTATTCATTGTGTTGTCACATTTGAAAGTATTTTCCTCCGGACAACGCCGGGTATCTCTGCTATCATATATATATATATATATATATATATACAAAACTGAAAGATTCATTCATAGTACCATGATATCTAATGGTGTGTAAAACATGAAATTTAAAAAAAAAACACTGAAAAATTACGTGAATTACATCAACAGATACTGGGAAATAATTGACTGAAATGACATAAAACTTTGGAAAAAGATAGAAAATATATAGTACTTAAATCTGTAAAGTTGATGATTCCCCTTAATCTTGTTCACGGTTTGACATTTTTACTGGGAAAGCGGCAACTGTACGATTTAGGGGCTGACAGATGCTGATGCGATGTTTTGCCAAATGAGATAAAAAAAAAAAAAAAACCAGCCCGGACTGGGAAGAATTATTTGCTTGGCCATTATGAATATGACGGTCACACAGTGCACAAGCTCTCACACAAGCTCTCATTGAGTAATATCATACGAGATTGTCTGCTCATGCGCAATAATGTCTTATTTGATTGGTTGACAAGTTGCGTGATGAGATATTCAAAACCACTGGATACTTTCGGACAAACGCCGTACGCGTGTAGGTAGGTTTTTTTTTCCTTCGAAGTTCTGTCGTTTGAGTAGGTGTGAATGTTTGCGTTTAGCCGGATTTATTTCCCAAACTGCGAAGCCATTAAGCAAACAATGTTTTATAGATATGTCTATTTAAGTACGATGCGCTTACTGTCAACATTGGGAATCGAGCCAGGAACCTACCGACCCGTACAAAATTCAGCGACATCTTCTATTTGTTTTTGCTTCTTAAATAAAGACCTATCGAGGAACCAAGAAAATCCAGGAAAATGTAACGAGGAGAATATTATTTGGCGTCACAAACGTCTGTCAACCTCTCTTCTCCTGTTTGTCTACATAAAACATCTTTTGAAATGTGAATTGGCTTTGTATCACCAAACTCCCGTTGACTTTGTTGACTTCAACCCCTGCCTTAACAACAAGAACAATCTTCAGCTAATTCAGGAGAGCAAACCCATCATTTTTTTTGTCCGTCCTATGACGTTAAACAAAACCTATATATAAAATTAATGTTTTCCTATCGTGATTTGTAATCTCGACTAAATGATTAGTATGTGGCTCTCTCATTGACTGAGCCAAACTGACGAGTCTTGCATACCTACATAAATGAATATGAAGTAAAATACGCAAAGACTTACTTTATTCTAATAAATAGATGTATGCTAAAGAAAAAATGTATTATACGTATAATACGAATGATGCAGTAATCATCTTTCGTCAGAATATAAGTAAGAGTGAACTGGAGAAAGTAGATCACTACATCTACCTGGGACAACGAATCTCAATGAAATCCCCAAGAGACGAAGAAATCAAACGGAGAATCACTGTAGGTTGGCAAGAGAAAACTCGACTTTCAAGAACAGGAAGATCCCACTAGTCCTAAAAAGAAGAGTATACAACCATATTGTATTGTCCCGATAGTCACCTATGGAGCTGAAACATGGAACCTAGCCAAAAGATTGGCTCTCAAACTGAGAACCATGAAACGTGCACAGGAGAGAATCATGCTAAACCTTACATGGCGAGATTATAAGACATTACAGTATATTAGAGAAAAGACAGGAGTCCGAGATATCATAAAAACAGTTTGGGAAAACTCGAATGACAATGGGCTGGACATGTTGCAAGAATATCAGACAACCGCTGGACATCACGACTCACAATTTGGATTTCTAGAGATCATATACGAAATTGTGCCCAATAGTAAGTAAGATTGTGTGACGAGAAAGTACTGGCTCCGCGATGCCCGTGTGAGAGAAGTCTGGCGAATCTTGGGATATATCTATCCAACCACGGATACTAAAAGGTTGCTGCTGCTGCTGCTGCTGATGATGATGATGATGATGATGATGATGGGCTTTGAGCCTGCAGCAGCCAGAATCTACAGTTACTTCTACTTCGCATGTAATACTCAGGGGAATTAAAGATGCCGGTAGCCAAACGGTTAGCATCACGAAAAATGGAATCGGCGAACGAAGTTAAAACGATAGTGGAGATAGTTAGTGTTCATTTAAAGACACTGTTCTTAGTTTGTAAGCCTTTCAACAGCCAGTGTTTCCAATCCAAAACTTTTTTCTCGCTAAATCGACATCGAAAAAGCGTATAAAATGCTAAAAACGTACAAAAAAAAAACAAACTCTGTTGGTCTTTTTAGCTATTTTAACTAGTAATGCAGCGTAGATCCGTCTGGAAATAGCTAAAAGAACAGCTGGAAATTGCAGCAAAGATCCAATTTTCCTGCTGCCAAAACCAAAAACCAGCTAAACTTCACCCACAAAAGCGCTAAATTGGCAACACTGCCCACGTGTGGATTAATTTCAGTTTTGTTTATGGTCGCCAAAACGTAAAATAAAATGAATTCAATATTTCTCTTGTATAAATCACTCTTCCTCTAATACAAAAGAAGCAATTATTGGATGTTGAATGTTGAATGTATTCAGATTTTAATCTCTTGAAACTATTAGAAACAGTCAACCGAAACTGTCAACACACGTCACGATGCAGCATTTGTAGTGTGGCCGTCAATCAAGTCCGGACGGGTGGGGCTCCGGTAAAAGTGCGAGGTGTTGCTAAAAAAAAAAGCGCTAATTTTTTCAAAAAGTAGCCAATAACACCAAATAATGGCCAAAACATTCCAGAAAAACACTAAAAATGGCCAAATACACGAAAAAAAAATGGCCCACTAATTAGCAGTTTTTGAGCATTTGCAAAACTAGAACAGAGCTGGATTTAGCGCGAAAAGAGCTAAATTGGCAACACTGGAAGGGTTTCATAATTATAAGTATTAATTTATATCGCATTCACCTTGGTGATGGGCCTGTATCAACATCGATATAGTCATCACCAACATAGGTTTATTGAGTTTTTAAGTAGGTCTGGCTGGCTAATTATCTATTTATGTATGTATGTTTATTCCTCATCATGTCTGGCAAAGTAGTTTTCTTTGCTTTTCCAAATCCCCAATCTCAATAGGGTTCAATTTGCAATTTAATTTCATGCTAAATTGGTCCCTTAGCTTGTGTCTTGTAGCCTTTGTGCTTGTTATTTGAAAATCAGATTTTTGTGGTAATCACGACCTTCCAGGGCCGAGAGAAGTAACTTATTCACTGATTAGTTCTTTTTCCATTTTCTTCAATTGATCACCCCCACCATGGCATGTTGGTCATGTAATGGTTTCTATTGAGTGACTAACCGGGCCGGTTCTCCTATTACAAGTCGAAAAACAATGCAAACTGATTAATTCAGATTTCTCGTATTTGGTATTTCCCACGGCCTTTTTCTGCAACAAAAGACCAAAGTTGTTGGTGGAAGGACATACGAATATGATAAACAATTTGTTATAATTATGAAAAAAAAGGACTCATGTAAGAGCAGTTTTTGTCGTCCTACGTAGATGGCAAAAAAAAGACCATCTGGCTCGACAGGACACGTGGGTAATTCTGGGGGGTTTTTCTATCACGAGGTGTACGAGGCGAAGATAATCACGAACACCTCCCTCACATACACGCACAAAATACACACGTTAATACGCACGAACATATATATATATATATATATATATATATATATATATATATATATATATATATATATATATATATATGCACAAAGACACAACAATACAGACCCAGACAGTTACTTTGCACCAGGATAATGTAAGACATGGAATTAAACGAACTCACACACAGTTATACACAGAAACACTCTGACACGAACAAAAAGATGCGTGCGTGGGGACACAGGGTTACGCACTTGTGGCTTGCACTAAAAAGTAAATCGACACACAAACACACACGCACACATACGTACATCCTAAAGTTAGTAAATGATCACCATACACAAAGACACAGAGAAAGATTGCCTTGCGCCAGATCCAGTAAATGAACGGTAACTTACTGAGGCTTAGTATATAAATTGATAGATAGATATTGACAGATAGATAGATATAAGCATGGACAGATAGATAGATATGAACAGACTGAGATAGATAAAGTGATAGATAGATAGATATGAACAAACCGAGATAGATAGATACATTGATATGAACATGCTGATATATATATATATATATATATATATATATATATATATATATATATGTATATATATATATAGATATAGATATAGATATAGATAGAGAAAGAGAGAGGGGGGAGAGAGAGAGATGGACAGACCGAGATAGACAAATATATATGAACAGACTAAGATTGATAGATAGATATGCTCAGACTCATATATATATATATATATAGAGAGAGAGAGAGAGAGAGAGAGAGAGAGAGAGAAATGTGAACACATGGATCGATAGATATTTTCCCTTTCTTCCCCATACGTTTATGTATACAGCCATGACTATCCACTCGATACCTCCAAACGTTCTCAATGAATTTCGATGAAAGTGGAGAATAGACCACGGGAAAAGTGATTAAATTTTTGGTCGAATTCGTGAACAAATACCAACCCTACGTCATTTGTCCACATCACATGATATCACCAAATTTTCATGTCTGTCTACACGATATCTCCAAAAGTACTCAATGAATTTCAAAGAAGTTCCGTGTCATGGTGGGCAATGAGCCATAAAAAAAATGATTAAATGTTGGAGCGGATTCATACACGATTACTTCCTCTGATAATGGCGATGGTAGAGGTATATGCTCTCTGAGTGCTTCCTGATTTTTAAATCAATTGTGTCCCAAGAAATTCTCAGTTAACCGGAAATGACATTTTACCTACATTGTCTATCCAGTGTGACGCTCTTGCTTGATGCTTTGCTAATAGGTTCTCGATATTTTGACTGATACTAATGACGTTCAGTCAAACGTCTCTCCTCGCGCACAATTATCAGTTTTACTGGTTTTCTTTCTCAATAGTTTATTGGCTTCACTAAAACCACATTCAAGCAATTATAGTCATTTCAGACTGTATGTTTAAATGAAACTGTTTAGTTGTATTTGATAGCCACAATTCAGTCATTTCATGGCTCTTTCAAATCTGTTTTCGCATTTATCATTGGATTTTAGCTCAATAAGTTCCTCTTGGATATTTTCACTGACAGATTTTGAATCACAGGCAAGGAAGTGTATATGACGATATATAGCCCGCTTCAGCTTATATCCAGCTCTCTTGTAGTTGTATTTGATAGCTACAATTCAGTCATTTCATGGCTCTTTCAAATTTGTATTTGCATTTATCATTCGATTTTTGCTCAATAAGTTTCTCTTGGATGTTTTCACTGACAGATTTTGAATCACAGGCAAGGAATTGTATATGACGATATATAGCCCGCCTAAACTAATATCCAGCCCTCTTCTAGTTGTATTTAATAGCCACAATTCAGTCATTTCATGGCTCTTTCAAATTTGTATTTGCATTTATCATTCGATTTTTGCTCAATAAGTTCCTCTTGGATATTTTCACTGACAGATTTTGAATCACAGGCAAGAAATTGTATATGACGATATGTTACCCGCCTCAGCTTAATTTCAGCCCCCATGATGGTGATAAAGCTCTCGTTTGGAATGACTGACCAACAGTATTTGTTAACACACTGCTTCCCACACTGGTAAGTGTATCATAGCTTTCTGGATTGTTGTTTCAATTGAGTGACGGCCTGATTGATACTTTAAAGGTAGAGCAAACGACGCGAAGGTATTTAAAACATCCATATATTTTTCACTGTTGATAACAAGTGTAATACTTATACAATGGAGATCCAATTAACCTATGTATGAAAAAGATGCTTATTTCAAATGCCAGCGATTTTTTACTTCAAAAAAGCTATTCCAATAACTCTCTGCATAACATTTCGTAGGGTATCAGCTTCTCTACACACGTATACAATTTTTAGCATTGCGGACGGATCGTAATCTCTCAGTTCACGGGTGATCAATAACAGAGCCCAAATCTCGAAAACGCGCAAACAAATGACGAATTGCCGACTCAGATAACAGTGTCCGCACATAATAAATAACTAGACTATACCCTTTGGGTTAACGTTAAAGGTATTCGAAGTGAAATTCTATTATTTTAGTTCGTGGCTTACTTGAGAACTTTGCAACGATGAATTCACCAGAGCCTGTTTATATATCTGAGAAGAGGAAAAGCGGAAAAACATTAAAACAGGAAAAAGTTCTGATTGTTTTGAATACTTTTATGACTTTTGTGTCACTCTGTACTTCATCAGTTTTGGGGAAACGATGTATTGAGTATTGTTTATTTATGTATTTATATAAATCAGTTGAATTATTTATTTTTAAATTACTCTAACCCTGAAAGAATTACAAAATAACACATCAATTCCACTCACTATATATATATATATTATATATATATATATATATATATATATATATATATATATATATATATATATATATATATATATATATATATATATATATAATTATATAATTATATATATATATATATATATAAATATGTATGTGTACATATATATATATATATATATATATATATATATATATATATATATATATATGTATATATATATAATTAAATGATGGTGTCATCCACAGACAGCTGTTTCATTGTATTACAACTCTCCAGTATGGTTGTAGACTAGAAAAAGATAGAAAGTAAATAGTTTTATATTGAGAACAGCCCTTGTTTAAAAGCTTATGAAATGGCTGAGGAATTTCGAATGTATCCAAGAACAGTTAAAAGAAATTATCTTCATAGACTTGGTTCTTATAGACGGGCAGCTAGGAAGAAACTCTCTAAGAAAAGCAGTGAGAGGGCAATCAAGATTAGTGATAAGCACTTGGCTTTTTGGCACAGTGTATTTTTTTTCTGGCGAATCAAGATTTGCTCAGTTTCCAGACACTGCATCGAACAACTTTATTGGCCAAGTCAGTCCATTGAATACGTGTGGCAATATCAGATAAGGACTGGGGTAAGCAGTCTAATAAACCAGTAACACGTTCAGATTTGTTGAATCTCTTACGCCAAACATGGTCTGATATACCTTAAACTACATTTCGGAACATTAATTCTACGCCGAGACGAGTCATTGCTCTTAAACGGTTGAAGGAGAGACAAAACTCCATTTTGTACTGCAAATGCCGAATTGAGTTTAAGCAGTTTATAATTGAGTTTATTTACTTCTTGCGTGGCACTGTACTAGGGCCTACCAAATGGTTGAGGTAGTTGCTGCGGACTTTTCACAGGGGCCAGTGGTCAGTGTTGGAGCCCAGGTAAAATTTTAAATGCTGATTCTCAGGGCAAGTTGGTTGTCTTCACTTGAATGATTAACGCAACACGATCTTCCAAACTTATATCAAATGTGTGCATAAATACATACATATAGGTGTATGTATGTGAGTGTGTGTGTGTATACGCAGGCGACTGCGTGTACCTAAATTCCTCGAAAAACAATGTACTAACTGAAAAAAACACACCTAAAATTTAAGGGACATCACTTAAATGTGTGTTTGTGTGTGTGTGTGTGTGTGCTAGTTGAGAGTGTGTGTGAAGGGGAGGGAGTGTGCGCGTGAGTGTTAGAGAAAGTGTAAGAGTTATGTAAATATATGTGTGAGTGTGTGAATATTAGTGTGTGAATCTATATTTGTGTGTAGGTTTGTGTGCGTGAATCCGTGTATATGTCACTGAGTGTGCGAGTGTTTGTGTGTGTGCATGACCATATATCAGAGACTTCATTGATATGACCAAATTGCGTTGGATACAACAGTTCTCGTACGATCACCAAAGTTAAGCAACGTCGAGTCTGGTCAGTACCGAGATGGGTGACCATCTGGGAAAACCAGGTGTCGTAAGCAGCCGGGAAATTATGCAGAGAATCTCATGTGGTGACTCTGTTAATCCTCCTGAGTAAGAAACTGAACTCTACACTACACTCAATTAAGGTTTTATCTGTTGTTTACTCACGTTACTGCGCTATCCAAATACTGTAAACAGCCAGCCACTGTTGGGGGTCAATATTGATTTGGATAGATGAGAGCAAAATAAAATAACCCCATTAAAGGGGGCTGTGAAGATTAGGAGTAAGGGGGCGTTTATTCTTATTTTTCTCAGAATATTCCTGCCAAAATCGAGGTGCGTCTTATGTACTGGAAAATATTGTAATCAAAGATTGAAAGAAAAAAATCTCTGCAAAAAGTATCAGAGAGCTTTCACTGACCGATCACTACACTACGCTATACAACGACCAATAAGGCAACCCGTAGGCCACAGCCCTCCCCACCTCCTTCAACCCCTCCTTCGACCCCCTCGCACTGACCTGGCTGCGAGGGCCAAAGGAATGGATGAATTAAGAGACGCCATCGACATATTTCCTTTTCTCCTTCAGTCATTATTTTCCCCATTGCGTTGATGGTCGATTTCCATTGTCGGTCAGTTCGGGCCAGTCAACGTTCTATCTTTATTTCCACACTTACTTTCCGGTAACCACAAACGAGAACAATTTTTCGGTAGTAGCAAGTATTTATGGCGGCCATATTTCAACGAATGGGTGTGGAAGTGGACAGTACGCATGCGCGAAGCTGGCAACGGCTTATCTGTCTTGCCTTCTCGTCTCTGAATTATTCATGGATTGGTTTAACAAATCGTCTGGTTTATATTCTTCCCTTTCTTCACCCTATCTCTATCTATCTATCTCTCTTTCTCTACTAGTGCACACTTTATGGAGCTGTTGTTTCTTCCTTTTCTTCTTTTTTCCTTCTTGTTTTTGTCGCTTTCTGTCCATTTCTTCCTTTCGATTTCTCTTCCAACCTTTCTTTTTCACTGTCTTTCTCTACCCTCTCCGTATCTTTCTTCCTGTTTTTGTCTTTTTTCGATTTCTGTCTTCCTCTTTTACTTTCTGTCTGTCTGTCTGTCTGTCTGTCTCTCTCTCTCTCTCTCTGTTTTTCTATTCCTCTTTCTGTCCCCTTTCTGTCTTTTCTCCCTATTTCTCTCTTTCTCTTCCTCACTCTGTCTTTTCTTCTCTTTTCATCTCTCTTTTTCTCTTTCTGTCTTTCTCTTCCTCTTTTTGTCCTTTTTCTGTCCTTTCATTCCTCTCTCTCTGTCCTTTTCTTCCTCTTTTTATTTTTCTTCCAGGCTTTCTTTTCCACTTTCTGTTTTGTCTCCCTCTCCCTTTTTCTGTCTCTCTCTTTTTCTTACTGTCTCCCTCTTCATTTTCCCACTTTTCTCCTCTTTCAATCTTGCTCTCCCTCTTTCTTAATTTCTTCCTTTCTCTTACACTTTCTCTTTTTCTTTCTATCATTCATTTCCCCTTTCTGTCTTTCTCTCTTTCTCACTCTATCCTTCTTGAAACGCTATCTTTTTTCCTCATTTTCGAAGTACTTATTTCTACGCCTTTTTTCCTTCACATTCGATACACACTTCTTTTTCTTCTTTCTTTCACTCACTCTTTCATTCTAATTTTTCCTGCTATGTTCTCTATTCTTTTTCTTTCTTGTTAATTCCTGTTCCCTTCTTTTCATTCCATATTTATCCTCTATTTTTTTTTTACACTTCTTTGTTTTTCATTTGTTTCTCTTTCCATGTTTTATATCCTCCTGTTGCAAGAAGGTGAAAAAAAAAGTCCATGATTTACGAGATGGACGAGAGCTGTTCTTTCTCAGTTTATCCCCGGACCATAGTCAATCGTCACCTTTTATGTGTTTTCGTACATCCATACCTTGAAATAGCCGACTGTACATTACCATACAAAGGCAATCCAACTGTTACCTTAAAACTCACAGAAAAAAGAGGTGGAGAGAAGAGCTCCTAAATCTTTTTTTTAAATCTCGCTCCAGGGGAAGTCAGTCTTCCGGTAGGCCAGTAGGCCCCTTAAAAATACATTCACTATTTGATAACATATGTATTCGTTTTTCCCCATGCACTCTTCTTGTGGAATGTAGGACTGTAACCACACCACGGCACGCAACACCAGCGGACTTGGTCTTAGCTCGGACCATGTCAGTCCAGTCAATGTTTGGGTATCATACCGTGGAATCATCATCATCATCAATCCTTTAATGTCCCTTGTGCGACATAGACCTTTCCCAAGTTTTGCCAGACCTTTCTATCATGGGCGTCGCAGAGCCAATACGTTCTGAATTTGATTCGTTCGTCACACAATCTTATTTTCTGTCGAGCATAGTTTTCTGTGGATCAAATGGCGAGCAACCGAATGTTGCCGATCTTGGCTGGCTATGTATGCATATATGTGTATCACGTGTATACGCCGCTCAAATGGAGCTAGATGGCTGAAAATTCAAACTTCTATTCTTTACTACGTCTGGAAAATAAGTTCTTCGTTCTTTTTGACCCCCGCCATACGTTTTCAATGGGAAAGCTTCAAAATGTAAGCTTTTGCTAAATTTATCAGTCGTATTCACGCTTTTTTAAAGACTTCTCCAATGATCATTGACCAACAATAGGCGACAGAAGTTACTTATTCATTGATCATCCCTTTTTCCTATTTTTTATTATTATCGTCAGTTTGATCTTCATGGAATTCCTACATCTGTGGCATTGTACCAGGCTAGACTAAGCTTCGCCCATTGATTCTGTAGTAATTTCGCTCTTCACTGGATGCCCCAAAATTGTAGCCTTGTGCCAGACCCAAGATAGTTTTATTGAATACCCACTCATACTGTATTGAGTTCGATCCTCATTGGGCACCTCGCAATGGCCTTCTGCAAGTTAAAGATAAGCTTAGCATAGTGATGGCGAACCTATGGCAGGTGTGTCAGCAGTAACATGCCGCAGGTTCTCATGTAATACGCAACAGACTTTGAAAAAAATGTCTATCGGCATATTTTGAAATTTCAAGTCGTATTTCATTAAATTACCAGTTTTATTAAAAAAAAAATATTAGAAAAATAGACTGCTTATCCATAAGTATTTTCCTAAATGGAAAGTACATATATATGCCAATGTAAATGGCACTCCGATAACAGGATTGTTCAAAATATTGGAAAAAAAAGGTTCTTCATCATTGGTAGCCAATATCTTTCTGAGATGCCTCAACCTTGAGCCGTGGTTAGCAAGCTAGTTCTCCAACCATTACAGCTGTGGTGAGTTCGATTTTAAGGAAACCTGATTCGTGGCCTTGTGCCGGATAAATATTCGTCAATAGCCATGGAATCAGTCTCTGTGCCGTGGATTAGAAGTTTACAAGATAGTCTTGACAACAATTACTACAGTGGATTGTTACCTTTACGCGTTAAATTCGAAACATGTCTTCATTAGATTTCGCTGCAGTATGTTAGTCTGGGGACCTTCACCAATTTTGAAATTTTCTCTGTCTACCATAGACTTGTATAACCTTAACCCTTACCCTAACTGTAACCCCCAAACCTATAAACAATAAACTTTGCATCAACCTTAAAACAGATCAGAGAAAAATTCAAAATTTGTGAAGCAAAAATGCCGTTCTGAGGTCACCGAACATACTGCAGCGAAATTTAACGCAGAGATGTTTTGAATTGAACGCCGAAAAAGTAACAATTGCAAAATAGTGTTTTTTTATCCACAATCGGGGTCTCACACAAGTGGCCATGTGCCAGACTCGAATGAATTTGCTAAATACTGTTTACTTCTGTAATAATGGAATGATTTTCCCTGAGTGTTTCAGGTTCACCCGAAAGAAGATTCTGCTGCCTGTTCCGAAGAAAAAGAGTTGATGAGATGAGCTTGTGAGGTCCAAAGATGGCGGGGTACTCTGAAAGTGACTAAAGTCTGAAGTGACATTGTTTTAGGGAGGCTATTTTTCGTTGTTATCAAATGGCAGCGTACTCTCTGGACTTGTGTATCAATATATCAGCAATAGCCGTTATAAGTCCACTGCTAGACAAAGGCCTTTCCCATCTCCCTCCACAACAAGAGAGGTTGCGCTAATCTCGGCCATATTTTATACAAGCTTGGCTACGCTAGGGTCAAAACAGAATTAATCTCTCCTTGCAATATTATTCCAAAACTGAATCCCTGATTTCAACTCATTCATTAGTAATTTCTGTAAACGGAATCTGCGAAACTTTAGCAAAACTAATCAACCTTTAGAAGTGGGAGTGAATTTGTCATCAGTCTTTTTGTGTAAGTCACTTTGACACTGTTATTCGTGCATGATATCACTGATTTTTCTTTGTTTGGTCATTTTCATCCGTCATTGTTAGTAGATACGAAAATGAAGTCCAGACTCATTAGAAGAGAGTTTGACAATTTGTGCGTGTTATATGTTTAGCTTATCCTGATAGCCTTTTCTATCCTCTCTGTGTTATTTTTCCGGCTCTCTTATCTAATTTTTTGTTTATTTGAAAATTTAATAACGTCAAAGACATTACTGTTATCAATAAAGTAAATATAGGAAGTGACCCTAGAATTCTGGCAAGCAGAATTAAATTTCCAATGACTGGATTCTTCGAAAACAGGAACCGTTTATCAGTCGTGACAGTTGTGGGTCATATTTTTTCGTTTAGACACTAAATAACGCATGTCTTGGAAAGGAAAAAAAAAAGAACTGCGGAAAAAAAATCCCCAGTTAGCTTCCCATTTTCCTTCCCTCCACCCCTTAAACAACGGAAAGGAACGAAATCCCCAAGAAGAAAACGCTCCCCACCCCTCCCTGTAAAATAAAGAGAAATAACGATTTCCGGGCACTGAGTGAGAACAGATTTCCAGGCCCTGTGGAATAACGAAAGTAGCATCAGGGAAAAGAGTGAAAATCTGGTAGACATAATTAAAGAATCGACAGTGATGGTTGGCAAACCAAATGAAAAAAGATAAGGCGGGGGAATACTCAGACAACTTTAAAACTAATTAAAAAAAAGTGGAGAAATCTGGTAACAGAGACTGAATAAAACGAAACCAAAAGAGCAGAACTTGATAAACAAATAAACAATACATGAATGTGTGCGCGTGTATGTGTATGGCCACAAGGTTAATATGCCTGATAACGAGATAAGTATCTAGCTTCGTAGCACCTTTCCAACTTTCCCCGCCATGTTTTTTTCTTTCTCTTTTCTTTTGCTTTTACCCAGCGAAAACCAACTACAGACCTCCATCGCAACTTAGACAGCCCATCCTCCCCGACACAATGCAAACCCACTTTCCCTGACAGTCCACACACGTAAGCCGCGCAGCAATTACTGGAGTCTTCAGAAACAGGAACCGTTTATCAGTCGTGACAGTTGTGGGTCATTCTTTTGTAAGATGCCAAATAACGCACGTCTTGAGGAGAAGAAGAGAAAAAAAAGAACCGCAAAAATAAAAAGAATCCCCAGTTAGCTTCCATTTACCCTCCTCCCCTTCCCCACAAACAACGCCCCCGATTTTCCATGTCTATCGGCGAAGTTCTACCTCAAGCACAATCCATTACCAAAAGTTGTTCACATACTGGTTTGGTTAAATGGTTGCAACAGTGGACGAGCGAGCGTCAGGTGCGTAGCCGGATAAAAAAAATAGTACTCTCATCTTGTCTACGGCCTTGGTTCTAAGAATTTTTCGCTGGTGCCTCCTTTTTCGACTTCGGACAATGCCTAGGGCCCTGACCACGAACTCGAACATTCAGAAACCATACTTCAACAAGACATTTATTTTGATAAATCCAAATCATAAATAACTTGTACAGAAGGTCGTATCAAGAAATCTATAAATCACAAGGTAACATTATCTGAACTTTGACTCCAACCATTGGTATAATACGGAGAAAGGGATTGTCACTTGTTTACACAAGACGAAACTGAGTGACCCAGACAACCAACAATGAAAGATGACCAAACTCAAATGGCAGTGGGCTGGCCATGTTGGAAGAATGACGGACAACCGATAAACATCGCGACTCGGATCCCCCCAGATCACATGCTCAATCAAAGCCGGTAAAATATTAGAAAGATGGACGAGCTAGACAAATTCAGAAAGTACTGGCTCTGCAACGCCCTTGATAGAGAATTGTGGTGAATCTTGGGGAAGGTCTATGTCCAACGACGGACGTTGAAAGAATGATGATGATGATGATGATGATGATGATGATGATGATGATGATGATGAAGAACTAACAAAATTGGTTTTAGTGAAGCAGACTCAAAGAATATGCAGCCTGTACTACATGAGGACAGTATTCGAAAATGGTCGCATTCCATACAGATATCTCAATAAATCAAAACTTCTATTAGAAAAAAACATGATCAAGAAATGCATGTACAATATTTCATACAGTTGTGACAGAAAAACGGCACAAACAATATTGTTAGTTTCTTTCTTGTTCGTGAAATTGTTGTTTGTTTTTTTACGAAGGTCTTTATTCATGGCGCATCCAACCGTGCCAATGACTCGAGTCCTCCTCTGCATCAAGTCAATTGCGCTGTTCAAATTTCATCACTGAAAATGGAAGTAGAATCTCCACTACTTGAAACTTCGAATCACTGACTATCTGTGACCAAAAGTCCGAATACTTTGAAGATTCAAACAATGGCTGTTGCATCACACCCTTCTCAGCCTTGATAACTCCCTCCCCAGTCTCATCTATCAGTAAATGCTTCTAAGGTGGGGTAAACCTCAGAATTACATCTTGGTAACTTGGCACGCCACGGTGAAAGTCAGTGGAATTATAATTATAAGTACAAAGCAGTCAACTTCTTTGGCACAGCCCTATACTTCAGGAAAGCAGCTTCACTTCACACCAGTTTTTCCCCCCAAGTATTTTGATCGGACGAAGGCATTTTTTCCTGGATAGATTATTTTTTCGTCAATATTAAGCGACTAAATACTGTCCAGACAGACCCCTGTAAGCTTAGTTCTATGCATCAGACGAGTAAACGCGTCGTTCTCTCAAGAGACAACTCCCATTGTAGAATGAACGGCCAGTGATTAAGTCCCAGTTTCCACTGTATGCGTCAATTTAGTGATCTGTGCAAGTTTCAGGTCTGGTCAAGACCAAGACCTTACTCTTACAAGTTATCATGGCCATCCCTTTGGCGAGATGAAGTCCACTGAATGAATACCTCCATCCTAATCACAGAGATTAGTGTATTCACTGCTGAGTGCATAGAGAAATTGGTCCTAATGAAAATTTACCCATACTCTTTACTCATGCCGGGAATCTAATCAGGATATTCTACGTATGAGGCAGACATGTAAACGATCGCTCTCTCCGACCAGACTAGACGAGCAAATGGAAGTAAGAAAAAGGATTGTGTTGTACCACTCTTCCAAGTGCAGAGGGCCTGCTAACCTCAAAAACTTATCTTAGAAATCTTAGATTTTATCTGAACTCAAACACCTACCCTTGGATCCAGTCGTAAATACGAAACAATCTTATACACGGAGGCCTTTATTAGTTTTCTGCTAGTCACTCTCAAAATTAATAACTAGAATCACCTTGTGACTAACTGAGCCACTAATCAGTGTGAGAGTGAATGTAGACCCCACAATATTATCTTTCAGTCACACATATCATCCCGATCTTTTTTGAATTATTGCATTTTGGAGGTAACTCGATTCATTATCTCTGGCTACAATGCACGTTTTGGTTTCTTAGGGGGTCACACACATAAAGAAAATCAAACTGTTCGTATTAGATAGATGATGATTCATCAAAAGAGACTTGGACAATTCGAAACTATTATCTCTATTTCGTACTTTCTTTCCTTCTACTTGCTTTCTTTCTTTCTTTTTCCCTTCTGTTTCTTTCCTTTATTTTTCTTTCTTTTCCTTTATCATTTCTTTTTTCCCTCTCTCTCTTTTTGCTTTATTTTTCCCTTTTTCCTTCTCTTTCTTGTTTCCTTCTTTTTTTCTTCTCCCTTTCTTTTTCCTTTCTTTCTTTCCCTTTCCCCTTCTTTTTTCTTCGATTCTTTTCTTTTTTTTCTCTTTTTGTTTTTCCTCTTTTTTTCTTCCAATTTTCAATTTCTTTTAATCTGTCTTCCCTCTCTCCCGTTTTGATTTATTTTCCTATTTTTCTCTTTCCTCATCTTTCTATCTTCCTTTGATCTTTTTCACTTTTTCTTTTTCCACTTTTTCTTCTTCCTCTCTTATTATCTTCTTTTCCCTTATTTTTACTTCAATTTCTTTTTCCTTTCGTTTTCTTTTTCTTTTCCATCCCTTTCTTTTTGCTTTTTTTCACTTTTTCTTTCTCCTTTCCCTCCTTTTTTCCTTCTTTCTCTTTCCCTCTTTCTTTTTCCTCTCCTTTTATATTCTTTCCCTTCTTTTTCCTTCAATTTCCTTTTCTTTCTTCTTTCGTCTTTCTTTTTCCTTCCTTTTATGTCTTATATTTTTCTTTATTCTCCTATTTCTTTCGTTTTCCTCCCCTTTCCTTTCTTTTTTCTCTCTTTCTCCCCCCCCCGTCTCTCTCTCTCTCTCTCTCTCTCTCTCTCTCTCTCTCTCTCTCTCTCTCTCTCTCTCTCTCTCTCTCTCTCTCTCTGTCTCTTCCACCTTACTCCTTACTTTTCAAATCGATTTTTCTTTTGTCTTGATCGCCATTTTTTCACTACCTTCTTCAATTCAATAATCCACTAAGCAGCCGTCCAGGTCTCTGCCCTTAATCCAGGAATACTTTATTCTCTTTTCTCCAACACACGAAGACTTTTTCAGCACCTTATCGATAAAAGCAATTTTTTCCACTCTCTTAAGCATTTTTGTTTAAAAAGTAGAACAAATAAACTTTTTTGCAAAAGTCCGCACTCTAGAACGTTCTAGAACATTATGGAACAATCTGCTGAAAAGGCACAAAGTAACAGGAAACAAAAGGTAAACGTGATCAAAACATAATGAATAGTATTTCTTTTCCTTTCTTTTCTCTTTCTTTTTTCTCTCTCTCTTTTCTTTTATCACCGTTCTTTCTTTTTTCCTCATTTTCTTTTCCCTTGATTCTTTTTATTTTTCTTCTGCTTCTGTTTCCTTTCTTTTTTTTTCTTTTTCTCTCTTTCTTTTCTTTTATCGCCGTTCTTTCTTTTTCCCTCACTTTCTTTTCCCTTGATTCTTTTTATTTTTCTTCTGCTTCTGTTTCCTTTCTTTTTTTCTTCTTCTCTTCTATCTCTTTTCCTTTCTCTTTCTTTTTTTCTTTTCCTCTTCTTTTATTATGGTTATTTATTTTTCACTTTCTCTCATCCCCCTTTCTTCGTTTTTCTTTATCTTTCCTTCTCTTTCTTTTTCCTTCCTTCTCCTTCTTTTTTCTTTCTTTTTCTATTCTTTTTTTCTTCTTTCCTTTCTTATTCTTTTTTCATTTCTTTCTTTTCCCTTGCATTTATTTCTTCCTTTTATCCTTAAATTTTCTCCTTCGTTTCTTTTAACTTTTTTCCACCACCTTTCTTTTTCTTTATTTTTTCTCTCTTTCATTTCCTTATCTTTTCCTTTTTTTATTTCTTTCTCTTTGTTTTTCCTTCTTTTCTTTATCTCATTCTCTTTTCATTTAGTTCTTTCTCTCACTTCCTCTCTCCATTTTTTCTCTTTCATTCTCTTCATCATCCCCCCTTTTTCTTTCTTCTCCTTCCCTTTCTCACGCGCTAGAACATTCCACCGCAAAATCTTTTCGACACCTTATCGATAAAAGCAATTTTTTTCCACTCTTGAGTATTATTTTTTATCTGAAAAGAGGAACAAATGAACTTTTCACCGAAGTCCGCACTCCAGAATATTCCAGAACATTCTTGAACATTCTGCAGAAAAGACAAAAAGAAGATAAAAACAATAGACAAAACATGAACGAAACAAAAAATAATTTTTTTTCTTTACAGAAAATCAATGGCGAATAAAATCGTTCACGTCGAAAAGCGGAAAAGAGTTGGTATTATATTCTAACAGTTTCCCAATTGAATTTTTCTAAGAGGCTTCCGCCATTTTGTGAACAACGCCGACCACGACGGCTGGCAATGGCGGGAAAGTCTTTCAAGCTATGGTTTTTGAGGAGAGAAATGCCGATAGACGAGATGGGGTGGGTCAATTGGGGTTCCGCCTGTCACTGACTGTTAGTTGATGTTGGAAGCATAAAGAGGAGCAACAGGAAACTTTTTTGGAAAAGTGCAAAGGGTTAAAAAAAAAAAACAGAAAAAAACGATAAATGAAGGTACGGAATTTCCTGAGGAAGAGAGGAAAATAGAAGGGTATGTTGAAAGGTGGGGTCGTCGAGGGGTTATCTTTCAAGCTTAACTCACCTGGGCACATAGTTACCGTCACGGTGCTTCGAGTTGAGATCGAACTTGTGATAAAGTAAGGGAACGCTATCCTGTTCAGTGCTGATTTGCTACAAAGTTCTCTTTCTTTTTTTTTTCAAATATTTCTCATAATGAATCAATTACTGTGGGTTTTCGATGAAACTGTGATTATAAGACAAGGTCAAATTACAATTGATTAGCCAAGTCAATCGGACAACACGAATATAAGATCATTATCAAGGCTGACTTTGCCTTAACAGTAAATAAACAAAAGGTGACTGCATATCGTTTATTGAACACCGACTAAATATGAATATATTGCAAGATGAATTACTATTTCATATGATACTAGATAAAATACCCGAACAGGTGGATAACTTGCAATCAAAGAAAGGAAGTCATGAAATAGATGGATAGATGGATGGAAATCAAATACTATTTGATTTAATTGTTTTAAAAATTGATTAATTCAACACGACTCTTTCTTTATGTTACAACACGAAGGCTAAAGGGAACTCTGTAATTAAATATTTCAGTTCACTCTTGAACGTTTCATCTGTTTTATTTTTGATAGCATTGTTGTTAAAAATACTTTTCACGTGGGTATGTGCGGAGTATACTTACATATTTGGTCAAAGATAAGATGAATTGCAGAGTAACCCTTTTCAAACGCTACAAGGACGATATGAACATTTCAAGTAGAATTTTTGATATGATTAAGCGTAGTCGCAACCCTTCAGATAGATAGTCTGTCACAGCCACTTAATTAAAAAGACATTAAGAGAAAGAAAGTGAAAATAGATTGATAAAAAAGGGACGGTGTATAAGGATTTTAATGACGGAAGTAAGAAAGATAGGCAGTAAGTTTAGTCCCGTGAGAAACGAAAGAAAGCAGGAGGAAAATAAAAGAGAAAAGGGTAGACGATCATTTAATTCCGGTATCAGGTGAAAGAAGAGGGTAAGTAAATTTGGTGAAATAGATAGCGAAAGAAAAGGGGCCCTTGACCATAAATGGGGAACTGAAATAGGGTCACCAGAATGACAGACGAGAGGAGCATACCAGATGAGAGTGGACTAGAAAAAAGGTCGGACGGTCTATGAGGCGCCGGCCTCTGGCAGCTGGCAGTAGATGGACTAATTACCCCCTTCTCTCTCTCTCTCTCTCTCTCTCTCTCTCTCTCTCTCTCTCTCTCTCTCTCTCTCTCTCTCTCTCTCTCTCTCTGAGCGAGTATTTTGCTTGTTGTTCAAACGGAGACTATCAATGTGTTTCCGGTCGGCCGAAAAAGAAAAATAAAGGTTCGATTTTGAATCACTACCGGAGTCTTACGTCTTTCGTTCCTTCCCTTGCTGCAGCTACGATACGCATACTTGCAATTAAATGCATTATTCTTCATTTACATAGGGGGAAAAAGAGCAAATATTGTAAAAAGAGGGGTCATAATGTAAAAAAGAAAAAGAGGATAATGCTTAAAAAGGGGCCATTTTTTTATAGAAGAAATGAGGCAGTAATGATTTTTAAGAAGGGGAGATAATTTCCAAAAGTAGGTGGTGGATTAATGTAACGGAAGTGGGCCTAATGTTAAAAATATAAAAGGTTTAAAAAGAAATGTATACCGTTGAAAAAAAAGGGGTGCAACGTTAAGAAAAAGAGACTAATTTTAAGAAAAAAAAAGGACTAATGTTGAAAAGATAAGGTATTGCTGAAAAAGGCAGGGGCTTATGTTGAGAAAAGAGGATCTGATATCTAAAAGAAGAGTTCGACTATTTTGAAAAAGTGGGCAAAAATTCCTTCTGACGATTATGTTCTCTAAAGGTGAAAAAAAAAATTCACCTTGATTCTAACCCATAACTCTCTCGATTTTTACCTCTAAATGAGAAAAAAAAATCTCTCCTCACTCGATTTTGACCCAGGAAAGTGGGAAAATAATTTCCCCTCTGATTTTGACACCTAGAAGTGAAAAATGAAAGTTCCCTTTCCATTTTCCCACAATTTTTTATTAAAAAAAACTCGGTTTTGACCCCTAAAAACCAAAAAAGTTCAATCTATTTTGACCCTTAAAAGTAAAAAACAAAAGAATTCAATCTATTTTGACACCTAAAAGTAAAAAGAAATTTCCCTTCGATTTTGAGCCCTGAAAGTGAAAATAAAATGACCCTCAATTTAGCCACATAAAGAAAAAATGTTCCTCCTCAATTTGGAACCTTAAAATCCTCCCACTCGATTTTAACATTTCTCTATATTTGACTCCCAGAAGTGAAAAAGATTCCCTTATATTTTGTTCCCTAAGAGTGAAAACAAATTTCCCCTGGATCTTGAATCCTAACAGGGAGAAAAAAAATTCACCATATTTTGACCCCTAAAAGTGATAAATTGAAGTTCCTTATCAATTTTGACTCCGAAGAGTGGAAAATAAAAGTTCCCTCTCGATTTTTACTTCTAAAAAGTGAAAAATGAAAGTTCCCTACACATAATTTACGTAAACCCCAATTCCCAAATTTCATGTTTTGGGAAAAGGATTTATCAATAAAGTAAACTTGTTCTATCGTGAATTGCACTGCAATACTTAAACTGTGCTACATTAAAGCATGCACTAATCAAAACAATACAGTTCAAGATATTTTTGAAATAAAGAATCAACTATTTTGATTTCAAGAAATGATTTGAAAAAAAATATAAAAAAAACGTTCGTTTATTTCGTTATTGAACTGTAAGAAATCCTTTTAGCATAATGAATTATCTTGTAAATCGACTTTCCCCCTGAATTGAATACTCCTAAAAACATACATAGTTGGGGGATATTTTCGAAAAAGTAATTTAGTAAAAACATTACCCGGGCTTACGTTCATACCCACGAAAAATGTCATGGGTTTATGTTTGGTAGTTTTGACGGTAACTGAGAACATACGGACAGCCGTACAGGTGAACGAACTTTTGGCGAATTATAATAAGAGAAACTTACCTTCAAACTTCTTCCTTTTGTGACACGAACATGGAAAATGATTACACTTTCAGGTGTTAATTAATTAGCCAAATCGAGTCACAGCAGAAATACAAATACGTTGTGTGAATCGATTTAAAACTAATGATACAACGTGGACATTCATTCTGCACGAAATATTGGCCATTCTTCATCATCATCAGTCTCTTAACGTCCGTCGTTGGACATACACCTTCCCCAGGATTCGCCACACTTCTCTACCATGGGCGTCGCGGAACCAGTACTTTCTGAATTGGCCTAGCTTGTCTCTCCATTTAGTACGTGTACGGTTGTGTATGTAATCAGCAGAAATCCATGTCGTGAATGGCGATGTCCATCGGTTGTCTGCCATTCTTGCAACATGGCCAGCCCATTGCCATTTGAGGTTTTTAATGGATTCTATGATGTCCCTAACTCCTGTTTTCTCCACGTATGTATTGTGCTATCTTGTGGTCTCTCCATGTGAAATTGAGCATAATTCTTTCATATGCACGTTGTATGGTTCTCAATTTGCGGTTCTGTCTCTTGGTTAGGTTCCATATTTCAGCCCCATAAGTGACTATCAGGAGGATGCATTAGTTGTACACCTTTCTCTTTAAGATTAATGGGATCTTCTTGTTTTTGAAGGTCGAGCTTGCTCTGCCAAAGCTTGCCATCTTAGGGAGATTCTTTACTTGATTTTTTCTTCTTTTGAGGGTCTCATGGAGGTCCGTTGTCGTATGGTCTTAGTTTCAGGCAACTAATGCTAAGTAAAAGAAAGTCGACTTATATTCAAAGATGTTTCAAATTTTCGAAATAAGTAAGGATAAAAGACAGAATCGTGGACATTCTCCCAAATAATTATATACTGTACACTTTAGTTAATGTGCCACGTATATGAGAATAAACACACTCAATGATTCACCATGTAGCAATATATATCAACACCAAGTGATATTTCACCAGTTCAGGAAAGTAGCTACCCGATCAGATGCACATCACTACTCCATTCCATACTGTTGTGGCTCAATAACGGAATCATATATTTTTTAATGATTTCTTACACAATCTCTGTCTTTGCTATATTATAACGATTCAATACAGCTCTGCTTCGTTTAGCGCTGCAAAAATTTCATGTTTGTCCATAGCTACTCAGTATTTCCCAAAGTTCTCAATGAATTTTGATTAAATTTTGCAGAACAATGGGCCATGGAAGAAATGACTATATTTGGGGGCAGATCCATTAACAATTGCTTCCCCTGACAATGACGTTCTAAAGGTGTGCAGTCTCTGAGTGTTGTCTAGTTGTATATTAATTATGCTTAAGTACCACCAAATCTCAACTGATTCAACTGATTTTCAACACTTCCTTTTCTGATATTTCGTGTATGTTCGCTATCTCCCGTGTCGTATAATCTTGATTATTCTGATATAATATGATTTGATCTCTATCAATTTCCGCTAGTCTACCAAACAGTCGAGCATTGTGCAGCGACAAATGTCCTGCAGCATATTTCGATACTATTTGTGTCACCTTTGATCATTCACAGTACCTTCTCCATAAACTGCGCAAATCATTTTTCGAATTTTTACCTTTCTTAAAATGAAATAGTATTATATTCTAATATTGTTGGCTACTTTTTTCCTTCCATGATTTTAGAATCAATAAGTAAAAATGATTTTGATCTTGTAAAATGTGTGATATGATAGCTGTCCTAATATAATCAAAAGTGATCTTATTGAATGAAGTTAGTATCGAAAGAAACGAAATGTCAATTTTATGTATCGATTGTATTTAGAGCGACAAGATAGACAGACACTGGAGAGTTTAATCCTTCAAATAAATTGAGAATTGTCTTTGCTGAATCACTGCAGCCATCAGAGATGACGAAGGGTTCTATCCTTTTTATATGTGCGTGTGTTCAGCGCTTTTGTCCGTACCATTTTGTCTACAAACTTGAAAATTAGCATCAGTACTGCATTAGGTCTCTTTAAAAATGGAGATGGGGGCTATTTTGACCTTTTGTGGACTTATTTTGACAGGTTTATTAATAAAATCTAGATTCTCCATAATCTAGATGTTTCTAGATCTTTTTACATTATTGAAGATGCTTTCCACTGGGAAACACCAGTGATGTCATATGTAGAATTTAGTCTAACCATATCTAAACTTCGTTGGAATTTTCACATTTCTTCGAATTATTGACGCTACGGTTGATCAATTATTGACTGTGATCTTGTTCTTGTTGTTGTTTCAGGGGAAAATCAAAGTCAACTCCGACTTGAACTGGAGTTAGACCAGAATTAGGAAAGAAGAAGGTAAGATTATTCACTCTTGAGTAGTGATTAACAATCTAGTCTCTTGAGTCATTACTACTGTAGTGAGTTCAAATTTTACAGGATGAATCCTTTTTTTGTCGTTTTTTGTCTGGCTAAGCAAGGCTTCAATTCTTAGACGGAATATTTCCATTATTGATCATTGACTAGTTTTTTTGTTTTTTTTCAAACCCTGGTCCAAGTTTGGAGTTGACTTTGTGTTTCCCCTGTATCAACAAAAAGAACAGGAATAACCCTCATCAAATTAGGGGCAAGTAATCCCTTCACTGTTTGTCAACCCCATCACGCTGAACCAAACAGATATACAAAGAACAATGTATACCTCCCCCGAGAGTTAAAATAACGTCCGAAAGATTGCTAGGCGATTCTCTTACCAATAGAGCCAAGTTGACACGTCTTATATAATCATGAATTGTTTGTTATATATACAATACAAAGGTTGCAGTAATCATTTTTACTTAGGATAGGAATAGGAGTGGAGATTAACTCTACAGGTTTGTTTATCATTACCTTTTATCAAAACTATTTATCTGCAATCATTAGAAGAAACAGACCGTTTACCATCTTCCCCTAAATCAATTGGAATTGTAATCAACATTCCTTTATCATCTTCAGAATTTAACTAATTCCTCCTTGTCCCAGTGTTCAACCTTCCAGAAAATTTCATTGAAATCCATCGAGAACGTCCGGAGATATTGTGTAGACAGACGTATGGCAATGATACAGAGTAGAATACAGCCAAAATAATTCCTGGATTTTTCCCAACATTTGATCGTTTCCTCCCTAATCCATGACCTATCCTTTCACAGAATGTCATTGAAATTCATAGAGAACTTTTGGAGATAGTGACTGGATATATAGACAGAACTATAGACACGTGTGTATAATTATACCTCTCCCAACTTCAAATGTAAGTAAAGTATCATTCAAGCAAGAATGAAAGGATAATACTCGGTTACCTGGAGCCCCCACCATAAAAATATGTAGCTATTTGGTATTTTTCAAGTCAACAATTCGCTAAATTTAGCACCAAACAAATCTATTTAGTTCCAAAAATAAGGATTAGGTACTAGAGGAAAATTTATAGAAGATGACAATCTCTTACACACGAATTGTATTATGCTACATAAATATACATGAGCCGGGGCCTAAAAGTGGTTTCACCACACAATGCAGTATTGAAAATTGGAAGTGCAGTCTTAGAAATGAAAAAGTCTAGTCAGACTAAAAAAGAAAAAAAGACAAGATAAAGAGAAAAAAAGAAAAAAAAATCTGAAATTTTATGATCAAAACTGATCATAAAACACAAAGTATGTTTTTATTCTATAAACCAAGTGGACGCACTTATTCTGGAGCCTGAATGAATTACTTAATAGTCTAACATTCTCTATTTCACCTTTCAATAACACTCGCAAAAATTAATTTATTGTTACTTGCCATGACTGCGTCTCTCAAATAAAACGAAGGTAAACATCAGAGCAAAAAAGTTTCAATTAAGGAGACAAGATTATGTTTGAATTGAAAAGTTAGCCGTACAAAAATGGCAAAACGACAAAATTCTATAATAGAATCTTTTTACAAATCAACCAACAGTTTCAAAATCAGATCACCAAGATGGAAGTAATAGAAGGAAAGGTAAAAAAAAAAAAGAAAGAGAAACATCAGGAAATTAAAGACAGTTCGAAGTGAAGGTAGCGAAAAGCCAAAATAAAAAAAAATTGATATTCCATCGGCTTTTGTTAAAGTTGGAGATAAAGAAACAAAAAATGTGAGATGCAACGTATGTCACAAAAACAGAGATTCTATTCAAATGTTTAAAGATTACGATTAGATACTTCGTATCTCTACAGAGGGAGGATGAGGAGTTCGGCAGAAACATACTGATGATCATCTTGAGTCTAATTTGCTCCGACAATTTAGAAAACGTAGCTCCATTAAACATTTTAAACCACAGTGATCAGTTATAACAAAAGAGCGCAACACACAAGTCACTTTCCGGATAAAAAGAAACATTTTTCAGAAAAGTTGCCAGGCATATGCTTACCAGATTTGATGACACAAAAAGAGGAACGCTTGGTACGTGGTCACAACCTTCGATACAACCTTTCCAAAGGGCCATAGTTTAATTTCTGAAAGAGCTGAATGCATCCCGTATTTTACGCAAGTAGAAGATATCTAATATGTTATTCCAACATACTACTCAACTGTGCTACATTATATTTATATGATAAACCAAATATCACACAAACAATAAAAGATCCTTCAGCCATTAGCCTGCGTATGTAGATCTGTTGATATAACATAGATACATAATAACTACGTCATATTATTTCTATTGATATTCAGACCATCCTTATCTTGGTTGTTTTTCATACAACGTTTCGGCCTTCTTCAGGTATCATCTGGTAGGTGTGGGGAAGTAACGAACCGAACCCTTTATTTAACCGACGGTTCGTTACTTCCCCACACCTACCAGATGATACCTGATGAAGGCCGTAGAGTACAACAACCGAAACATTGTATGAAAAACAGCCAAGATGAGGATGGTCCAAATATTAATAGAAATAATAATAATAATACCTCATCTCAAAAATTCAGAGATATACTAACTACGTCATAGTAAAAGTTCCTTAACTTGACTATATATATATATATATATATATATATATATATATATATATATATATATGTATGTATGTACACAGAGAGAGATTATATTTGGAAAACCGACTAGTCAAGAAACACAGTGGTGCCTGGCAGCAATTGAGGACACTGCCCAGTATGCCTGTAGCTAGGGTGATGTTTTGAATGGTACAAGGTCGACTGTAACAGACAGAGAAAATATAAATACAGGTGAAAATCTGGACTTTAGACACTTTGTCAAGAGGGCAAAGATCAGTCTGAAACAAACAAACCTTCGTTGAAAGTTTAGTGTTCAGAATGAACCCTGCCTGGAAGTTTGTTGCATCTTCAATGGAGTCAAAAGTTTGATTCAAGAAGCGACTACTTGGTGCAAGTTATTTTCGTAGCTGTTGTTTACGATCTAAAGAAATAAATGATTCTGTGAAGGAGTTAGAACTACAGTGTATCCAACATCCATCATATTTTGAAGTGAGATGAGTGGAATTTACCGTTAAGCTATTAGAAGCAGTACTTGAAAATTAGCGAGCCGCAACAGAATATTTTGAAAATTCAGAAGAGAACGAGAAAAAAGTGGTCGTTTAACAAATGGATGCATGAGGACCACTTACACCTCGCAAGGCGTTTAGCTGACATTTCATCTATTTATCAAACATTCCAGAAATGTTTTGAAGACAATCAAGTTACAAATTCTGACATATCTTTAAAACAGAACATTCCGTTGAAAAAAAGATTTGAAGAAATTCCAAATGAATATGATTTTGGCCGCTAAGTTGAACTTTTTCTTAATAGTCTTCTTCAGGACGGAAATTCTTTTTATTCATTTTTTAAACCATGAGTTGATCATAAAAAAAACATCGTTACAGGAAAATAAATAAATAAATAAATTCCAGAACCCAAATCATTTGAGGCTATTGAAATTTGTTATAAACTTTTTAAGAGAGGGATTCTCGAGTGGGAATCTTTCCTGTGGTCAAGCCCCTCAAGATAATTGACTATGGCTTTAACGACTTAAATTTATGTTCTGAGTTTATTTGTCCGGATTTAGATCGGTGAATAATTGGTTTGCAATACTAAAAGCTCGCCGAAGATTGTGATTTGAAAGGTTTACCAGCCATCCAAAAAGAGGTGGTGAGCTGACACTCGAGGTTCTGAATTTGATGTCATTAAAATTCCCCTTGTGAGACTTTTAGGGGTGAAACCTCACGGACGTAGAAGGAATCACCAGTGCAAAACGTCAGCCAATGAGGTTATACTGACGCGGCGCATTGCTACGTGCATTGGGAGCCTTTGAATTAGTCCTTGGGGGTCTTCTATCATTACTCAGCCCAGGTACAGGGGATCTGTTGCCCCGGGGCAGCACCGTTCCATTGCACTTAAAGGGACAGATCGGGATTGTCGAGACGCTTTCGTGACTGCGGTTGTTTTAGCAACCACGGTTGCTTAGCAACTAAAGTCGCGTCAGCTGGAGCTATTTTTGATGGATGTCTCCTATTTTCCCCACGTAAAGCCCCGACCTTGAGTCACATTTTTCTCTGGTGCTAGAGTAAATAAATAGCACACCAGGGTCTGTAACAAACTGGAAACAAGAGAGGGGTGCGCTCTGTCACCATTAACGTTGAAAGATTACTTATATGTTTCCCTAAACATGTGCAACAAAGCAGATTTTGAACAATGTGGTCATGGGAACTTTTCTTACTTCAAGTCCTGATATGAACAATAGAAAAATGACTCTTAATCTATTTTTCCCGTGAGCTTAGGTCGATGATGGGTTTCAAGTTTCAATTACTTCGGTACTGGAACTACTAAATTTAGTACCAAGAAGATACAAAATCTGGCCACCCTGATACTGCAGTTTCTCCCTAGATATGGGTTTTTCATCAACCATCTGTGTTTTCTGGGGTTTATATTACGAAAATATCATATAATCAGGCCTTTTTCATACCTCAAATAGATAGATTCTTGAAAATAGCTCATATATTTATACTTACAAGAAACACCATTTCTTTAAAGCGCAGACTCTTACTTACAAAGCATTTCATTACAAGAAAAGGTATTGAATGTACCGTAAGGGGCGCTGAAAAGATTTAAGAGAAATAGAAAATACAGGGAAAAAATATAATGTTTACCATTTCGAAGTATTGGAAAAGAAGAGGAGAGATTGTTGTGAACTACATATAAAAGTAAAAGAAAAAATAAGGTTTTTTTTCTATTTAAACTTGATATTCTTAAAATTCATTGTTCTTTTTTTTTTTTTGAGTCTGAGTTTTTTTTTTTGTGCGAGCCTGATATAGGGGTTTCCTTCAAATCTTATTGGCAACCCTGATACCATCAGTGACACTCGATAGAGGACAGACAAGAGCAGCATTGCTTATCGAAGAAGAAAACTAACACCATCGGCAGCAAGAACCCGACTAGCAGACGACAAATCCGACATATTCAACAATAGAAGAATAACTCATAGTGACAGACCCTTTTACGTAGCAGCTTGTAATTACATCTGTAGGTTTTATCGATAAAGGTGGCCGGTGGTGGGTCTTTTGACTCGTGCCGGCTCACAAGTCTGCAAGAAGACACTCAACCATTTTCTATTTTCTCTGCTGCCCGTCATTTTAGTCTCGAATATAGCAACCACTTTAAGTACCAGAGAAAATCAGTAAACAGACGATATGCATTAGTTCATTGCTTTTCTTGACAGGAAAGAAAAGCGTAAAGTGGTCGGCCATTTTTTTTTTCTGATCGATAAAAACTCTTTAATATAGAAAATACGGTGCGAATGGTGATTTCTTTACAAAAATCTATAATATTATTCTGTTTGTTCCTACCCTCGTTCGAAACTTACGCTTTCAGAAGTGACACACAAAAAAGGTTAGGTAGTTTAAAAAGAAGGTACGAAAGGGAGAGAAGAAAGTTAGGTACTTTAATAAGAAGGCGGGAAGAGAGAAGAGAGAAAAGAAAAGTAAGTGCATAAGGAGACTTTTCGCATATAAAACTAATACATGTTTGTAAAAAGAAGGGAAACGAACCTGGGGTAAAAAGAGAGAGACCGGGAAGACGTAGACAAAGGGTCAGAAAAGGAAACGCATGAAATAATGGATAATCTCAGTCAATACCATTGAAATTTCCACGGATCCGGGTAATGATCGTAATCGTATGTTTGTAATTGCTTGGTACCCCACCAAGATATGAAAGGGTATTTAAGGACTGAGAGATTGTATTAAGTCAGTCTCTGAAAGAGAGAGCCTTCCTTCCTTCCTTGAAAATCAATATCCAAAATCCAGAGTTTCAACTGCTCTCGAAAACCGACCATTAACACCTTCCAAATATTAAATTGTAATGATACCCTTTCCCCAAGGAAGATATGAATTACAACGAGCAGATTAGAAAACACTGTCAGCAAATCAAAAACTATAGCATTCAAATTAAAGACTACGACAATCAAATTAAAAACCACAGCCAGAAAATTAAAAACTGCGGTGAATTAATTTAAAATACGGCGTGCAAGTTGAAAAATACAACGAATGTAGTTTTTGAGTTGGGACTTATGTTATCAAACTGTAATCCTGTGAAATTTCCACGGGTTCAGGCAGTAAATGTAATCATGTGTTCATAATGGATATTTACATAGCTTAGTATAGTACGATGCAAGGTGAAAAAAAAGGTAAAAACATAGAGAAAAAGACTTTGCGGAAATCTTTCGGATGGATATTAATATATTTTTACAACTACCTGTGAATTCGCAAGTGTAATCATAGACACACGAACGCGTGTACACATACACACATGCACACACATACACACACATAGATACATATATATAAGAGAACAATTATGAAATATGTATAAAAAAACGTGTGTCAATGTATTAATTCATTAAGTAGATATCAATTCAGAAATGAGCTCAATACCATCAGTAGAGCGGTTATAAAATGAGTAAAGATTTTTTTATGGTTCAGTAAAAATTATACATTCTGTTTTACGGACGAAGATTGATTATCTTTCTAAGTGAAACAAGATGTACAATCTGGAATGAATCATAGAAGAAATATTTACTTTTTAACACACACAGGCAAACACACACATATATATGTATAATATCAACAATACTACTTTATTTTAGAATGATTTTAATGAAATAAGTACTGAAGTTGGAAATTTCATATTTCTAATTAAATTGAAAATGCTCAATGTATTATTAATACAATACAGAGCAATATTTCATAGCAGATTTGGAAGAGGAAAGACTAAAAAAAACCGCTAAATATAAGGAGAATTGATTCATCATTCTCGTGGCGTAATCGTAAAGTCATTCTCTTCATGAGCGAAATCAAAGAGAGTAATAAAATCTATTTGGATTTATTCCAGCTACTGCATCTGACCGCAATGTTTTAATATAATGTAATGCTAAATATCATTCATGACTCTTGAAAAATTGATCTATCATGAGACGTTGGGTTTTTTTTCCTCGGTAACCGTCTTTATTTCTCTCTCTCTCTCTCTCTCTCTCTCTGCCTAAATATATGATGAAATAATGGATTCGCTACACAAACCTGTTTATGTTTCTGTCGTTTGGGCTTATATTTGATATATATATACACATACACGTACACACACACACACACACACACACATATATATATATATATATATATATATATATATATATATATATATCATGGATTCGAGTGGTTAGAGCTGCTTTGGGACGAACGATTTTGGACCCAATAACTAGCTGGTCCGAGTTACAGAATAAACTGATTCAAGCGCAAACATCAAAGTATCTTTTAATTCAAGGGGGACAGCTTGCATTAATATCCTAATACCTTGAATCCTTTTTCTTTTCCATTTCATATTCTTTTAAATTTCGCATGGAACTTGAGTCACGAACCAAAGATTATTGAAAATTTTGTAACTGAGATATACATTTTAAGTAATCCCATCAGATTTTATTTCAAAAATTGTTTATTTGGTAGCATTGGTGCTCAGTCCAAATAAACGGTGCATTGGTCATAGTTAGCATAACAAATTAGCAATGTTTACATAAGTTTGAATCAGTTCTTACAAGTGTTCCTATAATGCGGATGGTCCTAATAACCATTGGTTCTACTAAGCGGAATATATATATATATATATATATATATATATATATATATATATATATATATATCAAACAAATCAAAGCAATCCCATAAAAAGCACTTCTGGTCACTATGGACGTCAAATCCCTACATTTTAATAATTAGAAGAAAGAAGGCATTCTAGCCTTCAAATGACAACTAAAGAACCCAAAACTGAAACAATTACCACCCTTATGCAACACATTCTAACACTCAATTCTTTCAACAATAGACACTTCCTCTGGATGATAGGCTGTGCCATGGGCACGATAGCGGCCCCCTCCGATGCTAACATTTTCATGGGCAAACTTTAAGAGACCTACGTATACCCTGAGATAGACAAAGACTGCATCCTCTATATATAGATAACATTATTCTTATATATACAGGAGTTGAAGCCGAACTTGAGAAATTCTTCTCACTCATAATCCTTGCACACGACTCCATTACATTTGACTACGAGAAATCTACTGTCTCCATAACCTTCATAGACACCTGCATATGCATAGATAATGATAGAACCTCTAGATCAACTTCTATACTAAACCCACTGACACTTACAACTACCTCAACTCTAAATCGTGCCACTCCAAACACTTGAAAAAAATACCATTGTCACAAGCACTTAGAATTGGGAGAATTTTCTCAACAGATAGAGAACAGACGCAACTATAAACTACGACAGCATTTAACACCAACACTTTCAGTATCTCTACCATTAACAAGACTTTCTACAAATACTATAATTCTAAATGTCACAGCAAAAATATTATATACCTCCTAGAGTGTAAAAGATACGAATTGCAATACATGAGCAAGTCCAAGTGGTAATTCAACATTAGACTCAATAACTAGAAGCATGGATTCAAATCACCCGATCATCCAAACCTACTCCCAGTGGAACTACACTTTCGCACTCGGGCATAATTTCGGCATCAATGTGAGATTCATAATCATTGAAAATATAGAAAAAAAAATTCCCTCAGACACGATAAAAATTCTATAACGACATGAAGATTCGATAATTAATGAACTTAAAAGTCTTTCCCTAACGGACTTAACACCAAATTTAACAACCCTATCCACACGGATCTCTAACACAATAACCCTCATAACATCTCCATATCTACACCCTGCTCCCTCTATGTATATATGATATTGGGAACTTTATACAATCAAACTTAGGTATGGTATTTCATTTGCACAACTCAAAGCTATCAGACATTTCAGAACATTCACAATGACCATTAAGGATACAGGATATACATTTCCCTAAAGATATTCAATCATACACAGCAAGGACATTCTTACCCCACCATCTGGATTATATCAAAGATAGCCCCCCCCCAACCTACCAAGCACCCACACAGTCTAATACTAAACTACTTTGGAACTCCCCAGTATCCATAACAACCAATGCTCCCTCTGAGCTGCACAACCAATAAAACACCCATGACTCGCTGCCGCTACTTCCAGCAAGATACCCAAGCATACCAATACAGATTTCACTACAGGCACAACACAGTCCTGACTCACCTGACCAAAAAGGAATCCTCTTTCTTGATTCCTTTTTTTGCTTCAAAACATCTGATGCTAAATGTGTTTTCTCCGAAAACCTTTTAACCACTGAAAGGTACACACATGCTACTAAAGACGGGAACTCCTCCTAAAACATTAATAGCAAATTAATTTATTCATGAATTGATTAAGTAACAAATGAATTACCTATATATTTTACTCCAGAGGCTATCTCTTTCCCTAATGCTCACACACATACACATATATTTATAGAAAGAGAGATGGGTAGATAGATAGATATTTTGTCATGCTTGCATTTCAACTTGCAATGCAGGAAAAAATTGTTTGAGTCAATATTTATTTATAGACTCAACGTATCCACGACTGTATGTCACGCAAGCCATTTTCAATCTGATCAGCGTTATTTCAACGTATTGTCTTATAACTATGTATTATGTAATTTCAAGATCTTGGTACGTGTAATTTAGTTGTATTTGTATTGAGGAGCTGTTCTACCATAGCCCTGTTTCGGGTGCATTAAAAAACAAGACAGGTTTATGGCTATGACACTCCTCTTCATATATATTTACATGAATATAACTACTTCATAATTTTGTGAAGTAAAAACAATCGTTTTTTTTTCTAAATATTCCAGTTATTATTCTGTTTATGTGGATGTAGGTCGAAGTAAGATTATTTCATGCACATTGAGAGAAAGAGTGGGGGGGAGAAAATTATACCAAGTGAAAAGCAGATAGAGAGCTCTCCACAATTGAAGATAGCTTTAGTCATCGAACAAACTGCCTAAAACGAATGGACTGTAAATGGACGCATTTTTTTTTTTTTTTTGCTTTTCCTCGATAGTAGATGAAAAAGAAATCCTTGTATATTTTTCCCTGAAAATCAAAGAAAAGAATCAAATAAAAAGAAAACCAAGGTTTTTTCTTACCTTTCCTTTAATCTTCTCCCCTAAAATAACAAAGCTACCGACAATTTCGGACGGTCAGACAAGTTGCTAGTAAGCCAGTTCCCTTATGCTGGCTACGTAATCAACGGTTCTTGCCAGGGCTCCCCACTTGACAAGTTTCTCTTGTCTCGGCTTGCTATACGTGAAATAGGCTGAAATAGAGGCGAAAAGCATCCGAAGTGGCGTCACTCACGTCACCATTTTCGCTGATGGCACCTCGTATTCCCAAGTGTCCACTCATGTAAATGATGACCAGACTCGACGTTGCTTAACCTCGGCAATCGAGTGAGAACTGCTGTCGGATATAACCAACGTGATTTGGGCCGTAAGCTGGTCAGCTGAATCAGTAAAAAAAATTAAAAACGGTTAACAAATATCTCTGAAGAAAGATATTTTGATATAGCAGACTTATCGAGAATAATAACTAGCGTTCAATTGGTCATTTCGTTTCAAAAAATTGAGGAGATTGTTAATGAAGACTAGAGCAGTGTCTGTCTGGAAGTTGCTAGACTTAATGACGGATTTAGCAGCTTGCCATTATTGTCATCTAAAATAATTTCCCGTCTATCATACGAAAATATGGATTCAAAGTATTTTTCTTACTTCTCTCCAGTGTCACCAATTTTGTTATCATGTATTTGAATTTAGATCAATCGTCGGTCTAGATGTTTTATTCCTACATTTATATCTAAATATAGATAAAAGATCTATGATTTTATTTATTTTTGATAGATCTGTCTAGAACCGCTGATCCCAAAAACTTCAAACTGGACACGTCACTGTTTTGTGTGCTGACTAATATATCTGGCGAATGTCAACTTCGTACAATATCTAATTGTTGAGTTATCGCAGGGTATACACCCACGCACAGGGATTTCTCGAATGGTAAATAGATGATATCTTCAAATTACAGGTACGAAAATCTTCTTAACACCTTCTTACGTAAGATCTCAAGCAGCCATTGTTTTGAATTTAGTCTATTAGCATCTGCGCTTTATGCTGGTTTTATTTTGTAATTCCGTTAGAAAGATATCTAAAAAGCCCAAGAGAACTGGTAGGGTTGTGCTGACTATAAAACTGGGAAACATAAGCAGATAGATAGATAGATAGATAGATAGATAGATAGATGGATGGATAGATAAATAGATAGATATGTTGCTGTACGAATCCGTTTTTGATATTTACAAAGCTCAGCTTAGTACAACACGAAGACAAATAGGGGTGAATATTGAGCTGGGAGATTGTATTGCGCCAGTCTTTGAAAGAGGGAGCCTTCCTTCCTTGAGAATCACCATTCGAAATCCAGATTTTTTCACCTGGTATCGAACACTGACCATTAACACCATCTCAATCTTGAGATATAACTGGTTTTCTTCTTGAGTACTGTTATCACACTATGCTTTTTACAATTTCTCAACCTTTTTGTCTTTCACGGCCCCCTTTTCGTCAGTTTAAAATCTATTGCATCCCCCTCAAATCCCCCTCAAATTGCCTCCCCAACATCAACTGCTCGCCATTATGCCCTTCCTTTAACCAAATAAATACTTACACCGAGTAACTTGACTTTACATCATCCAGAAGGAACATCGTTTTCCATAAGGTGATGCCTTGTCTCGGCTTAGCCACGTAAAACTCTGAATAAATTGTTTACAACAGATATTCGAAGATGATATAACATAAAGGTGGAAACAGAAATTATTATTTCAAACAGTTTGGGTTTTTTTTGTTCTTTTTCAAATACCTATTTTGTAATTAACCAAGTTGGATCGGCTTATCCTTATTTATTGACTTCACCGACATGAAACGAAGTCTCGTCCATTTGTATGTTACAATATATTGCTCGCTATAATTCTACTTGAGCGGTCCTTTGAATGTTACATCGCCCTCGTTGTGAATCTGCAGTTCACATAAAACGAGAAAATGCTTTGGTTTTGTTTGTTTTGTTTCTTTATCTTTTCGCTTCTTTTTTCATCTCTAGGGTAAGTAGCCAACTGATGTATGGTGGGGTCTGGACACCACAAAAAAAGTCATTAATTCCCGTTACGAGACATCATCAATTAGAGATCAAACTAGCAAATATTCATAAAACTTCGCCTCTTGTCTGTATTGTTGTTGTTTTTTTTTGTTTTTGTTTTTTTTTTTTGTTAGAAACCCTCAACCAAAACTGTCACTAAAACTATCAACATTGTTTTTCGGGTTTTTTTTTATCAGTTAAGTGCGTCTGGATGGCTGGCCAGCTGGTTATATATATATATATATATATATATATATATATATATATATATATATATATATATATATATCACGCGTAGAGTCTGCACCAATGGAGCTAGAGGGCTGCCAATCTGAATATTTATTCATTATTATGTCTAGAAATAATTTTTTGAAACCTGTCAAATAGGCTTTTATGGGAGGTAGTGAATTTAAAATGTAAATTTACGCTAAATTGGTTACTCAGTTTGAGTCTGGCAACGTTCACACTTGTTTTTGTTGGTTGATTTTGCTTTGTTTTTTTTTTATTCTGTTTTGTTTTTTGGAAATTCTGACTTTTTTTAGTGATCACTAACAAAGCCAAAGTCGAGAGAAGTTATTTATTTGCTGATCACCTATTTTTTCTAATTTTTTTTATTGATTACCCCCAACACAAAATACGTTGGTTACGTAACGGTTTCTATCGAGTGAATAAGTAGACGTGTTTTGCTTCTTTTTTTTTATCAGCCTTTTCTAGACATTGTTATCGGATATGGGCGTTCCCAAAGTCTGTTGTTGTATAAGGCATAGGAATGGTGGGTCTTCTAGGACCACGAGTCTCCACGAAATCCTCAAAAAAAAAAGAAGAAATAAAGCGAACAATCACTCTAGGCCAGAAAAAAATTCAGGAGAGCAAGAATACGATAATCCATTAGTCTTAAAAAGAAGGGTCTGCAACCAATGCATGCTCCGGATAGTCACCTATGGAGATGAAACATAGAACTTATCCAAAAGATTGTTCCTCAAACTTAGAACAATGCAACGTTCACACGAGAGAACTACGCTCAACATCACATGAATAGATCACAAGACAGCACAGTATATCAGAAGGAAAACAGGGGTCAAATATGTCATCGCATCCATTAGAAAACTTAAATAGCAATGGGTTGGTCATGTTGCAAGAATGTCAGATAATAGATGGACATCGCGTCTCAAACCTGTTTTCCCAGCGATCATATGCGAAACATGATATGGCGTCACGAATAAGACAAATTCAGGAAGTACTGGCTTTGTGACGTCAACGATGGAGAGATCTGGCGAAGATTGATCCAAAGACAGACTCTAAAAGGTTGATGATGCTGCAGCTGCTGCTGCTGCTGCTGCTGGTGATGATGATGATGATGATGATATCAGGGTCGTCAGTCCTCCCCCCACCAAATATCCAGGTTATCTGGAAGATTGAGAGGTCTGGTGAATCCCGGAGAAGGTCTAATCCGGAGGAAGGTTCAAAGACGGATGCTAAAAGGCTGTTACCGATGATAATGATGATGATGATGATGATGATCTTTATGATGATGATGATGATGATGATGATGACTTTGCTACTCAGGCCCATACCGTGTTGATAGGTTGGGGAGTGGGTACATGCTCCTTCCAAGGGCATTAATGTGAACTGAATGCCAACTGTCTCACCCGGTGTTCGAACTCGGCTTGCTGACCTCATTATACAACTCGGCCCCTTTGTATCTCGCACAAACAAAGTCATCCATTCCCTTTAAGAGACATTTTACAATTTGCAATCAAACCAGCAAACATTCGCCGATATCTCCGAAAGTTCTCAATTGTTTGCTCGGCACATTCAATCACTTTCTGACATCTGGAATTCTTTCGTCGTGACGACTCGTCAAGAGCAAACAGGTCCAGTTAGTCACTCAATAGAAACTGTTACGTGACCAACGTCTTTTGGCAGCATGCCGTGTTGGGAATGGTCCTTTTTTTCAAATAGAATCAGGGCTGATCAACGAATAGATTACTTCTCTCGCTTTTTGTTGCCTTTTGGGAGGTGCCCATTGAAAATGTCTAAATTTTCACGGAAACAATCGTGAATACTACAGGAGACAGATCAAGGGACCAATTTAGCATAAACTTACAATGTAAAATAACCCTCCCCCTACATCAAACCTTATCTTAAGCAGAATTTTCAAGGAGCAAAAACGTTTTTTCAAGACATAAAAAAAGACTTAATGTTTGAATTTTTAGCCCTCTAACTCCACTGGCGCTGTCTGTGCACATGACACAGATAAACAGTCACGCCAACTTGAAAAAAAAATGAAGGAACCTATGTTGACAGTTCTGGTTGAAGGTTTTCTAGTATTATATTTCTTTCGGCAAATCAAAAAGTTAGCAACCAAGTCATTAACAATCCGGGACGGCAAATCAGTTGTCAAGAAAGAAAAAAAAAAGTTGCTTCCTGCCTCACGTAGGGCTGGTGCTACCTATCATAACATATAATATATTTACTGACAATTGTGCACTTGGGACTATGTTTTTGCTGTTTGGCATGATATTAGATATGACATTAACATTTTCAAAAATCACCGAAGGCAGTAGAGACATATGATGCTTATCGTTGATAGCCATATTTGATTGCGCGCATAGGCCACCAGGGGTCGACACCAACTTACTTACGGTGATTTTTGAAAATGCTATGGTCATATCCAACATCAGAGCAAATTGCAGAGACGATTCTAATGAATTCACTCTCCGCTATTGAACCAAGCTGCACAGCGGCCTAGGGCGCAAATCTTAGGGGAGCACAGGGGAAAAAATTAGAAGATCAAGCAGCCGGGAACGAAAATTTCAAATCCTACCTCATCACCATTATCAGTTTGTAAGTGTCAAATGTTCATGGGAATTGCAGAGCCAGGACTTCCAAAACTGATTCACGCCATCTTATTCTCTGTCGCCCACAGCCAAGAATCTTAACGATCTCCAAATAAATCCCACCTAGGGTGCATAAAATCCTTAACAAATAACGTCTCATCTCAATCTCTCGCGACGGTTCGGGAGTTACCCAATGATCACAACGATAATAATAGCACGGGAGACTATCTTGCTGAAACCTGCTCACTGGTGAGTCAACCAATATTGATATTTACAAATCTCAGCTTAGTCTGACACAAGGCCAACATTAGGGGTCATCTTTGATGGTCGATCTCACTACAATAGTAATTGTCCGCTGGACTATCCTAATAAACATTGCACATTAGTGAGTCACCAAGGTATTTACCAAGCTCAGCTTAGTGAAGTTTATGTCAAAGCAAAGTTGCTTCCGATCCGTGTTAGTGTTGACTTTGTTCTCCACCATAACAATCCACGCCAAAGTAAACTCTTCACTATTTGTCTATCACATCTCAGTACACTAAAGTGACTTATAAAAAAACTTTCTCTAACGTGATTTGAAATCCTGACCTAGTGATTGGTAGGCAGCTCTCTTACCAACTAAGCTAAGTTGACAAGTCTTATTAATCTTTGACTGTATTTACTACCCATACGATACACAACTTGCTGTAATCATCTTCAGTCAGAATAGAAGTTGAAGTGGGGTTCGACCCAGTATTAGCCATGGTTTTCTCGATCAATCCATGATGATCCAATCATTGTTTGGAGCAATTGGATTTTTTGTGGGGCTAGGGTGCTAGCTCAACGCCTAAAGATGGACTGCCTAACTGGACTCAAATTTCCTTGCTATATACCACTACCTTGGGAGAGGAGTGGATTCATACCTTTCTCAAACGTATTTACAGTCCCAGTCGGAGTTTGGAATCGGACCGCTGATTCCATCCCCAGTGTTGTTAACCGTTAGGCCGGTTACACCTCGATGAGGGAGTCACTAAAGTCATAAAGGTCTGTGTGACGAGGTCGTTAATCTCTGCCTAACGGCGACGCACCCACGTCGTCTGTTAGAAACTGTCAACCGAAACTGTCACTAAAACTGTCAACATACGTTTTTTTTTCAGTTTTTCTATCCGTCTAGCTGAGTGGTTGAATACCTAGGTATGTGTGCATAGCACTTGAGGACCACAGCAATGGAGCTAGAGGGCTTAAAATTTAAACATTTATTCAATATTTCCAGAAAAAACTTTTTTGTTGTTTTCAAATTCCCTCCCTAGATAAATTTAGAGTGACTTCCATTTACTGTAAAATACGAAAAAACAAAAAATAATAACGAGAGAGAAATGAGTTCAATTTACAATGTAAGTTTATGCTAAATTGCTCCCTTCATTCGTGTCCGGTTGCCTTCACAGTTCAGACTTTTTAGGGTTTTTGCGAGAAGCGAGAGAAGTAACTCATTCATTGATCACCCCTTTCCTCCAATTTTTTTAACTATCGCCCCCAAAACGGCGTGCTTCCAAAAGGCATGTAATGGTTTGTATTGAGTGAATAACTAAACCGGCTTATCTTTTTTCTTCCTGTGCAGTTTTTCCCAATTCGAAATGAATTGAGATGTTTGTCAAATAAAAGGGCCATAAATTCTCGTGTCAGAAATAAAAACCAAAAGTAAAAATGATTTATGCGTTTTAATTAAATCTCCGTTTTGACAATCGTATTGATTAAGAAAACATAAATTCGATTTGCGAAAAGCGGAGAAAAAAAATGCAGCAATATTAACCATTTTGTAATTATTATTATGTTCAAGTTTTCTTGCAGGATCACGTAACAGGAACACGATTTGGACTACCATGAGATTGTTCTTTTTTAATCGTGTTCAATTTCCATTGTTATTCTTGCCTGTCTGTTTATTTGTTTGTTTGATAGGTCGGTTGGTTGGTTGGTTAGTTGTTCATGCTGCTATTATGTTTTTATTTTCTGTTCTTTTTTTGGGGGGGATACGGGAGAAACACAAGTCGTTCTGATCGACACATAGTGAACTATGGTTATTATATAAGCCACAATGGAGGTCGCAGATATTACATTGACGACGAGGATTCGCATAAAAACACTCGATGGAGATGTAACACTAGGGACCCCGGAAATGCAATTATAGAAAACTAAAGACTTAAAACGAAAATCATGTGCAGTAATCATGTTGAGAATAAGAACAGAACTGTCGTGATTGAAGATGCAGAATTCAGCAAGGTAGACCACTACATCTACCTACGACAACGAATCTCCATGAGATCCTCAAAACAGGAGAAAATCAAACGAAGAATCACTTTGGCAGAGCAAACTCAACTTTCAAAAATCAGACGATCCCGATAATCCCAAAAAGAAGACTATACAACCATTGCATTCTCCTGATAGTCACTTATGGAGCTGAAACATGGAAGACAGAGAGAAAAAAAAAACCCTGAAGGAAAGACAACCTCCCCCGCTAGATAGGCCATAAAAACAAACGATTAGATTCCAAAATAGGCCAGTCCTCAATGATAAATTCTTGCTATTCCAAGCCAGGTTCGAATGTAGTACTCTCTAGCAAGGTAAAAAGAAGAAATGAATTTTTTCCACAACTAAAAGTAACCCGTGGGCCTCATCGTAGCAAGAAGAGATCAAGACTGGATAAGTAAACCAAAACTTTTATATTATTTTTCTGATTCATTCCATACGCTTGTCCACTAATTCAGCTTTGTTTGAAATGTGCTGCTGATTACTGATATGCAATGTTTACCCTCTTTTAATTTCGTTCAAAAGTGTATACAAACGTAGGGTTCCAAGACGTACCATTAAATGCCCAAAACAAAGATCCATCCCCCGACCAAAAAAAATAAATAAATAAAATAAAAATATAAATAAATAAAAACGTGAGAAAAAACCCGAAAGGAAAGACAACCTCTCCCGCTAAATAGGCAATAAAAGCATTAAGAAAAAGAATAGGTACAATCATCATCATCATTATCATCAGTCTTTTAACATCCGTCGTTGGACATAGACCTTCCTTGGGATTTGCCACACTTTTCTATCATGGGCGTCGCGGAGCCATTACTTCCTAAACTTGTCTAGCTCGTCTCTCCAGCTAATATTCTGCTGGCCCCGTTCGCGTATGTGATCTTGGGGGATCCATGTCGTGAGTCGTGATGTCCATTGGTTGTCCGCCATTCTTGCAACACGGCCAGCCCACCGCCATTTGAGATGTTTAATAGATTCTATGATGTCCCTGACTCTTGTCTCTTCTCGGATGTACTGTGCTGTCTTGTGGTCTCTCCCTGTGAGGCCCAGCATTATTCTTTCATATGCACGTTGCATGGTTCTCAATTTACATGTCTACAAATAAAAATGGTGGAAAAGCTAGGGAAAACTAAAATTATGATAGAACGAAAAAGAAAATTATTACATTCAAATGTTTCTTTCATCGGAATTTTATTTTAATCAATTATATAGCATTATAATCATTATGAATTATGAGAGAAGAAATACATACGACTCAAATATTGAATCACAATAATCGAACATAAGCCCATGATAGAGAATCGAGGCGAATCCAGGGGAAGGTCTATGTCCAACGACGGACTTCAAAAGACTACTGATGATGATGATGATGATGATGGTGGTGGTGGTGGTGGTTGGAGTGGTTGGAATTATTGTGAGTTTTGTCAACGTTCATATTTGCTACCAACCCAGCAGCTACCATGTATCTTGTACTACTTTAGTACTGGAAACAACCAAATGCATTACTTTTCGGGCAAGTGTCTAATTGTAACGCAAATGGTACCTACATGTTACCTCTGGCTGCACTTATTTATACTGGTCTGCCTACACCACTTCCGGTTGTCGACCATTCTCTTAAAACTAGGCAAGGCTTACTAAGACTAGTTTAAATAACGTGAGGCTGGTTGTGGCTAATGTTGATATTTAGATTCGGAAAGCTTGCGTATTTTTGTGTTTTCATCCTATCTGAATGCATATTTGTATTGTTAGTGTAAGTGTAATTGGTAGAATTATCACTTATTTGCTCTTGGCGATCATAGGATGACACCATGCAGATTGAAAAATCGGTATAAATCACCCTCGTTTGTCTTAAGCTCAGAGGACTTCGTAGGGATCAGTAATATAGGTTTCACTCTTGGTTTAATTATTAACAGCCTTGCTTAGCAGATCGTAATGACTGGAGTTAGTTTAATTACAACTGAGCGTCCAACATATGTAACCTTGTATCAAACTGAGAAAATGTTACATTTGGTTACTTTTAAACTATTCTTTCATAGGTTGAACATGCAATTTGTTGGTTTCTTATGACAAAACGGGGCGTCAGAAACTGAACTAGCTTGGACGAATTTCAGAGAGGTTTTTCCAAAGATCGATTCAATAAATTTAAGTACAAATAGCTTCAAAAGAATCCACAAATAATTCTTTAAAATACATACTGCAGTAAGTAAATTATCAAATTGCAAAAACAACAATTTCATAAGTTGAGGTCCGTTCTAAAGAATAGCATAATTTGATTGTAATTCTTTTTTTGAATTGATGGATTATTATTATTTCTTTCTTTTCTCTCAACTTTTATTCATGTATTTTTTATTCTATTACGAAAATATTTCTTAAATTGAATCATAATTGAATTATACTGAATATGAAAATATATAAGTGGGTACTGCTTAAAGGCGTTGAGCGTAATTTCACCAAGTGTTGTGTTAATCAGAAAGAAAGAATTTAAAAAGAAAAAAATGAAAATTAATTCGTTATTGTTTATTTGGTGAAATAAAATGAATTCTTTTCTACTCTATTCTTTGGTGGACTGAATGAGCTCTTTCTCTCTTGAGTTGAATATTTTGCGGGCATATAATGAGAAAACCGTCGACCAAAAATTGTCACCAGAACAGTCAGCATAGGTTTCTTTAGTTTTTGAGTAGGTCTGCCAGGTTGGCTCGCTCACTGACTGGCGAGCTGGCAATCTATCTATCTAAGCGTCACGCGTGCTCGTCTACCAATGAAGTAAAAGCGATGAAAAATAAAACATTTACTCCTTATTATACCCTCAAAAGAAGAAAAAATCAAGCGAAGAATCACCCTAGGATGGCAAGCCTTTGGCAGAACAAGCTCAACCTTCAAAAACAAGATCTGATTATTCCTAAAAAGAAGGGTGTATAACCAATGCATCCTCCCGATAGTCATTTATGGAGCTGAAACATGGAGCCTAACCAAGAGACAGACCTGCAAATTGAAAACCATGCAACGTACACCTGAAAGAATTATGCTGGGCCTCACATGGAGAGACCACAAGACAGCACAGTACATCCGAGAAAAGACAAGAGTCAGGGATATCATAGAATCTATTAAAAATCTTAAATGGCGGTGGGCTGGCCATGTTGCAAGAATGGCGGACAACCAATGGACATCGCGACTCACGACATGGATCCCCTGAGATCACATGCGCAACCGAGGCTGGCAGAATATTAGATGGAGAGACGAGCTAGACAAGTTCAGGCGGTACTGGGTCTGCGACGACCATGACAGAGAAGTGTGGTGAATCGTGGGGAAGGTCTATATCCAACGAAAGACATTAAAAGACTGATGATGATGATGATGATGATGATGTCGAGAGAAAAAAAAGAAAGGTTTTTCTTTGTTTTTTTAAATTCATCCAAAATAAGTTTATAGTGGGGGTTCAATTTACAGCATAAGTTATGTTTAATCGGTCCCTAAGTTCGTGCCCGGCAGCGTTCGCGCTTGTTTTTCTATTCTTAGATTAAAACTTTTTTAATGATCACGGCTCAACAAAAAGCGAGGGGCGTAATTTGTTTATCGATTATCTCTTTCCAATTAAAATTGAACACCCCCAACATGGCAAGCTACCAAATGACGTTGGTCACTTGACAGTTTCTATTCAGTGACTAACCAGACCTGTTTTTTTTTTTGTTTGTTTGTTGTTGTTTTTTTTACTCTGTCTTGTTTTTGTTTTTGCCGTTGTTTTATTTCTCCGTCTCGCTTTTGTTGAATGAATATTGGAATCGAAACGAATCTGTTTTGTCCCACCAGATATCGAACTTTATTCGACACGAATTTTTGCAAATCAAACAATACCGAGGAAATACGAATAAATCAATGAAATATAGTTACACTCCTCAAAGAAATTTTATTCAATCCTTTTTTTAAATTTCATATCTAAATGAAAATAGCCAATTTATTAAAGAATGTATTCAGCAAGTCTTGATGTAAAAATTAATGAAAACCCATTCTTTCTGTCTTTTTTCCCAATGAACGATAAGCAGAGAATGAGTAAACGTTAATTAAACTGTGCAACTTAATTTTTACTTTCTGTTGTTCTAGGGTAATAAGTATTATTTCTAATTGATTATGCTCAAAAAGCGTAAAAACATGTTAATTATTTCCTTCAAACTTTGCACATGTTTAATCATAAAAAGTAGGGTAAATATTTACGTATGAATGCTACTGTCCTGGTCACAAAAGCAAAGCTCAGAAGGAATAATAACCATTTTCTAAACCTGGACTGGGAGAACGGAGAAATCAAAATAGACGGCGAATATCTGGGCAACCTCAAATTTGCACACAACATCGTCCTTTTCGCAGAGAACCTACTCGACCTCCAACTAATGCAAGATGAACTAAACGGAGAAAGTAAAAAAAGTCAGCCTACACATGAACTTTAGTAAAACAAAAGTCATGCGCAACAATCACATCGAGAATAAGAACTTAACCGTGTAAATCGAAGATGCAAAACTGGGCAAAGTAGACCACTACATCTACCTAGGACAACGAATTTCCATGAAGCCCACAAAGGAAAAAGAAATCAAGCGAACAATCACACTAGGATGGCAAGCTTGAGGCAGAGTAAGCTCATCCTTCAAAAACAAAACGATCCCAAAAATCCCAAATAATAAGAAGAGTATACAACCAATGCATTCTCCCGATAGTCACTTACGGAGCTGGAACATGTACCTTAACTAAGAGAAAGACCCACAAACTGAGAAGCATGCAGCGTGCACATGAGAGAATCATGCTGAACCTCACACGGAGAGATCACAAGACAGCACAGTATATCAGGAAGAAAACAGGAGTCCGAGACATCATAGAATCTATTTTTTAAAAACTTAAATGGGCAGGCCATGTTGCAAGAATGGCAGACAACCAATAGACATTACTTTTCTCAACATGGATCTCCCGAGATTTCACGCGAAACCGAGGCCAACAAAATACAAGATGAAGAGATGAACTAGACAAATTTAGAAAATACTGACTCTGCGACGCCCATGACAGAGAAATGTGACAGATCCTGAGCAAGGTCTATGTCTAACGACGGTTAAAAGACTGATAATGATGATTCTTACAGATAAGCAATCTGACAATAGCACTCATTTCCCAGGAACAAAAATCTCGTTTCATGGTGTTATTTACCTCAGCAAATTGAATAGCAAGAAATTTTTCTTCCGGTCTCTCTGTTTATCTACAGAATATATGTAAAAGTTTTCTGTGAATTTCAATGACATTTTGTCGAAGGTTGGTCCATGAGCAAGCGAAGAATTCGTTAAATTCCGGGACAGATCCAGGAATTTTACCATTTTTCATTAATTCATATATTCACTTATATTTGCCAGCACCATATCGCCAGAGGTCGTCTATTAATTCAATTACATTTACTGGAAAGGTGAGCTACGGGCTAAGGAAGAATTGGTTATATTTTGGGAAGGACCCAGGAATTCGTTTTTGATTGAGATATTTTTTCATGTATTAAGAAGAGGTTAATATCAGTCAGGAATATGGAACATTGAGAACTCACATTTACCTCCTTTTTATTGTAGCTGATTTTCTCTCAGTTTTCACTCAGTGTATGGCGTTGGGAAAGGTATGCGCTCTCTTAGTGCTTCCTGATATAACAAATAAGCTACAATGGCGCCCTCTAGGTATAGTTGCAGTTGTTATTGTGCAAAATCATTACTATGGTCTTACAGTAGAAACTGCGTTGGAAGAGAATTCACAATACGCGTTGAATAAGGTTCGATATCTTTAGGAATATAACAGATTCGTCTTGATTCCAATATTCGATTCTAATATTCACACAACAAAAGCAAAACCGACCAAAAAAAAAGATCGAATACTTTGAACCCGGCTCAATGATGCCGCGTCACCTTCCATTGGCAGACCGAGAAAGTGACAGAATCATGGCCGCAAAATATTCAATGTAACATTAAACCCGGCTTAATAACTGATACGTTCGTGATATTACACACATTCAGCTGCGAAAAATCCAATAGACGTTGAACTCAGCTCAATAATCGAAATATTCTCTTGTACATCACGTTTAGCAATCAGGGTCGTCGTAAATCTAAATCTTGTAGCGAAAAATATAAGTATAGTATTGGAACAGCGAACCGTACACCAGACTATATTAGGTTGTTGTATATGAAATTTCGGCTACTTAGAAACAGTCAACTAAGACTGTCACCAAAACTGTCAGTATAGGTGTCCTCAGTTTTCAAGCTGGTTCTACTGGCTGGCCAGCTGACTATCTTATGCGCTACGTGCACAGACTGCACTGATGGAGCTAGAGGGCTGAAATTTTCAAGATTTCCTCCTTATGTCTAGAAATGAACGTCATTTGTCGATGTTTTTAAATCTCCCCGATAGGTTTCCGGTGATTCAAGTAGCAATATAAATGAATTCCACTTTAATTCAGACTCTTCCTGATCACTGCCCAACAAAAGGAAAGAGAAGTGACCTATCCGTTGATAATCCTTTTTTCCAATGTTTTAATTGATCACCTCAACACATCGTGCTGCCAAAAGACGTGGTTCATGAGACAGGGTTTTTTTTTGTGAGACTAACCAAACCTGTTGTTTGTTTGTTTGTTTGTTTGTTTGTTTGTTTTTGGTCTGTTTGTTTTTACATCAGGAAGTACAATGCTAAAAGGAAAATGTAATTACTTTTTTCGCAGATTCAATGTGAATAGAAATATTCTGACAGGTCTGGTTAGTCAATCAATAGGAACCGTCACGTGATCAACGTCATTTGGCAGTACGCCGTGCTGAGGGTCATAAAATAAAAAATTGGGAAAATGGTTGATTCAATGAATGAGTTACTTCTCTCGCCTTTAGTTTGGGAGGCGGTCACTAAAAAAGCCCAAATTTTGAAAAAAACAAAAAAACAAAAAAAAAACGCAAACATGAATGCTGGGACTAGGGGACCAATTTAACATAAACTTACATTGCAAATTCAAGCCAATAAAAAAGCCTACTTTAGGGAGGGTAATTTCTCAAAATGCAGTGAAACCTTTTTCTAAACATAAGGGGTAAATGTTCAAATATTCAACCTTCTAGTTTCATTGGTGCAATCCGCAAATATGATTCAAACGTACATAGCCAGTCATACAGATAGACCATGCAATACATATATACACATGTACATATATACGTGCATAGACAACCAGCCAGCCAGCCAAACTAGCTTAAAAACTGGAGAAACTTATGTTGACAGTTTGGGTTGGCGGTTTCTGATACACATGTAGTCACCGAGGTTCAGGAATCGAAAATGAAATCGTAAGTCGGAAACGTGTAAGTCGAATACATTTTCAAAAGTATTTTATTGAGATGAGGACTTGGGTTCCGGTTTTTTAATATTTTAATTCTTAAAACGAGGCTAAAAAAATAAGTAAATTACCGCAATTGTTTTATTAATTGGAAGAAAAATATAATTTACAATAACTTTTATTTGTTTCTATTTATTCAATAATGCCGCTATGGGCATCTCTATAATCAATTTAGATTAGAAATACTTATTCAACATAGAAATATACTTTCATTCAAGTTATAAAAATGCAATAAGCGTCTTAAAAAAAAGTGTACAATCTTACCAGCACAGAGGAGCATTTGCCAGACACATTTTATTCATTTATTTTTTCTAATATTCTATATTCTGATATATTTCAATGTTGCAATACCTAGCGTTTCTGGTCTATCCTTATAACTTAAATCTCTCATGCTACCAATCACCCTGGTAATTTTTCTCTGTACTGTTTCCAATTTCAAAATCTATTTCCAATTGCCAAGTCTAGCGTATTGGTCCAGGCCTGTACGCTATACGTAAAATATAGTCGTATTATTGCTTTGTAAACGCTTAGCTTACCTTATTGATCTTTTGATATAATATTTCTGCTAGCTTTCAAAATTGAATCGGCCATTGAATTCTACTTCTGAGTCTCTCTTTTCCCGATACTTTTTGTAATCGTCTATTTCCCAATATGTATTCATCATTTTTATTTCCTATGCCAACGTAGATTACTTGAGATCTATCCACATTACATTTTGATTTAGTTTTGTTTCAGAAAAAGAATCCTCTAAAGACTAATTGAAATTAGTCAACGACCGACAATCGCCGACGGTTTCAACTTCATACAATGGCCAGTTGTCGAGTAATCGCAGTGCATACACGCACACGTTGATTTCTTGAAGTGTAGTCAGACGACAGAATGCAATCGATCTGAATGACAATTTCAGAACGAGGCCGATCATAACAGTTGAGGAAAAAGTAGAACGCATTTCGCGATGCGTGACAAGTCGTAGAGTCGATTGGCACGGTAACATTAAAATGGATGTTTTGGAAAAAAAATCGAACGGGTCGATAACAATTATTAATAAAGACTTCCAGGTTGCATTTCTCTCTCTCTCTCTCTCTCTCTCTCTCTCTGGTATTGCAAGTGGTGATCTTTCAAAAGATATTCAAGTTGTTCCCTATTCCTCTCTCTCTCTCTCACTGTCACACGTACATATATACACTCTCCCTCTCTCTCTCCCTCTCTCTCCCTCTCTCTCACGTATTATAATGGGTGATTTTTTAAAGATAATAGAGTTGTTTTCCATACCTCTCTCCCTCTCTCGCACTTCCAAATTCTCTCTCTCCCTCTCTCGCACTTTCACATTCTCTCTCACTCCGTCCCTCACTGTCATGCATACACACACACAGACACTTTCTCTCTCATTCTCTCTCTCCCTCTCTCTCCCTCTCTCTCTCTCTCTCTCTCTCTCTCTCTCTCTCTGTCATACATACACTCACACACTTTCTCTTTCACTTTCTCTCTCTCTCACACAAACAACACACTCTCTTTTTCTCACACACACTCTTTTTCTCACACACTCTCTTTTTCTCACACACTCTCTTTTTCTCACACACTCTTTTCTTTCTCTCTCTTTTTCTCATTGTCTCACATACGCATGCACTTTCTCTTTCTTTTTCTTTCTCTTTTTTCTATCTCTCTTGATCTCTCAGATGTCATACCTAGTGATCTTCGAACAATAGATTATCTTCTCTCTCTCACACACACACACACACATGCTCTCTCTCTCTCTCTCTCTCTCTCTCTCTCTCTGCATATCTCTCTCAAAAACACACTCATACACACCCACTCTTTCTCTCTTTTTCACACACATACTCACTCTTATAATGCATGTTGCAACATGACTTCGATAGATATTCGTCCCTCTCTCTCACTCATTTTCTCTTTCTCTCACACACACTCACCCTCACTCTCTCTCTCTTTCATTCTCTCAGTATCACTATTACACATTCACTCTCTCTCGCTATCTCTCTCTCTCTCTCTCTCAGATGAACCTTCCCCTCACATACTTTTTCTTTCACACTGTTTCTTTATCCTAGATGTCACAACAGTTGATCTTTCGATAGACTTCAAAGTCATTTTCTCTCTCTCACTCGCTCTCTCTCTCTCTCTCTCTCTCTCTGTATCTCTGTCTCTCTGTGTCGTTCTCTCTCTCTCTCTCTCCCATGTTTTGAACACACTCTGCATTTTATACCCAGCGCTAAGTGAAGTATTACTGTAATACTACGTATATCATATACGGACAGGATAACAAATAAAGAAGTCTTACAAAGAGCGAAAAACACATGCACATTTTTCATCATTCATTCTTGATATTAGATTAAGTATTGTAACTCTATATATTTTTACTACTATTTACCTTCGTATCAATTAGTTGTTTTTTGATGCGCAGGCATCTGTAGCGGCGATAGCCGTCACTGACTAACAATCGGATAAGTCGACGTATCAAATGCTTCGCACCATCTCCACGAAATATTTCCTTTCAGTCCTTCTATGAAAGGGAAATGCATGTATTTGGCGTCGTTCAAGTGGCATTTCATTGTTACGTCATCAGGATATGGAATTATATTTCAGAATACAAACATGTGTCAGTTCCATGAATTAAATTCTTTTTTACTACGATACTATCATGACAGATGATATTTGCATGTTTGTAATTATTATATGTATGGATTGATTTTTGCTACTCTTTACTTTTGTCTCAATTCCCAGATATGCAAGCATCTGTAGTACCGAATGTCTTCGCTGAATGATTGACTGACTGAGGTACCGAAACAATTTACCGATTTAGATTTTTTTAGAGCTAGAGCTAGCTCCTTTTTGGTACATATAGCTTCTTTAAGACACTGACAGACTTACATGCAGAAACAAAATTTCCACGGCGGAGGGCTGTGGAATGGATGTGCTTTCAGGGGAAAGGACTTTGAAGGCTTTGAAAGTAATGGGCTTCTAAAGAGAGGGTCTTCTGAAGGCACTGAAGACAGAACTAGCGTATCTATGGGCTATCTGTTTATTTTAACTTGGAGTTTTCGATCTGTGCTATTAGCTCGCTAACTTAGAATGACGACTGAGTTGTGATAAAGATAGAAAAAAACAACTGAAAATACCAAGATGATGGATAAATAGTCAAAATCAATACAGAACGTATATTGTATTAAATTTAAATGCTATTTGCCTGTGTCTCAAGGTTCAGTTACTTTTTTGTCACGGCTCAAATCGGGCATCGCTCAACGACAAGGTAAATAGTAGCCAAAATTAATACAATGGGTTACAATACTTTATTTGAAAATTGAAAAATGATAAAACGTACATTTCTGAAAAATGAAATCAGGAAATTAAATCGAAAATCTTTGTACATATGCGAAGAGAGGATATAGAACATTTAGTTACTATTGGGAAGGTGGAGAGAAGACAAAGCGGAGGAAGAATAAAAATGATTGATGGCTGCAATGGGTGGGGAGAGACAGCTCTTGAAAGAAAGAAAGAAAGAAAGAAGGAAAGAAATTTTTCTTAAATGGAAAAAAGTAAGAAAGAAAGAAAAAAAGAATGGAAGAATGAAAGAATAAAAGAAAGAAAGAAAATGAATGACTGAATGAAAGAAAGAAAGGAAGAAAATAAATGACTGAAAGAAAGAAGAAAATTAAGAAAGAAAAAATAAATGTCTGAATGAAAGGAAAAAAGAAAAAAGAAAGAAAGAGTGAAAGAAAGAATGAAAGAAACAAAAAAAGAAAGGAAGAAAGAAATAATGAAGGAAAGAAGGAAGACAGAAACTGGGTGAATAAAAACAAAGAAAATGGGTAAAAAGAAGGAACGAAAGAAAAGGAAGAATGAAACAGAAAGACAGAAAAAACAAACAAACAATGAGAGAAAGAATAAAAGAGAGAAGCAAACAAAGAAAGGAAATAAGGAAGGGGGAAAACAAAGAAGTAAAAAAATAAATCAACAAAAAATGAGAGAAAGTAAGGAAGAATGAGAGAACGAAACAAAAAAAAACGAGGGAAAGGACAAGGAATGAAAGACAGAACGAAAGAATGGAAGACGGAAAGGAAAGAGAGAAGGACAGAAAAACAAAGAAGAAGAAAAAAACAAAGAAAGAAAGAGAGAGAACAGTATCAAAATGATTGCAAGGAAGTCGAGAGAGGGAGAGGGATAAAAAAAAGATTTGATCACGTGGCGATGTCACGTCATCATCCTCTCGTATATTGCAGTTTATTTCTCTAAGGATTGCGTTGGTGGAAAAACTCTCTGAATTTGATTTTGCAGCCGACACTTTATCACCTGATTACTCCTCCAACTCCCTTAAATTATTCTACCAATTATGACTCACGTTATTATCACTTAATTGAGGAGAGAAACGAGTAGATGCTTTTTTTGTTTTCTTGCAATCGTGAATATGGGGTTCGTCCAGCCATTTATTATTGATATCATGTGGTTGACTAATTGCGTGTTCGTCCACTCTGACAGTATGATTGTTAACACTCCTGCATCACACGCGGAAGGCCCCAGGTTCGATTCCCAGTATTAGCAAAAAGAATGGGAGATTCTTCATTATGACAAATTTCCCTGTACACTCAGTCTCTAATTGGATACACCCTGAGCTGTGTGATTAAGATGAAGGTATCCCTTCGATGAATTTGCATCCTTCAAAGGGGTATCGTAAAAATTTATAGCTATGAAGTCCTGGTCTCGACCAGACTTGAGACTTGCAAAGATCACTAAGCTGACGCATACAACAGGAACTGTATCTTCGTCATCGGCCATCATACTTCTTCAGGAGTGTCTCTCAAGACACAGACGCTTAACCGACCCTTTACCATTGACATTTCACACCTGTTGTAATATTGACTTTTTCTAAAGATAAAGTCACAGCAAGTCTCATCAAAACTGCAGGAGTCCCTTCATTATTCTTGCTGCTTTTAGTAGTGCTATCGTCTGGATGGTTACGTTTCTCCCACAGATTTCTGGTTCCACTAACTTCTTAGTAAGGCTCTTTGTGGACGTTTCCAGAGTTCTGACCACAATTGGTTCTACTGCCAAGGTCAATAATACTTGTCTTGACCTAGGTGTTCTGCCAAAAAAAAAAAACCTGCACGATACGTAAATAATAATTCGCTTGGTCATTGTAAATGTGAAGGTCACAAGCTCACTTGATGGTTGGTTTCTCACTACCATCTGAGTCACCAGCATAGGAGAGTTCCTGCTAAAGCATGCGCAGTAAAGTTCTCACTAATTGGCTTCCAAGTAAGATCAAGGCTGCGCAACAAGTTCTTGAGATATTCAAAATCGCTCGAAGATATTAGAAAATGCTCATTAAAACTGTCAACATTGGTTTCTTCAGTTTCAATTTAGTCAGGCTGGCTAAGTTTGTACCACGATTACAGGCCACACCAATGGGGCGAGACATCTATTCCTTATAATGTATAGAAAAAAGGTCTTGTTTTCTTTTTTTAAGTCATCCTAAGATAGGTTTTTTATGGGTTGTCCAATTTGTAATATGATACTATGCTTAATTGGTCCCTCAGTTTGTGTCCTGCAGAATGCACACTCTTTTTTTTTTTTGTATTTTTTTAAAGTTTCAGACTTTCTCAATGATCAGTGCCCAACAAAGGAGAGAGAAGTACCATTCTTTGATCAACCAATTTTTCTTGACCCCCCTGCAACACTGCATGCTGCCAAAAGACAGTTTCTAATGATTTTTTTCAACTTTTTGTTTTCTTCAGATTTTATTGTGGTAAGCTGTAAGAGCAACATCCACTATACAACAAATTTTCTTCTCCTTGTTTGCGATAACTGGATCTGAGCATACAACCTCACTGAATGACGTCCCCACAGGAAAGTGTCTGTTCACGCATGTGCAGTAAGGTCCTTCCCTGATTAGTTGGTCACCAAGTTACAATGAGGCAAGCAGTTCTTGAGATATTCAAAGTGACTGGAAATTTCCCAGACAGACCTCAGATATTAAAAACCGTTAGCCCAAACAGTCACCAAAACTGTCAACGTGTTGGCTGTGTATGTATCACATGTGAATGCCACACCAATGGAGCTAGAAGACTGAAAAATTCAGCATCTACTCTTTATTACGATTAGAAAAACGTTGTCTTTTTGATTATTCTAAATTCCTCCATAAAATATTTTTTAGTGCGTGAGGGGGGGCAATTTACAGTGTAAGTTTATGCTAAATCCCCACTGCCTTCTGTATCCGACTGCCTTCACGCTTGTTTTGTTTTTGTTTTGCTTTTAGTTTCCTGAAAAATTCAAAATTTTAGTGGCCAAACAAAAGGTGAGATGAGTAGCAAATTCATTGGTCAACCCTATTTCCAAATTTTGATTGATCGCCCCCAACACAGTGCGACGGTTTCTATTGAGTGACTAACCAGACCCGTTTCTGTAATTTCCCTTCAAATCATCTTGTCAATATTTCTTTAAACATGATAAACACACAGAAAACAAACAAGTACGTCGCAAATTATCCCCAGTAACTACGAAGACCCTTTGGCAAACTCCTGCCTAAACCTTGAGTTGACTTTGTTTCCCTACCGTAACAACAACAACGACGACAAGGACAAGAATCAATCCTCATTAGATTTAGGTGAGTAAAAAAATGAACATCCTCCAACTATGATTTGAAATCATGACCATCTGGATTGATAACCAGATCTTTTACCGACAATTCTTTCGTATCTACCAAATTTTACGCTAGGAATACGCAAGGTCTTATTTCATTCTTACAAATAAATATATTTATGAAAATTAACATTTTCGTAATGTAATCAAGATCTAGGGATTAGTAGCCGGCTCTCAAACCGACAGAGCCAACCTGACTAGTCTGACTTATTTCCCAGAACGTATCTTACAAATACGCACGGGCTTATTTCAATCTGATAAACTAATACATTTATACTAAAATAAATGCTTTTATAATTATTGACTTTTTATATATTCAATAAAAAGTTGCAGTGATCATATCCAGCCGGTATAGAAGGAGTGTATTTTGACCCTGCAGCTGCCAGTTGTGTTATCCAGTGGTTGATATGTCTTCATTATACCACTCAGCCCTTCGACTCAGTGCTGCCGTGTCTCGTGACCCACGAGGCAACGATTTTATCCCCATTTCTCGTACTATTCACGGGAACCCAACTCTGCCTTACTGTATGTGATTTCGTACCTGGCTGAATCGATCAGCGACGATTAACGAAAGATTTCCAATTCATCGACTAATGTGAACCGTTGGGCCACCAACACTTATCCCTCCCCTTTCCATTATATCAGTCTAGGGCAAAAAATCAGAAAACCAAAACCAAAGTTTTCACTGGAAAAAACTTTTTTTTTTTTTTGGCCCCATTCGGGTTCTTGCGTTTTGTTTTGTTTTGTTTTTTTTTGTTGTTTTTTGTTTTTTTTCTTGTGGCTCCTGGGAAAATAAATCCGAATATTCTCTCTGCTCCGTCAAATTAATTTTGACATTTTACCGACCATTGTTGCTGTTCGAAGTCAACTGGGAGAGGTGGGAGAAAAACGAGGTGGAGAGAGTAATTAGAAATCTCGCGACAAATTCCGCTCCTCGTTTGACATTCACGCCGGACTTAATCACCCCCACCCCCTGCCGCACAGTAAAGACCAGCTTTCATATGGTTATCCATATTATATCTTATTACGACAGAAGCGTATACGACCTGTTTGTAAATGTCAAATTCTGGTGGGTCTGGAAACAATTCATGCCAACAATAGTGAATGGACTTCTTCGTTTGAAATCACTTTTTTTGTGTGTGTTTATCGCTTACGAGTAAAACACCAGTCGCTTTACTAACGATAGACTCCTGGTTGAAAATCTAAAGCTTTGGCAGCGCCAGAAGCCAAGGCAAACTCGGGGATTACCCGGCCTCTTCGGGCTCCAAGAAGCATTGCCCATGCCTTGCCGCAAAATTTAATTATAAGTGACCCTGTGCATACATTTGTTCGTGACTTTATTTTAGCAGAAGTTACGTTTCATCATTTCCAATGTCAATTAATGGTGACATCTTATTATTAGCTATCCTTGTCGAGTTTCTGAAGTTTGTAGACATCGTCCTTCGTTTCGAGGCGAAACAACGAAATAGAAGAATTGCTGTTGTGTAGTTAATGTTACTGCAAACCATATCTTCCACTCACAGACACTCGAAAGGGAGTTCAATTCCACCTCATTCTCCCCTTTCTTCTTTTTTTGATGGTCGAGTTCAGTTGTTCTCGTTCAGTGAATATCTCTATGTTTCACCCCACCCTTGTGTCTACCACTTCCCTGACTCTTCCCATCCTCCCCGTGTTCACTTTGCAATCCTATTCTCGAAATCTCCCAAACAAATACACTCTGAAGAGCTGTAATAGAACGAAACAGCCGTCTGTGGATGACACAATTATTTGTTTATTATTATGATTAATGCTCCCTTATTCTGGGTTGAGAACTCTTTAACTGAGGTAACTCGTTCATTATAAGCTTATGCAATGCTCTTCCCACTTAGGAATAGAGCACTCTAGTAGATGGGGAATTATGCATGAATAAATATATCGCTTGAATTCAACCTTACGTAGGGAAGAGGTAAGATGTCAACCTCAGGGTCTGAAGCGACGATCCTACCTCGTGGAACTAATTGGGATAATGGATAGTCTATAGCCACACTGAAGAGTTGTAACACTAATACAATGGATGACACAATTATTATTATTATTATTATTATTATTATTATTATTATTATTATTATTATATATCGACGGATCACTGCTTCATGGTGACTCTGATTTTCATGCTGGTATGGTTGACAGACCATGAAGCATTGATTTGTCGATGTATATCTACAAGGCTGGATCAATACTTCCACAGCCTTACACGTAGTTATTAGTTTAATTTTAATCTGGAACTTTCACTGTAAAATGTCTGATCAATGTGATTAATAGTGAAGTGTTTGGTCAAGTGCATTGAAAAGGAAGGAGACTATGCTGGAAATGAAATAATTGTTGTGTAAAATGAAAGTTCTTGTCATAATGAATACAGGAAGCAGAAAAGCCCAGAGAAAACTGAAATCAACAGAACATCCCTACTATGTTTTAATCGATTGCTAATTTTTTGCCACTCATCATCATCATCATTATCATCATCATCATCAGTCTTTTAATGTCCGTTGTTGGACATAGACCTTCCTCAAGATTCGCTACACTTCACTATCATGGGCGTCGCGGAGCCGGTATTTTTTAGATTTGTCCAGTTCATCTCTCCATCCTGTGTTCTGTCGGCCTCGGTTTCTCAAGTCATCTCTGGGGGATCCATGTTGTGAGTTGTGATGTACATCGGTTGCCTCTCATTCTTGCAACATAGCCAGACCATTGCCATTTAAGTTATTTTAATAGTTTCTATGATGTCTCGGTCTCCTGTTTTCTTCCTGATATACTGTGCTACCTTGTGATCTCTCCATGTAAGGTTGAGCATGATTCTCTCATGCACACGCTGCATGCTTCTCAATTTTTAGGTCCGTCTCTTGGTTAGGTTCCATGTTTCAGCTCCATAAGTGACAATCGAGAGGATACTCTTCTTTTCAGGATTATTGGGATCGTCTGGTTTTTGAAAGCTGAGCTTGCTCTGCCGAAGACTTGTCATCCCAGAGTGATTTTTCGCTTGATTTCCTCCTCTTTTGATGATCTCATGGAGATTTATTGTCTTAGGTAGATGTAGTGGTCTACCTTGCCGAGTTTTGCATCCTCTATCTTGACAGTTATGTTCTTATTCTCAACATGATTGTTTTCACATGATTTTTCGTTTAACTGAAGTTCATGTGTAGGCCGACTTTTTTGCTTTCTTCGTTTAGTTCGTCTAGCATTAGTTGGAGGTCGTGTAGGTTCTCTGCGAAACGGATGATGTCATCTGCAAATCTAAGGTTGCTCAGATATTCGCCGTCTATTTTGATTCCTCTATTTCCCCAGTCCATGTTTCGGAAGATCATCTCAAGGCAGGCTGTAAAGGGTTTGGGTGAGCTGGTATCACCTTGTCTTACTCCTTTTTGGAGCTGGAATGGTTCAGAGTATTTGTGTTTACCCTCATCTTAATTGTTATTTTTTTATCGCTACTAAACTCAGGCTGGGTCCCCTTCAGCAGAAAGTAAATAAATTTAACAACGCAGATCGTAATTAACAATAAGTCCCAGGTGAGAATCGAACTCATGACCCACTATGCCGGAGCGTGGCTCGCTTTACGTTGGCCTGAGTTTAGTCGCAAGGAAAAGCATGAACGATTGAGTAAATAGAAGCAAAAAGTTGTGATGATTAACGATATTTCGTCTAAATAAAAATTTAATAAAATTGAACACTTCACTATGTTTGACTTCAAGTTCAAGTCCCTGTGTTGACAGCTAATTAGTTGAAGAGTTGTCTCGTAGAGTGGAGACGTTCGCGAGATTAAACTTAGGAGAATAAGCAAATTCAATGACAAGTCACTCAATAGAAACCGTCTTGTCACCAATGTCTTTCAGCAGTATGCCATGTTGAGGGTGATCAATTGAAATAATTGTAAAAAGGGGTGATCAATGAACAAGTTACACAGCAGTGATCAATAAAAAAAAAGTGTTAATGTTGCTGGACACAAAATAAGGGGTAAGTTTAGCTTGAACTCACAGTGTAAATTGGACTACTGACTCAAAACCTATTTTGAGGAGTATTTTCAAAAAACACAAAAAACGTTTTTTCTTGGCATGAGTAAACGTTGGTTTTTTTAGTCGTCTAGATCAATTGATGTGATCTGTACACGTGATATATAGCCAGCCAGACCAACTTGAAAATGGAAGAAACCTATGTTGACAGTTTTGGTTGATAGCCTCTGATAAATGGGGTTGTGTGCGTGTGCGTATGTATATACGTATATATGTATGCGCCTGTGAAGAGGAGGAGCGAGGATCGAAACGTTTTGATCTGAAAGTTCCATTGAATAATGTTTAATCTATGTGATTAATATTCTATACTGAAATAAGTTTATTTACAAGGGAGAAAATTATGTTGAAAATTAATATGTGGTATAGAATAAATGTATTTTTTCATTGCTTGATGGATTTATTGATGCATATAAAATGTTTCATATATATATATATATATATATATATATATATATATATACTCTCAAATGAATACATATTTTTATATGTTTGTGTGTATATATATACAAACACATATGAAATTTGTATTCGTTTGAGTATATATATACACATACATGCACACGTTGGCAGTAACCCGAAGGCCCCTCTTTCCTCTCGCTACTACCCTTTCGAAGGGTGGGGGTGACTCGATTCGTAGTCACACAGCTTGGGGTATACTCAGTCAGCTGCTGAGTGTAGAGCGAAATTTCTCCAACTAAAGAATTTTCCACATCCATACCGGGAATCGAACACGGATCCCTTACTGTGCATAAGGCTGACCTGCTAACCATGACACCATCCAAGTTGGCATACGTGTATATATACTTCTTTTTTGTCCCGTTTTACAATTGATTTTTGTCTGAGCTTCACTCAATGACTCGACCCTCAGCTTTTCTCTCTTGAGGGGAATCGTGACAATTCTTTCCAATCTAATGAAGAAAATCCTTCAAAAATTCTGATCGATAAGTATTTTTTTTCTCTTTCTTGAAACGATCTTCATTTTTTCTTCCTTTCACTCCTTCATTCTTCTTCTCAGTTTTCTCTTTCCTCTTTTTTTCTTCTTTTCAACCTTTCATCAACTTTTTGTCCTTTTTAGCTCTTCTCAGTACGCAGTTATCTCCCTTGTGTACTGTTGACTCTTTCGTGTTTTCTCTTGTCATGTTTTAATACAACCGTTCTACATTTAACACAACTTTTTACTTATTTGTTTTAAATCGTTTTTTGCTTTGTTTTTTCGAAAAACCGTTAACCGAAGCTGTCACCAAAACAGTTAACACAGGTTTCTTCAGTTGGTCTGTCTGGTTTACAAACTAAACCATTACTTGATGTAGTATACATATTTGTATGTATGTATGTATGTATGTATGTATGAATGTATGTATGTATGAATGTATGTATGGCACACAGGCCACTCCGACGGAACTGTAGTGCTTATGAAGTCAAGAAAAAAACTTTTTTGTTAAATCTCCTCCTAAATAGGCTTTTAGTTAGGGTTCAATTTGCAACGTGACTTCACGCTAATTTGACCCCTCTGTTTATGTACGGCAGCATTCACGCTAGTTTTTGTTTTTGAAAAATCAGACTTTCAGTGATCAATGTTCAACAAAATGGAAGAAAAGTAACTTATTCATCGATCATCTCTTTTTTTTTTTCAAATTTTTTAATTGATCAGCCCTAACACAGCAAGCAGCCAAGGACGTTGGTTACGCAAGGAATTTCATTCAGCGACTAACTAGACCGGTTCTAAATTGTTTATTTGGATTTCTCTCTCTTTTTTTTTTCTTTTTTTTTTGTAACGTTTCCAACATTTGAAATGTTTTTTTTATCTGTTGGTTTCAGAGAACGCTGAAGGATGACTTCTGATATAAACTACGCATGCGCAATCTCCACGATTCTTTCCGTTCATTCCGACCTACTTTTGATTGGATTTAACTGAATTCTTTTCTTCGATATTCAGTTTTATTGAATAAATTTCAGTTGAGTACAATAATAAAATGCAATTATTGGTCGTGAACAGACTCGAACAAATCAGAAATTTTCATCCATTTGTAGACGTTTTATAATTCACTATTTTCCTTTTCTAGACTCTCAATAACTCTTTATATTCTGACATTGTTATGTAAATATATTTGACTTTATACTTGTAAAATTGATCAACAGTAGCCATCAAAGGTGCTGGGGGGTTCTACCCTTTTATATACGTGCGTGTGTAGGCACATATAAAAAGGATAAAAGCTTTCGCCGTCTTTGGTCCAGCAGAAACTACAATGCTAGGAATTGTTTATTTAAGTCTGTTAGTGTGTTCCAGCGTTCCTGGCCATGCTGTTTTGTCTATAGACTTGAAAATTCGTATCAGTTATCCACTAGCCCCTTCTGACATGCTTCTTTGATTTTCGGAAAAGAAGATTTTTTGACCTTTTGAAGGCCTTTCTCTGACGAAATCATTAATTATTTCTAGAAGATTTGTTTTGTTTTGTTTTTACTCTAGTATACCCTTTTCCCGATTGAGAATTTCAGTGATATCATAAATAAAAATCATCGTGTGCACGTTGCATGGTTCTCAGTTTGTGGGTCAGTCTCTTGGTTAGGTTCTATGTTTCAGCTCCGTAGGTGACTACAGGGAGGATGCATTGGTTGTATACTCTTTCTTTCAAGACTAATGGGATTGACTTGTCCTTGAAGGTTGAGTTTGTTCTATCGAAGGCTTGCCATCCCAGAAAGATTCTTCGCTTGATTTCTTCCCTTGATACAATGCAGTGGCTGCATCAACTTTGATGACTCATCATAGCAGAACAGAAACAGTTACACCAAGTTGATCCACAAAAAAATGAAATTAAATTACTCGATGACTTCATGTTTTATTTTCTTCTTACTTCAATTTTTTTCCAGACGATTCTTCAAGAGCATCCTTGCTACTCTCATTTGGGTCGCGGCCATGAGTTTGGGAACCGCTGCTCTACACCTTGTGACTGTTCACATTCAATTCATTTAGATGCGTCCAGACGCATCTCTATAAGTGATGTAGGTCAGTCGGTCGGTCGGTCGGTCAGTCTGCAGCGTGTTCGAAATTGATTTTCGGCACATGGTAGAAATAATCTTCATAGCCTTGCATTTTCACCGTGCTCTAACTCAGAGAATAAAACTAAATCGTGTAATTTACCCCCGTCACGTCATATTTTAGAAGTAATGGTACAATTTACCATACAATTTCAATGCAGAGCTGTAAACTGACTTTGCAACCTCTCAAAATTTCATCATTCAAAGATTTTTTTTAAATTAGGCACCTGGTTGAAAAAATCCTTTCGCCGTGATCCAACTTGGAGAATAAAACTAAATTAGTTTTAGTCCGTTACGTCGTGTTTTAGAAATTTGGTTCAATTTTCTGAACAATTACAATTAGTTAATGGACCCTGTCTTTGAAGCTACTTGAACTTACAACATTTAGAGAATAAAAATAGTATCTGACGGTGTCATAAGCTTCAGAAGAAACAATACGATCAGATATTCTTTCTTTAAAGAGTTAATTTCTGCACCTGGCCTTATATCGAATGTAAATTTTCTCAGCCTGTCACAGAAGAGTGATGTAAGTAAACAACTTATCGCATTGTAGTTATGGCAGGTGGGATATGGATGCATCGTTGGACTAATGTCATTGCTTTCTTCATCATCATCATCATCATCATCATCATCAGTCTTTTAACGTCCTTCCCCAGGATCCGCCACATTTCTCTGTCATGGGCGTCGCAGAGCCAGTACTTTCTGAATTTGTCTTGTTCATCTGTCCATCTTGTTTTTTTGTTGGTCTCGGTTTCGCATGTGATCTCAGGGGATCCATGTTGTGAGTCGTGATGTCCATCGGTTGTCTTTCAATCTTGGAACATGACCAGCCCATTGCCATTTGAGTTTTTTAATGGATTCTATGATGTCTCTGACCCCCATGCTCCGTTCTTATTTACTCACGTTCGTTATAGTTTAACAGAGGTGCTCCAGGTTTCACCTCTTCATCACATTCATCAGGTTCAGTGCCAGATGCCCGAGTGAAAGGTAAAGCGTCGGAATTTTAGGAGACAACTCTCAAGAGTATAAACGACTAATGACGAAGTCCTGATTCCCTTTGCATGCATCAGTTGAGAGAATCTTGCAAGTCTCAAGTCTGGTCAATATCAGTACTTTATTCTTGCAAGTTGTTATGACCATTCCTTTGGCAAAATGTAAGTTCACTGAACGGGTATTGACACCTTAAATACAGACAGGGTGTACTCAATCAGCAGCTGAGTGTACAGCAAGATTGATAAAAGCATGCTCGCTTTTCGCCCTGGGGAAGACGCAACCGTAAGGCGATCAATACATACCTGTCACCCCGATCTCAAAGCTTGGGGTGTACTCAATCTGCTTCTGGATGAACAAGGAATTTTATCCTAATGAAGATTTCCCCATACTCTTTGCTCTGGACAGGAATCAAACCCAAGGCCTTCTGTGTATAAGCCAAACGTGCTAACTCTTACACTATCCGTTCAAAAGCCTGATACCTGAGTCCTTCCAAAAAGGGAGAAAGCCAACGGTACTGGTCATCATCCCCATACACACACACACACACACACACAAACACTAAATTAAACTGACCATGTGTCACACGCTGCCCTCATGGGGAGGAGGATAAATAAATACCCCCATTCATTCATCATTCACAGTGCCCCCTCTAATTCATTTGATGCCCGTCTCTTTCAGCCACCATCTCTTTTTCACACCACCTATCACTCACATCTCATCTTCTCTATTTTGTTATCTATAAATTACCATTAAGTTTATTGAGCCAAGCATAAAAGACTAGCGCATGCGCAGAGATACAGTGACTTTGTCCCTCGTCTAGAAGGCGGGCGGGCTGACGGAGAGCAAATCCGTTGGGAAATCACAAGAATATGTCCAATTAATCGCTTTAGATCTTGTGAATTCATGGAGCCCTTTCATCGGATCTTTTTCCTGACAAATTTAGTTTTCCGAACCCATCAATCCGCGCAGTCAACTAATTAATTATTTTGTCGTCTGCTACAAATACAAAGCTTACGTGTTTGCGCAGGAAGTAGGTAGAAGGAGGTTCATGCGATAAAGTTTCCACTAATGCCGATAGCTACTATTTTGATTAGACCTTCCCATCATGCAAATCACCTCCCTCCTATAAAACCCTGCTCTTCTATCTCTGTCAACAAAGTTGAGATTGATGTATGTATTCACTCGTGTCTGTTTGTCCACACCAGATCTCCAAAAATTCGCAATGAATTTTCAAAGATTGGTACAGGAAGGATTGGTGGGCTATTTGGAAAATAAAGAATTGATTAAATTCTAATTTGGATCCAGGATTTTCTCACTTAACCTGCTCTATACCGTTACCATAAGTCAACGTAATATCTTCGAAAATTCTCAATGAATTTCAAAGACATTTCTTGAAGGGTTACGTCGTAATGTAAAGAAGTATTGGTTGGATTTTACGATACATCCAGGATTATAAGTTTTTGATAAATTTCGATGCAATTTTGCGGAAGGGTAGACCATAGGCTAGGAAAGATCTGACCTTACTTGTGGGCAAATTTGGGATTTTTACTGTTACCTCCCTTGCATCGTAGTTATTTATGAAGTGATTTTAATTCGGCTTTTATTGACAAATGCCTTGGCATAGATATATAGTTTCTCACGGCTTCCCACCGTCTCTTTACTTCTCGTTCGGCGCCATTTTTCTTATTTAAAACTGAAGAATCACTTGACCTTTTTCTTACGTCGGAAAGAATTCGTTGTTTTTTTGTTTCTTTCAATTCTATTTTATATTTACTGTCAGTTGCTTTCTGTGAATTATTTGGTTGGTTGCTCCACTGAACAGCATGGCTGTTCGTATGTATCACATGAGGAATATTCACTCAGAAAATCTAGAGGAAAATCTGGGAAAAGTAAGAGCGTTTAATTGATTTACTTCATTCAATTCATTAATCAAATAACCCAGTCTTACGTAGACAAGAAAAAGTATGGATTCTGTTCAAAACCAGCCACGTTGTTTACGCAATCTTTGGTTACATTTGGCAACATCTGTTATAAATCTATTCATCTCCAATTGATTAACAAAAAAGGAAGAGTGTGCAACCAATGCATCCTCTCGGTAGTCACTTATGGAGCTGAAACATGGAACCTAACCAAGAGACAAACCAGCAGACTGAGAAGCATACAACATGCGCATGAGAGAATCATGCTCAACCTTACGTGGAGAGATCACAAGACAGCACAGTATATCAGGAAGAAAACGGGCGTCAGAGACATCAAAGAATCCATTAAAAGACTCAAATGGCAATGGGCTGATCATGTTCCAAGAATGAAAGATAGCTGATGGACATCACGATTCACAACATGGATCCCCAGAGACCACATGCGAAACCGAGACCGACAAAAAATAAGATGGAGAGATGAACTAGACAAACTCTGCGACGCTCATGATAGAGAAATGTGGCGGATCCAGGGGAAGGTCTATGTCCAACGATGGACGTTAAAAGAATGATGATGATGATGATGATGATGATGATTTTTATAAAAAAAAAGAATTATGTTGAGTTGTTGAGATATTTCTTTTTGAAAAAGACTCCTTGAAAATAGCCACTGACTGTTTTCTTTAGGACTTGCTACATTTTCATTTGTATCCAAGCAGTGCGTTCCCTATAAGCTATAGATCATAACTTGGCACTAACAACATGAGATGTTTCAAAAAATGTTTTTGACTCTTGAATTACGGAAGCTTTTTCTTGCGTCAAATTTTCGTATTTCGAGAATTGATTTTCTCTAAAGCATCATCTAACGTAGTGCGACATGAACAAATTTCTCTTTGTTCGCCCACTCGCTCTATCCTTCTTTTCTTATAGATGTTAAAAATCTTTTCTAGTTTGGTCTAAACAGGAAGCTTTTTTGCATTCATAGAACTGTTGACTTTTGTCACAGTCAAAAAATGTATATGTGAATGCGTCATGCTCCATACACACAAATGTGTATGTAGGTCTATTAACGTCTATCTATCCATCTCAGTCTGTTTGCATATATATATATATATATATATATATATATATATATATATATATATATATATATATATTATAAGTTGCGTTGTATTACATAGAAACTTATTCAAGAAGAACACAGTTAATGTGTCACTCGCCCCAGACTACGTAAATAGAATAAGCATTTGAAGAAAATGGAGCTGCTGTAGGAATTGAACTTTCCTCCGATATAGTAACCGCTTTACCGTAGCGATGCTCTTACCATTGAGTTAAACAGCCGCCGGTAATGCAAAGGCCCAAATAAGCGTTTCCACACCAGAACTCTCATCTTGTTTATTCCCAGTCTATTCGGCTCCTTCAGCGCGACAGTTATGTTTCAAGACACGACATTTGTGGCCGGACACATTGATTATAAATTGTGTTATAACACACAGAAACTTATTTGAGATGATTTCATGTCATTATACGGTTCATGTATCACTTGCCTTAGACATTTGGGCCTTTGCATTACCAGCGACTGTTTGGCTTATTGGAAAGAGCATCGCTACGTTAAAGCAGCAACCCTATCGGTGGCAGGTTCGATTCCTTTTTCTTTAATTGTTTATTCTATTTACTTTGTCTAAGGTGAGTGGTATATCAACCGTGTAATGATAGAAGATCATCTCAAATAGGTTTCTATATAATGTAATTTATTATCATTCTCTCAGACCACAAATATCCATTTTATATATATATATATATATATATATATATATATATATATATATATATATGTATGTATGTATGTAGATATATACTTTAATCTCTTTATAGTTATCAAAGAGACTGAGTAACATAATTAGCCGTAACAACCCTATCAACCAAAGGCAAGGTAAACAAAGAAATTTTCTATAAGATACTGTCTTTGGAACTAATTTTAGAACGTTTTACTTGTGGGAAATCTCGAACAATTATTTCATTTGGACCTTACTTACATAGATGTGTATGATCACAGCCGAGAAATTGCCGAAGACTCCTATGTTCACATTTGAAAACTTCAGAACGGTGAACACAATGTAACCTTTATCAAATTACGTCTTTTGAAGTTACTTGATTTATTCGACGCCTTGATTTAAGTAAACGTTTATCAAATGAATGACAAACATACTAGATCCTTAAAAGAATCATCAAAGATGGTTTTATTTTGTACTCTGATATCTCATTCTTAATTACATGACTATAATGAGAATTTTGATCATTACAGGCACTGTACATCAATTGAATTATAGCGTTGTCGAAATGAAATTGTTTCATTACGTGTTTCCATATATGCAACATAAAAACGAAAGATTTATATATGAAATTAAATTATGGGCTATTTTAAATAAGATTAAGACACTGACTGAGGAAGGTTTTATCAGATGTTTCCCTGGATTCTGTTCTTCCATATGTTCGACGAAAGCTTGTGAATACTGAAGTAAATTAAATTACCTTAGGGGCTTCCGTAAATAAAAACAATACCGTGGACATATGAGACTTGATTTTCTGCATTGAGCAGTGGTTCGCTAGCTGATCTCGTAATCTATGGCTGTTGCGTTCGATCTTCACTGTTTTTGTTTGTTTTGTTTTTTTTGTTTTGTTTTTTTCGGTGTTGTCTGACAGAGCTAAACTAAGGCGCTTACTGTATCAATGGTTAAGGAACTACTAGTCTCATAGTTAAGTGGGTTCTTATGACCCTTCTCTGTAAGTGTAATATGTAGGTGCTGCCTGGGGGACTGATCTCCGGGTACCAGACACGCTTCATTTATACAGTCCCACCCGAAGCCGAGACACGACTTATCAACTGGAAGCGATTTTTATTTGCATCCCCGGGAGGACAGAATGTGACCATGGGTCGAGTATAGGGACACTCACGCATACAAGTGTGTAGAGCTATTAATTTTAAGTTCCTTCGGCATTCCCCTTTTAGAAGCCACGGACATTCGACCCTGAATCGGTAGCCATTTATACTAGCTGAAGTAGCCGTCTACGCCGGGTGAATATTTAAAGAAAAAAAGGACTCGAGCTTTCAGACTTGCAAAATAGTTACCCTCCACTCGGGGCTGTAGTTAGAGATATGGGGACCCGGGAGGCTTGTTCCTTTAGGGCCCTGCTCCAACATTTACTGACAGTATTTATTGTATAATATTTGTAGAAATGTAGTATGTGAACTACTATTTAAACTAGCCTCCTGATAAAAAAAGTCTCCGCTCACTTTGGACCCTTGATCCTTCCATTTAGACCCCTTGGAAATTCATCTATGAACACACACATATACATAAGTATCAATATTAGACGGAAAGTAAGTTCCGATTGAACCTTTGAAATTTTTTATGTACAGATAGCTGATGTACCAGTGAAATATTCCAGGTGTGAAAAAAATACAAAAATTTTCAGACATTTAAGAAAAAGTTCTACTTCACTTTTGACCCCTTAAAGGGATGAATATATTTTACCTTTACTTCTGACCCCTTTAAGGCGAAAAGAAGTTAATAGTTTTTTTTACCCCTGAAGGAAGGAAAAAAGTCCTCTTTCATTTTTGTCTCTTTGATGGGGTGTCTCCAATTCAAAGTATCCTGTTTGACCCCTTAAAAGAGGGAAAATAGTGTTCTGTTCTCCTTTGTTCACTTAGAGGGAGCAAAGGTCATTTGTGACTCTTTAGAAAGAAGAGTTTCCCTGCATTTTTTTGAAAATTACATAAATTGCATTGACAGATATCTGGGAATGGGTGACTGAAGTGACACAAAAAATCTATTGAAAAGTTTTTTTAATGTTCAGTGTTTAGAGCTGTAAAACTTTCTAGAATACACACACACACACACACACACACACACACACACACATATATATATATATGTATATATATATATATATATATATATATATATATATATATATATATATATATATATATATATATATATATATATATGTAACATAAGAAGAAGAAGCCCAAACAGGATAGAAACATAAATGTGCTTTTGTAGCGAATCCTTTACTTCATCATATATATATATATATATATATATATATATATATATATATATATACATCCAACGTAATCTTCTTCCTCGACAATAAAGATCGAGTAAAAATGTCAGATCAAAAATCAATTTGTTCCTTGCATCATCCTTAAACTCACTATCGAAAGAGAAATGAAAAAAAAAAAAACAAACTTGGGGGTACTATTTATACCTGCCACTCACAGCCATTTCCCTGTCAGGCATTAATGGAACATTTTGATGCGAAAACTATATTTGCCACTTCTGTGTACTGCTACTACTTCTCAAACGGTAATGAAATGTTTCAGGGAGTGCCAGGAAGTTTGTTTATGTTTGAGAACTAACATCATTAAGAAGTGGCGGGCGATGGCAGAGAGTTTGTTTATGTTTGAGAAATAGGAATACTTAAAAATGACAGGCAGTTTGTTTGTTTTAGAACTAGTATTATTAAGAAGTGGCAGGTGATGGTAGGCAGTTTATTTATGTTTGAGAAATAGGATTATTAAGAAGTGAAAGACAGTGTTTATGTTTTAGAACTAGTATTATTAAGAAGTGGCAGGGAATGCCGGGGAGTTTGTTTATGTTTGGGAATTAACAGTATTAAAAAGTGGCTGGGAATGGCAGTGAGTTTATACATGTTTGAGAATCAACAGTATCAGGAAGTGGCAGGTAGTATGTTTATGTTTAAGAACAAGTATTATTAAGAAGAGGCAGGAGATAGCGGTTGGTTTCAGTTTGAAAATTATTGTTTAATATCAAGAAGTAACCAAGCGAAAAATCGTTCTAGATTGGCAATCTTTCGCTAGAACAAGCTTCAACAATACAATCTCATTGGTTTTGAGACGAAGGGTCTACAATCAGAGGATCATTCCGATAGTCAGCTATGGAGCTGAAACATAAAACCTAGCCAAGAAATTAGCCCCCAAGCTGAAAACCATGAAACGTACACTGGAGAGAATCTTGCGTGAGGAGATCACAAGACAACACAGTATATCAGAACACAAGCAGAAGTATGAGATATCATAAAAAATATAAGGAAACTCAAATGGCAATGGGCAGGTCATGTTGCAAGAATATCAGACAACCGCTGGACATCAAAACTCATAATGTGTATCGTCAGAGATCTTATGCGAAACTGTGACCGACAAAAAAAATAAGATGACGTGACGAACTAGACAAGTTCAATAAGTATTGACGCCGCGATGTTCATGATAGGGAGGTTGGGCGAACCTTGAGGAAGGTTTATGCCCAATCACAGACGTTAGAAAGATGGTGCTGATGCTGATGCTGATAAATATTAACAAGTGGCAGGAAATGACAGTGATGTAAAGTACCGTCCAATGAAATAGCCAAATTCAATACTGACCATTTCGTTTCGTAAATGTCATTAAGAGTTGGTAACTCTCAGCAGTCTTCTGTTGTTGAAGAGAATAACAAATGGAGAAGCGATTTTCGAAACAGCCAGGAGTGGTGCTGCGTCAGACGTGGAGAGCCAGGAGGGTACGGAGGCAGCGTCAGGATGGTCGGTCAGTTTTGTTTCTGATTGTTTGGAGGTCGGCTCCGTTCATGTGGAACGTCTCTACCTTTGGATACAACAACAAGGGGGACAGATAAAGTATCCCGAATTGGTTTTTATGATTGCTTTCACTGGCCTTACAAACACGCATGCGCGAATTCAATCAATGGAATCACTATGGACGGTGTGAGCGAAAAATGAGATCTGTACCCAAACATGAGCATATAAATAAAAACAATCCCTCCCAGCGTCTTTCTCTCTCTTTTATATACACATGACGCCTCAAAAGTGACTCTACATTTTCTCTTTTCATTTTTCTTTTGGGGTTGTTGTCTAATCTCAGTGAAATAGATATCAATCAATAGTTCATTGTCTGAGAATATTTTTTTCTTACATTCAAGATTTACATCACGCCACATTATAAAGGCGATGATACTAACGTCATCAGACGTTAATGTCATCGGCACAGTGAATCTGGAATACCAACGGAAATGGCAAATATCAAGTTGACAAGCTTGGCCGTGCTAGGGTCAAAGCCCCCTGCTTCTTTAAAGTCCAGAAGGCAGACAAAATAGAATTCGTTTCTCCATACAACATAATACATAAATGAGAGGTGTCACACCGTCTATTTGGTTTGTCTGTCACGTTATAGAAACAACCTAAACATGGACGCTGTCCAACTAAATGTGACATGCATACTCATCGGACATAGAAAAAGACTCTAAAGTGAAAAAAAATTAGGGTTTTGAGATTTTTTTTAAAGATATCTCTAAACTGTGAAAAAAAAAATTGATCACTTCTTTCATGATCTATGATCGACCTATCCACAAAATTACCTTGTGATTCACCGAGAACTTTTCGAGATATCGTGAACCCGTGAATCCAAATACCTGTTCCAAATCTATTGGCAGAGGATAAGAAAAACAGAAGGAGGGAGATAATCCTGCTTTAGAAAGAAAGATAGTCACCAAGCTCATTTTGCAGACTATTTCGTTAGTGTAGTGCAGGGTGGTGCCCCTATGTCACGTGGGACCAAGGTGTCACGCATAAACATTTTATTGGCACGCAGGATAGATAACCTTTTGTGAATGATTTTTTTTAAATGGCTCCTTTAATTCATTAGTTGTCACCTCACTTATCGCTTGTCTAAACAGACTTCTCTACGAATGCTTTCAAGAATTTGCTTTCTCCATAAAATATTTTGTAAAATACAAATAAATAAAAATGATAATCTGTCAAAATCACATAAATTCTTGTAGGCGCCCGGGGGTATTTTTTTCAGAGAATTGTTGTCAATGTGGTGAAGTGGTCACATGAAGGTTTCTATGAAAAATGTTCAGACGAACTCTATTACCTAGTCCATTCTGTCCGGGAATTTTCACTAAAAACTCGGTCAGCCATTAAGGCACATCTGCACTTTTTTAGATATATCAAGGACTCGCAGCAAGTTTCACGGAAATCGCCTCTTCTCAGGAAAATCGGCTATGTGGAATGAACTCCCTTCTGAATGTTTTCCCGGCGAGTACAATCTCGATATTTTTAAATCCAGAGGGAATAAGTGCCTTACCAAATGTTAGTCTTTTTAAAAAATCCTTTTATTGTCCTTCATTTTTAGTGTTTCAACTCTTATGAGTTATGCTAACCCTTCCATTGCTTTTTTAGTTGTTTCAGGTCTTAGTAATAAATATGTCATGTTTTAGTTTTCCTACTTAAGCATGTTGCTATATTTTTACAAATCTTAATTCTGTGGCATACATTTACTTCTTACGTTCTTACTAACCCACCAACAAGAAGAGTGGTCGAAAGGTGACCGAAAGTAAACAAAATGGTTCGATTCAAACAGTGTACTCATCTTCTGGAGCCTTTTGCCAGACTAAGCCAAACCTTTAGAAAGATCAATACCACGATAGTCACGTAACAAACGATAATACAATGGGAGAGCAGGCTTTTCTGCTTCACAAAGAAATGTCGTCCGTTACCAACGAAAGCTATTCCGGGATTATTTGAGGACAGGCGAACGGCGAAGCCATGACAGTGTTGATCAGGTTATGCGCATGCGCACTTCGACGGAAGCAGTTGGGTCACGTTCATTGTCGGTTCGGGTTAAGAACGCACGCTTCTTTTAGCCCTGGTGCTCATTCTGGCGGTTCGATCTGGTCGTTGTGATCTACTGATGGCCGGTGATCCGTGTAAATCATGGCTTTGGGGATTATCAGAAAAGATTAAAGGTGGTCTTCGAAGTGAAGAAATATATGTGTGTTGGCAAATCATTCTGCATAAGTGAATGGGAAAGACAGGCGTGAAGTTGTTTTAGGGAGAGAAAAAGCGACCGGAAGAAATTCACATAACTTTTCTTTTTCTTTCTTACTATCTATCTATCTATCTATCTAACTTGGTCTGTTCGTATCAATCTATCTATCTACCTATCTATCTATCTATCTATGTTCAGTCTGTTCCTATCTATCTATCTATCTATCAATCGATCGATCGATCTATCTATGCCTACTTATATCTATCTATCTGACAATCTATCTATTTATCTATCTCAGCCTGTTATTATCTATCTATCTATCTATCTATCTATCTATCAATCTATCTATCCGTCTATCTATCTATCTGACAATCTATCTTTTTATCTATCTTAGCCTGTTTTTATCTATCAATCTCTATCTATCTATGTATCTATCTGCTTATATGCATCTATCTATCTGACAATCTATATATCTATCTCAGCCTGTTATTATCTATCTATCTTGGTATGTTCGTATCTATCTATCTATCTATCTATCTATCTATCTATCTATGTGAATTTGGCACAAAGATGCCGACAGTTGCAATTGTCGGTGATCATTGTTCCAGAGTTAATCCAACGATTTCGAAGCCAGGCGGAGTCAGCGACCCGTTCATGACCAAGAAATCGTCAAAATACCAAAACAATTCTTCAATATCCAATCTCTTGTGTAGGTACCAAAATATCACATGAATAATTTCATTCTGAACTATGCACTGATACGGAACATTTGACGAGAGAGGCTGGTGAACTTTTCAAAAACGACACATCAGTGTGACAAGACGTATCGATATGGATTTACATGGATACAATTGGAGCAAACCTATAGGCATATCAATATCAATTGATAATGCGTTTCTATATTAATGTCATTTTCAATGCATTTCTACAGAAAAATCATTTACAATACATTTCTATAGAAAAATCATTTACAATGCATTTCTACAGAAAAATCATTCACAATACATTTCTATTGTAAAATCATTTACAATGCATTTCTGTAGTAAAATCCTTCGCGATGTATTTCTATAGTGAAATCATTCACAATGCATTTCTATAGAAAAATCATTTACAATGCATTTCTACAGTAAAATCATTCACAATGCACTTCTACAGAAAAATCATTCACAATGCATTTCTGTAATAAAATCATTCACAATGCATTTCTATAGTTAAATCATTCACAATGCATTTCTATAGTAAAACATTCTCAATGCATTCCATTTCATATTCTCATCCCCATGGAGTGATCATGAATACTCGTAGGAATAAAATCGAGGTCGCGATCAAACGAGAGATTTGCAAGGATCACTAAGGTGACGCATGCAACAGTGACTGGGACTTTGTCACCGTCTCCCGTTTGAAGTTATCTCTTAAAAGACAGACAGATTTTTTTTATGTTAACGAGAAGAGGTGGGGCAATTGTTCAGTTAATATCAAAATACAGTAGAAACCATAACATTCTGAGCAAAAGTATCCAACTTGTTTAATTATTGACGAACTTCTAGGGTTGACTTCATTATCTTGAATTCGTCAGACATTGGAATTGAAGACTTTTGAATTTAAGACATGAATAAGAGAGAGGGAGAGAGGGAAAAAGAAAGAGTAATGTCAAGATGTCGTGCCATGTTCAATCGCGTGTGTGGGTTTTCGGTATTTCTTTTTGTAAACATTGAATTTCTGTTGCCCTCGAAAACAAGAGAATCCCATTAATCCCCAAAAGAAGGATGTAAAACCAATGCATCCTTCCAATAGTCACTTATGGAGCTGAAACGTGGAACCTAACCAAGAGACAGATCCGCAAATAAAGAACCCTGCGATGTACACATGGAAGAATTATGCTCATCTTCACATGGAGAGACCTCAAGACGGCATAATACATCCGGAAGAAGACAGGAGTCAAGGGACATCATAGAATCCATTGAATGCGTAACCGAGGCCGGCAGAATACAAGATGGAGAGACAAACTAGACAAGTTTTTACAGTATTGGCTCCGTGCGTCAGGATAGAGAGATCTAGCAAATCCTGGAGAAGATCTATGTCCAACGACGGATGATAAAATACTGATGACGATGGTGGAAACTAGAGATCCATTCACTTGTATAAAAACAAGAAAAGATAAGTAAAAAAAAGAATTAAAAATATGTTTCTTGTCTATCATTTCTAATGATATGTATATATATATATATATATATATATATATATATATATATGGGTGTGCGTGTGTGCATGTATATATGTATGTATATAGAAAGAAGGGATGGAGTGTGAAGGGTATCTTTGAAAAATTAACACCTATGCCAAGCACTGAAATTCCATACCTGCCAAGACAAGATATGACACGGTGGCATCCCTCCCTTAGAGGGATTTTAACATGGTGTCAGCTCATAAACACATGTCATGCTCATTAATCCTTCAATTAACAAATTATGGCACTACATTCATATTCCAACTACAACATCAATGCTTCCACTGATTCAAATTATTCAACAATGTTCTCTTAGTTTTTTCTTTCAGATTCCTTCTCATTCTACACTCAGCAAAGCAAGATTACAGAGTTTGCCTTGACCCAAAGAGGCTCTCAAATACGAAAGTATTTATTGGTTTCAACTTGCTGAATGATCTCTCACAGCTGGCGATGGGAACTGAAGTAGTCGGCATTATCTGAATAAATTTTCCCAGCGCTATTATATGTTGAACGAGAAAATGACACGCTGAGAGTTTCGATGGTTACGAAAAACGTGACCACCATTGAATTCTGCTTGATTGTATGTACACCCACCAAGTTGAGTGAGTGATTGTTGCAATTCACAAAACGCTGTCAGGTTGTTTTTCACGCTTATTCTTTGATGAATAAACACTTCCGTGTTCAGTCATCGTGGCTATCATGCAGCTGAAGACAATTGTTTTTTTCTCTATTCAAAGATGGCTTCTTTGCCTTTCATTAAAAAAACTATTCAGTGGCGCCAACATCAAATTGCGCCCCAGAACACGTGCCATATCTGCCATACATTAAGCAAGCCACTATATATATATATATATATATATATATATATATATATATATATATATATATATGTGTGTGTGTGTGTGTGTGTGTGTGTGCGTGTGTGCTCTTCCAACATGGAATGGAGCGCTCTGATGGATGAGGAATATGTATGATAAATAAATATATGTCTTGAATTCAACCTCACTGACCTTCCAGTTCCATGGAGGATACCAGCCTCCGGGTCTGAAACTAAGGTTTCGATCCTGCCTCGTGGTACTGGATGGGATAGTCTATAACCACACTGGAGGCTTTTAAGACAACGAAACAGTTTTTTGTGGATGACGTAACAACAATAATATATATATATATATATATATATATATATATATATATATATATATATATATATATATATATATATATGGTCCAGAAAACATCACAACTTTAAACACTAAGTATTTACATTTTCTATACGTTATTTTCTTCATTTTTTTTAATGTTTTACACAGAATTCGATATTATGGTACTATGCAGAATTTTTTCTTATATATTATTATTATTATTATTATTATTATTATTATTATTAATATTATTATTAAATAATTGTGTCGTCCACAGACAGCTGTTTCGTTGTATTACAACTCTTCAGTGTGGCTATAGACTATCCATTATCCCATCCAGAACTACGAGGGAGGATCGAAAACTTCGCTTAAGACATCTTAACTCTGCCCTACGTAGAACAGGACGGCCAGTAAGGTTGAATTAAAGTGATATATTCATTCACACATAATTCCCCATCCACCCGAATGCTCTATTCCTAAGTTGGAAGATAATGCCATCTGTGTAGTTAGTAAGGACTGGAAAAATAGAGTGTCTTGAAATATTCATCAAAATAAACAAATATGTAGAAAACTGAAATCTAACTATTTATGCAATGTAGAATAATGATTATTGATTTTAGATTATGATACATAGGAATGTTGTAACACATTTGCTTATCGTTGAGTACACATGATATTTTATGCAGTGGTTCCTTGAAATATGAATGTTGTTTCAAGGGTTCCAACAAACTAAAAAGGTTGAGAAAAGCTGGATCAAGCGAAAGAAAAAACATACATTTACGCACACAAGCATACAAACAAATATATATATATATATATATATATATATATATATATATATATATATATATATATATATATATATATATATATATATATATATATGTATGTATAGAGAGAGAGAGAGAGAGAGAAAGACAGAGACAGGCAGACAGACAAACGGACAGACTCGCCATCAAATTCAATAATTGAACAACCGTAGGATCCAAATTAGATGCCATACAATAGGAATTCCATCAAAAATATAGTCAGAATAAATTCAATTTATGACATCACAGGCATTTTCCAGATTCTTCAGAATCTAGATGTTATTAATAAACCCATCAAAATAAGGCTTAAAAGAGTTGAAAAGCTTTTTTTCCAGATATCGAAGAAAATATTTTTCAGAAAGGGTAGAGTAGAGTACTGGTGCCAATTCCCAAGTCTGTGGGCAAAACGGTATGGCCAAGAGTGCTGGAACATACAAACGCATAAACAATCCAATACGCAAACACACAAACATACATACGTTTGAGAAAAAAATGAAAGAATCCTGCGCCATTTTTTATGGCTATGGTTTATCCATACCCGAGAAGATACTCGAGTCCTCTGGAACAAACAGATAAACCATGATGGAAAATAGATATAGATGGACAGCTAAGCAATATTTTACTTTACAGCAAATAACTTTGATTGATACTGAGACATCGAAACGGTTCCTGTCTTCCATTCACCTAGATATGATCATTTCCTCAAATATAGGAATCAGACCAGATTGTGATAAACACGTTTACGTACGTAGCGGTGTCAGTATTAATAACTTCCAGAAAGCATTCGGGGTCGATAAGAAATGTCTCAAGATGACAGAAGTAAGAAAAGAAATCCAGAGCGGAAGTTAATGTACCAGAAGCGAGGATCGACGAGATGGCAAGAATGAGTTTGTTAAGTATTGAATTAGTCGGCCGCTTTTTCTGGCATCTCGAACTGTCAGAATCACTGAACCTCGAGTTGAAAGTAACATGGTGCGAATTCTTTAGTCAGAAACTGATTGGTCGCGTATGTAGAAGGGAAAGATATGCGGTGAAACTGTCCAGTTGCCGATTCAACCTCCTGACTTTGGGTTTTGGTTTCAAGTCTCTGGTGAACTCTTTTTGCATATGAAATTGATTGATAGATTGATATGAACATATTGTCATATATATATATATATATATATATATATATATATATATATATATATATATATATATATATATATGGTTGAGCACTCTTTAAGTGAGGTAACTCATCCATTGTAAGCTTATGCAAAGCTCTTCCATAGGAATAGAGCACTCTGGTGGATGAAGAGTTTCTGCGTAAAAATGAATATATCGCTTGAATTCAACCTTGCTGACCACCCAGTTCTGTAGTCTAGTGGTAGGATATCGGCTCGCGGGAGGGTTTCAATTCTGCCTCGCGGTACTGGATGGGATAAAGTCTATAGCCACGCTGAAGACATGTAATACATCGAAACAGCTGTCCGTGGATGACACAATAATATATATATATATATATATATGTGTGTGTGTGTGTGTGTGTGTGTGTGTGTGTGTGTGTATGTGTGTGTGTGTTCATTAACCCATCTATATATATATCACTACTCATATAAATATATCTATCTCCGTCTGTTTGTATTAATCTATCTGTCTATCTATCTATCTCTTAGTATATATATAGGTTAATATGAACAGATTGTCATATATAGGTAAATGACAATCTGTTCATTAACCCAGCTATATATCTCACTGTTCATATGAACATATCTATCTCAGTCTGTTTGTATTAATATCTGTCTATCTATTTATCTCTCTTCCTGTCTCTCTGCCTCTACTTCAATATATATATATATATATATATATATATATATATATAGAGAGAGAGAGAGAGAGAGAGAGAGAGAGAGAGAAAGAATCATTCATTCTCTAGGAAACCTTTAACATGATGTCAACTCAAAAACGCATGCCTCACTCATTAATCTTTTAATTAGCAAATTATGGCACTACATGGATATTCTAACTACAACTTCAATGGTTTCACTAATGCAAGTTGGTCCATGGAGTGTTCTAAGTTAGTTTATTTTTCAGATTCCTTCTTTTTCTACGAAGCAAAATTACAGAGTCTGCTTTATGATAATACCCTGTATAAAATGACAAAGTACAGTTGAGCTATACATCAAAATCATTGCTGAAAGGGAGGTGGTGTTTGATCTACACTACAGGGGTACCATGTTAACTGTTTTGTTTTTAAAATCCCCGAAACGGTTACATGATAAACAACTGACGATCACAAGGAGAGAGAATTTACAGATTGTGCCTTAATAACAAAGTATATGCAAAACATAAAAATACTGACAGAAATTATATAAATTACATAAATACATATTAGGGAATAAGTGACAGAAGTGACACAAAATGTGTCAAGTGTTTAAAGCTGTAAAGCTTTTTAGATCACACACACATATACATATATATATATATATATATACATATATATATATATACATATATATACATATATATATATACATATATATATATATATATATATATATATATATATATATATATATATATATATATATATATATATATATATGTACTTGGATGTGTGGCTCTATCTCTTTCCCGCTATAAGTTTTCATATTTCTTATAATTTAATGATTCATATTGTAATTTAGGAATCAACTTAAACATCAACTCCTAAAACATCAAATATACCATCACCCTTAATGGTATAATCCAACAAACAAATTGCCTGTGAGCTGAGGCATGTGATTCTGTTTAGTATTGTATTTTACTTTAGATAATCGAAATTTTTTCCAAATATTGTGTTAAAAAAACAGGTGGTTATCATTATCATCATCATCAGTCTTTTAACGTCCATCGTTGGACATAGACCTTCCACATGATTCACCACAATTCTCTATCGTGGGTATCGCAGAGCCAGTACTTTCTGAATTTGTCTAGCTCGTCTCTCCATATAATACTCTGCTGGTCTCAGTCACGCATGTGATCTCTGGGGATCCATGTCGTGAGTCGCGATGTCCATCTGTTGTCTACCATTCTTGTGACATGGCCAGCCCACTGCCATTTGGATTTTCTAATGGATTCTACGATGTCCCTGACTCCTGTCTTCTCCTTGATGTATTGTGCTGTCTTTTGGTCTGTCCGTATGAAGTTGAGCATAATTATTTCATGTGTATGTCGAAAGGTTCTTCATTTGCGGATCTGTCTCTTGGTTAGGTTCTATGTCTAAGCTCCACATGTGACTATCAGAAGGGTGCATTTGTTGTCCGTCCTTCTTTTTTAGGATTAATGGGATCTTTTTGTTTTCGAAGGTTGAGCTTGCTCTGCCAAAGGTTTGCCATCCTAGGGTGATTCTTGATTTCTTCTTTTGAGGGTCACATAGAGATTCGTTGTCCTAAGTAGATGTAGTGGTCTACTTTTTCCATTTCTGTGTCCTCGATTTTGATCTTAGTGTTTTTATTTCCGACGTGGTTGTTGCACATGATCTTCCAGTCACTGAAGTTCATGTGTCGGCTGACTTTCTTGCTCTCTTCATTTAGTTCCACTAGCATTAGTTGGAAGTCGTGTAGGTCCCATGCGAAAAGGCAATGTCGTCTGCAAATCTGAAGTTGTTCAGATATTCGCTATTTTGATTCCTTTATTCGCCCAGTATAATTGTACATACTTGTACGCATAATTGTATACTCCGGATAAAGCATTTTTCATTCATTTTTTCATTAACTCATATGTGTGGCTGCTTTCACTCTCCGAAGACCGAAGAATATATCGGCCAAACTGTTGTTAAAAAAACATCATGTTTTAAAAGCATTTTAATTTCACGCCTTTCCTCTTTTCTAGAGTTCAGCCGTTCTTCTTCAGCGGATACTTAATCTTTAACCCTGACCCTTTTGCATAAGCCCCACCCAAAATCTCTTTTCTTCTCTCCACCCAATCCCCGGTCTTAGTGCTGCAATTCCATTCTGTCTCTCTCCTACCCTCATCACTCACAATGTGTGACAACATAAGTGTCTACGTTGCTTTCATAATACTAACGATATATATATATATATATATATATATATATATATATATATATATATATATATATATATATATATATATATATATATATATATATATATATATATCCACCATCCACCAGAGTGCTCTATTCCTATGGAATATATATATATATATATATATATATATATATATATATTGAACGAGAAGTAGGGATCAAGTGTTTCAGTATATTTACGTTATAAATAAAGTAACCCCTTAAACGATCAAAACGTTTTTTTCTCAAAACCATTTAATTTTATTTTAATTTAGGAAAAAGTCATCCTTGACTTTTAACCCTTTCTAGGATGGGTTCTGCTTCACTTTACACCCCTCAAAGAATTATATATAAACATGTAAGATAAGAAGATATGTATATGGGTGGAAAGTAGTTTCTGCATTTTTTCAAAACTTTTCGTTTTAGAAACTCCCCCAGGTCTATTGAGTTGGCATGCCAAATTTGGTTGGGCTGCACCCATGTTTAGGTACTTTTTAATGCGTGACAGATAAACACACAAACACATAGACACCTCTTATTTATATATTATATATAATATCGAAGTATGACAGACAGATTAACATGGTGCTTTTTATATAATAGATATGTAATAATCGTTATGTATGTGTGTATATGTGTGTGCGTACGAGTGCGTGCGTGTGCGTGCATGCATGTGTGTGCGTGTACGGACACTTGTCTTTAGTACGGATTACGTTAGAAATTGATCTTTAGATTTTTGTCACGGATTTTACGAATGCATTACCCCTCAGCATCGTTGCTGGCTGGTGGTAGGGAGTGGTGGATGTCCTGGGTGATGCAGGGGGGCGTGGGGAGTGGTGCTGGCAGAGGAACGAATCGTTCGAAATCAGTTGACCAAAGTCCAGCTCTGAGCCATACAACTGACCAACGGTCATTGATTGATTTTTTTCCCGCTAAATGGACAAAGACAGAGGTAGAATATCCGGAAAGATAAATTCGTTTGGTAAGTAATAAAAAAAATCGAGCAGATAGATAGATAGATAGATAGGGACAGACTGAGCATAAGTAGGTAAGAGGGTAGGTAGGTAGGTAGGTAGGTAGGTACATACATACATACATGCATACATACATACATACATACATACATACATACATACATACATACATACATACATACATACATACATATGAACATAGATAGATAGATAGATAGATAGAAGCCGAGATAGGTAGATAGATAGATCGATAGATAGATATAAGCAAGCATAGATAGAGAGATAGATAGATAGATAGATAGATGTGAACATGATAGATAGATAGATGGATAGATAGATAGATAGATAGATATAAACAAACATAGATAGATAGATAGATAGATATAAGCAGACATAGATAGATAGATATAAGCAGACATAGATAGATTGATAGATAGATAGATAGATAGATATAAACAAACTAGATAGATATGAACACATCGAGATATAGAGATAGATCGATATGAACCGACTGAGATAGAGAGAACTGAACTGATGGATAGATAAAAGCAGAATGACCGGAAAGATAGGTTGGTTTG
>OY735233.1:18243251-18478251 GCA_963457665.1 Thysanoteuthis rhombus
ATCCTGGAGAAGATCTATGTCAAACAACAGACGATGAACGAATGATGATGATGATGATGATGATGATGATGATGATGATGAAACTTTCGGAAAGTGGAAGATTCCCATTGTTTATATGTGGAAACAGGTATAAATGCTTGGTCTGATTTTGTACGAATCGTATTTTAGTTGACAAGTCAACCAATTCTGCTACTTTCTTTTTAAATCAATTAATTTAATGGAAATGGTCAATGGTTGAGTAGCTCCTTCTGGGGCCAGTCTTTTCCCATGGTTGTTTTTAATCTAACGTTTGACCGAGAATCTCCAAATAATCGTAGACGAACTGAACGAAGAGGGCAAGTAAGTAGGTCTTCACATGTATCGCAGTAAAACAAAAGTCAAATATCACAAACATGTTGAGGACAAAGACACAACGTTCAAAATCGAAAACGCAGATTTGAGGGAAGTAGACCATTGCATCAACCTAGGATAATGGATCTCCATGAAATCCAGAAAGAAGAATTAAATCGAAGAATCAACCAAAGTTGGCAAGCTTTCAGTAGAACAAGCTCAAGCTTCGAAAACAAAGCAAAAAAACATTAGTCTTGAAAAGATGGCTCAAAAACCAGTGCATCCTCCTAACAGTCGCATATGGAGCTGAAACATGGAAGCTAACCAAAAGATCGGTCCTCAAACTAACAAACTATGCAACGTGCACAGGAGGGAATCATGCTCAAAATCACATGGAGAGATCACAAATCTGCACAATATATTTCGGGAAAAAAACAGTAGTCTGCAATATGATAAAATCCATTCGACAACTCAAATGGCAATGGGCTGGTCATGTAGCAAGAATGTCAGACATAACGACTCGTGGATCCCCAGAGATCATTTGCGAAACTTTGGGCAGCAGAAATAAGATGGTCCGACGAACTAGACTAGTTCAGAAAGTATTGGCTCCGTGACGCCCATCATAGAGAGGTCTGGCGAATAAAAAGCTTAAACGCTATTACTGCTGCTGCTGCTGATGATGATGATGATGATAATGATGATGATTCCACAGATTCTTTCAATGCTGACAACACGATTGAATATTCTTGAACAACTGTTACAACAAAGAAGGTTGTAAATCTTTCACATGGAATCCTTCCACCTCCAGGAAGAATATTATCAAACGTACCAAAACCACATCTTAAACGTACCAAATTGATAGTATGTAATAAGATATCAACCGATGTGATAACTATGATGTGTCCAGTATATCACATTTATCGCAAAGATGAAATATTTATTACAGAGATCTAGTCATGGGATCCAGCACAGCGTGTCCTTCTGTTTGACCAAAAAACTCAATAGGCCCTTCTAAGAGTTTGACCTCTAGGATAGTCCTATCGACCCCCAAGATGACATCGACCTCTTTAGCGACCCTTAATCTGAAAACCGTGTGTCCAATCTTTTTTCTCTTTTTTGATTTTTGCATTTTGTGAGAATGATATTTTCATCAACGAACATTGTCAATACCGACTCACCAGTCTCAGGCGCAAACACAGAACAAAGCCCAGGACAGCGAAATCACTCGATGGGAAATAAGGCGACCCAGGCAAGCAGCAGATGAGATGGGGTTAGACTTGGTTAGTTGCGAAAAGATCAGAAGAATTAAAGCCGATCTGCAAATAAATCTAACAACAGAGAATTAAATGGTTCGGACACCTGACAAAAATGGCTACCGACCAGCCAGTGTTCAAAGCCGACAATCGCACTGACTCCGGGGTCCGGACCGGAAGACGACTTTGCTGACGTTAGATCGAAGGCGTGGCAGAAAGTCCCATGGCTTGTGCGTCACAGAGGCGACCAATCAAACAATTAACCCCCACGACAACCGGCAATACATGTGGGGGATAAGAGACGGGTCTGGTTAGTCACAGAATAGAAACTGACACGTGGTCAACGTCTTTTGACAGCATGTAAGCCAAACCAGGATACAGACTCGCAAACTGAGAAGCATACAACGTGCACATGAGAATCATGCTTAACTTCACATAGAGAGATCATAAGACAGCATAGTATATGAGGAAAAAAACGGGAGTCACAGACATCATGGAATCTATCAGAAAACTTTAATGGCAATGGGCAGCCCATGTTGCAAGAATGACAGACAATCAATTGACGTCACGACTCACAAAATGAATAAGACAAATTTAGAAAATACTGGCTCTGCGACGTCCACGATTGAGAAGTGTGGCGAATCCTGGGGAAGGTCTATGTCCAACGACGGACACTAAAAGACTGATGATGATGATGATGATGATGATGATTGCTGGGGTGATCAAGTCAAAAATTGGAAAAAGGGGTGATCAAATAAGTTACTTATCTCGCCTTTTGTTGAGCAGTGAACAAACTAGTGGACCAATTTACCAAAAACTTTCGAAGTTGAGCCCCACCCTAAAAAACCTATTTAGGATGTGACTGGGACTGGTGAGTCGGTGAAGACTGGAGAATGCTTGTTGGGTAAAAAAAAAACAACTTTTTTCTAAGCATAATATAGAATATTCACCGGTCTAGTTCCATTGGTGATGCCTGTACATGTATCATATATATATATCTATTCATATACATTGGCAGTCAGCCAGACCATCATGAAAACTAAAGAAACCTGTGTTGACAGTTTTGATGGCCGTTTTGGTTTACTGTAACAAATTTTAAGAAAGATTACTTGAACCAAACTTGGCTTGACCCATGGAAATATTTTACAAAACCTGGAAAGACACTCTTATTTTGTATCAGTTTTCAAGGAGCAACTTTTGGCTTCAAAAAGCCAAACCATAAATTGTTGATTTCGTGACCATAAATTGAGTGTCCACCTAAGCACAAGATTGGCACATACATGAGTATACATGTATACCTTGATTAGAGTGGTTACTTCGTTAATTTCCCGTACTGTTCAAAACCACACTGTTCAAGGTCTTACTATATTATTTTGTTTATTTTTCAGCTTGTACTAGGTTACATTAATTTGTACGGTAATACCTCAAACTAAATAACATCGAAACCTGCACTAGTGGAAACCGCACTATTCAAGGTATTCCTGTGTACGATATTTAATTATCTTTGTATTGAAGCTACCTAATTTGGTCCCAAGACCAAAGAGATTTGGTCTTGTACGTCAAAGGACATCTGGCAAACTTGAATAACTATATTTATTCTCGTCGGAAAACGTACGAAAGTTGTTTGGGTTTTTTTTTTCTTCCTTTCTTGTTTGAGTCTTTTTTTTCTCTCTCTTTTAGTAACTGTTTTTAGTTTTTCGCTTTCGTTTTGCTTCATCTCTTTCTTGTTTTAGCAAATTGTGGCTGATGTCTGCGAAGTCAATGTCTGGAAGCTGAGAAATAATTTTAAAATAGGCTTGGCTAAATAGACACAGACATTTGCTAGTAATAGATACCTATATACAAACAGATAGATGGATAAATACATTAAGCGTCTCTCTCTCTCTCTCTCTCTCTCTCTCTCTCTCTCTCTCTCTCTCTCTCTCTCTCTCTCTCTTACATATGTGTGTCTTTGTATAGCTATTATTATTCTAGGATTAATATACGATCCGTGGTGCTGACCTTCGGGTTCAAAAATTTTAGAGAAGGGTTTCTATTTACAATTTAACTATAATGCTGAAATGAATCCTTACATTACGTTCGTCGTACGAAAAATTAGCGGATGTGAACCCCTCTCTCTCTCTCTCTCTCTCCTCTTCTCTCTCCTCTTTCTCTCTCTCTCTCTCTCTCTCTCTATATATATATATATATATATATATATATATGTATATATATATATATTGCTTATGCCAGTTTAGCAGTATTTTTCTTAGAATCTAATCCTAAACCGACAATAAAACATGTTTAACCTTATCCTGTTATCCTAAACCAACCCAAATAAAACATCACGTAGACATCATTTAAATCCGATTGTCTGCTCTGGCGTGCAAACTACTCACGCAAAAAAAAGAGAGAACTTTAATTTTCGGGTTTGAGAAAAATTTAATCTTTGAAAGTCCTATGAGGACTTACGTGGGACTTCCAGAGGGTGCAGCCTCTAACCCCTATTTGATTTTAGGAAATCTCTATGAAATATTTTTTTTTCTCACGTTGTTGTATTTGAATATCTTCTTTCAACCCCAGGTACGCCAGCTAGTGTATATATATATATATATATATATATATATATATATATATATATATATATATATATATATAAATCTTCTCTTCAACAATATAATTATTTATACATGTGTGTATTATATATATGTGTGTGTTTGTGCGTGTATGAATATATGTATGTATATATATATATATATATATATATATATATACACACATACATGTATATATATATATATATATATATATATATATATATATCAGTATGGATTATGGTTAATATATATGTGTATGTGTGTGTGTCTATAACTATAAATATATTATCTATACATGTACATGCGTTGGCTTATATATATATATATATATATATATGTGTGTGTGTGTGTGTGTGTGTGTGTGTGTATGTGTGTGGTGAATTTGAAAGGTAATATCGAAACTAGAATTTAAAAATTTGACGTTTGAGAATGGGATAGACAACTTCCTGAAACGGAAATAAGTACAATCCATTTCCCTAATTTCAAATTTCCGTATTGTATATTATATTCATTATTATATCGGATAAACCACATCCATTTTCGAAGTATATACGTATATGTTAATAGAATAAAATCATTTCGACACATACGCTGTCTGTATGTCTTCCATATATATATGTGTGTGTGTATGTGTGTGTGAGTGTGTGTTAATGTGTGTGTGAGTGTGTGAGTGAGTGTGTGTGTGTATGTGTGTATGTGTGTGTGTGTGTGTGTGTGATTCTTCTCTATGTCAATTTAGCGTTACCACTAAATATCTTCCACGTTCCATCCTTCGTTCAGAATTTGGATGATTTTCTGAGAATCGCTCTGAAGCACAAGTTATTTCACAGAAACTTCTAGATAAGATCTTTGTTGATAAAACCGGTTGTGGGAAGAATCTTTACTTCGCTATCTGAATGACACACTCACGGGCAACCAACGAGAAAAAAATCTTTCCCCGTCATTTTGCCTGTTAAGTTGCTGCAATATTAAGTTTCTTCATGACGAGATTTACACAGCAGTACTTCTTAACCTCGTGTTGCTCCTTGATCGTTACAGCCAATTTATAGGTTTTTCATCTAAATCAAGATATTTTTGGTTGTCAGAAAAAGTCATTTAGATGATTTTTATGATGGAGGGGGTCAATCTAGATGAACGGCAAAGAAACAGACGATCCCAATAATCCTAAAAAGAAGAGTTTTCAACCAATGCATTTCTTCGATCGTCACTTATGGGGTTGAAACATGGAACCTAACCAAGAGACAGACCTAAAAATTGAGAAGCATGCAACGTGCGCATGAAAGAATCGTGCTCAATCTAACATGGAGAGATCACAAGTACATAAGGAAGAAAACGGGAGTCTGAGTCATGATAAAATTTATTTTTAAAAACTAAAATGGCAATGGGCAGGCCATGTTGCAAAAATGAAAGACAATCGATGGACATCATGACTCGCAACATGGATCCTCAGATATCACAAAGGAATGTCATGTGTGTTATATTTAACCGAGGCCGACAGAACACAAGATGGAGAGATGAACTGGACAAATTCAGTAAATACTGGATCCGCGACGCCCATGATAGAAAATTATAGTGAATCCTGGGGAAGGTCTATGTTCAACGACGGATGTTAAAAGACTGACGATTCATAAACTTTAGAGTTGGCTTCCTTAAAATTGTAGGCCCCCCTGCCCCCTGCACCCCTCTGCCCTGGCCTGAAAATGAAGTATATGTGCGGTCTTAATTCTAGAAATACAAAATAGTAATTCATAAGAGTATAAGTAGTAGTGTCCTTACGCTGGCTACGGCATCAATCGTCCCTGCCGAAGCTTAACACATCTGCCTTGGTTACTTCTTTGAAGTTTCCGATGTGTGGAATAGACTTTGAGGTGACAAGTGCCCGAAGTGGCGTCACTCATTTCACCATGAAATCCCTAAGAGGAAGGTCACGTAAATCAGCATTATGCAGTAAAATCGCAATTTTCTGCAGATCCGGTTTAGGGGACATGAAGGGCGGACGTTAACGTGGAGCAAAATGACGCCTTTTTAACCTTTATTAAAGTGGGTGGCGCTTCTTTGAGTTTCAAATACAAGATGGTCTTCATATTTATGCTCGTAAAGTAGTCCGGCAACTTTAAAAAAAGCTGTGATTTTTCAAACCTTTCCTGCTCGACCAAATGTTGGATTCATTTTTGTCAGTCATCATCAAAAGCTAACGTGTATATTTTTTCAAAGTAAGGAAGCCTTGAAAGAAAAGATTCGGTTGCATTTTCTTTTTCTCGCAAAAAACCCTTGGGGATTTTCAAAGGTTTTAACGATTTCTTTTCTACTTTCAGATAGCAGAGCTTGTCTGTATACGAGATAAGAATTGCTTCATCCTTTGAATCATTACAGATTTTACAAACATAAGGATGCAGTTATTTTACGGAGTTAGCCATCGTATTTGTGCGAGTTTGTAGCTCAGGGGTGTTTGTATGAAGTTGTTCAAAAGATTTGAATATTGACCTTTTTCTATGTATTCATTGCTTTAGTTTTCGCTTTTGATCACAACTGCTCGTTTTCTGTATCGCATCGAACTTGATTGTAAAATATATAGATAATAAAAACCCTGGCCCTAATCCTAACCCTGATTCATATGCTCAAAAACACAGGCATGTGCATACGCGAACATAGCTACATACCTGGTACTTTCAGTAGATCAGTTCGCTTGTTGTACTCATAAACAATCGGTAGGAAGTTCGATTTTCATCCAGCTGTAATTTTTATACCAGCCACACCCTGTCATTCTCTGCTACTGCCTGCCACACATTAATGAAATATCTTGATGCAAAATCTATCCCTGACATTTCTCGACACTACTAGATCCTAAACGTTAACCAAGCGTGTGGTAAGGAATGGCTGGGAATTTGTTTATATTCGTAGACTGATAGTATCAAAAAGTGAGAGGCCATGACAGGCAGTGGCAGGGATGTCATCCAACATCTATCTCCGTCTGATCAATTTTTTTAAATTTCTGAAATAACACAAAGCATCTGGAGAAATTAACTACGGATACTTGTAAAATACCCGTTGATTTGCGAAGGATATACCATGGGGTTGAAATCTGAAGCATGTTAACATCTGGAAAACCCATGGGAGTTGCCTGAATCGACCATTCCCGGCACTTAACCAAATCTTTTGCTCAGATACTCGAAAGCAAATTCAGTACGACTTCATTCTATTTTCTGATCTTTCTTTTCTTTTCTTTTTTTTCCTCATTGACTGTGATCAGCCATTCTGCTTTGTCGAATATCTTTATGTCTAACCCGTTACCTTATACATACTGCCAGTGGTAGTTTATATTCTGCTGCTTTTTATTTCAGCTGATTTATCATGCAGGTGATCCATGACCGAGTAGCTTCTTCTAAAGCCAGCTTGCTTTCAAGGTTAGTTTTCATCTATTGTTTTTGTGATTCGGTTGATTACTTTGTGCAAAGTTTGTATATGCAGTTGTGTTGGCTTATAGGCCTGTAGTTGTTGAGATCTTCCGAGTTTCCTTTTTTATATAGAAGCATTATGATTGCAGTGTTCCAACCATCTGGAACTTTACTCTGTTTTAGACACAAGTTGAAAAGGATGGTTGGTTTCCTAGTGATGATTTTACCCGCTTTTCTGAGTAGGTCGATGGTGATATTGTCTGATATGCTGTAAAAGGTATGAATAAAAATAAATAAGATAAATATCTATATAGATATGAATAACTGTACTTTTTGTTTGAACGTTTCGATCTTTAAAACGAGACCGATGTTGTTTGAACAATATATTGTACATCTTTTATTTTGGGACACTTTTATTAGTTAGTGAAGCGTATGCACTTACCTGGATACTTACCCAATTTTAGCTTTCTTTTGAAAATGTAGCCACTTTTAACCATTCGAAATGGCCGTTCTCCAAAGTGAACTATTGCAAAGATTGCTGTAATTTGCAGTGCTGACAAAACATTTTTTATTCTTGTCTTGATTTTGTTCGACGGGATGTTTCAGTCATTGTGTGTTTTATCATCATCATCATAATAATAATAATAATCATTACATTCATCACCAGTGTTTTAGAGCCCATCGTTAGACATAAACTTCCCTCTCTCTCGTGGATGTCAAGTGGTCAATTCTTTCTTAACTTGTCTAGCTCGTTTCACCTTCATTTTTGCCGGCCACTGTTTCACATGTGATCTCTGAAAATCTACATAATGACTCTTGATGTCTAGCGTTTGTTTGACATCCTTGCAACATTACCAGCCCATTGCCATTTGAGCTTTTCTAATGGATTCTATGATATCCCTGACTCCAATTTCTTCTGTAATATACTGTCCTGTCTAAAGATCTCTCCATGTGATTTTGAGTGTGATTTTCTCCTGTGCATGTTGTATGGTTCTCTTTTTGAGGGTCAATCTTTTAGTTAGGTTTCATTTTTCGTCGTCTATGTTGTTATGTCTTTCTCAACGTTTCGGCTCTGTAGCCTTCCTCAACACACACACACACACACACACACATACCTCCAGTATGATGCAAATATGCATTCAAAGATTTCTTTTTAAAAGTTGAAGTTTATCCCTCTTATTTCGTTTTGCTCTTAAAGAAGACAAATCAGACGGAAGGAAACGAAACAAATAACACCTTAAGAAGGCCGGGGGGAATACGGCTGAAACTTTCTGAAATGAATAACTATAGACGAGGAAAATAGTCCAAATATAACACACACAACATTCCTTTGTGTTTCAAAGACAAACCAAGAACATTGAATATTTTACCGAAAGACTGCTAAAAATTAAATTTGAATTGCTGATAGTGTTTTGAATTCTAGATAAGGCGTCAGTGCTCACAATCTTCCAGTCAAGTAAATTTATCAGAAACTGTCAACCAAAACTGTCAAGATGATCAACATAGGTTTCTTCAGTTTTTAAGTGAATCTGGCTGACTATGTATGTGACCATAAAATTTGAACATTAACATCTTATGTTGAGAGAAAAAATTTTTTTTTTTTTTTAAAAGTCCTCCTCCCATGATAAGTAGGGATATTAGGGGACGCCAATTTGCAATGTAACTCCATGCTAAACTGGTCCATTAGTTTGTGTCTGCTCATTTTTTCAAACTTTCGGATTTTTTAGTGATCACAGTCAAACAAAGGGTGAGATGAGAAACTGATTCATTGATCAATTATTTTTTTCCTATTTTTCTGTTTTATTTTATTTATCACCCCGAACAATGTTTGCAGCCAAAAGACGTTTGGTCACATGACGGTTTCTTTTGAGTAACTAATCAGGCCTTTTGTTGATAGCGTTTTCACTTTTGAATAGAACGTCAGCGCTCTCTGCAATTTCTAGGTCAAGTAAATTTAAACACAATTCGATTTAGCGAGGTGTTTGAAGGGAACAATATTCTCTTAATGAGAAGAATAACGAGTCTGTTACAAGATTAGACCTCATGAATGTTGCATGAAGTCCCAGTATAAGTCATTGTCGTCATTTCACGACATTGGTTCCTAACTAGGAGGGGGGGTATACCCTCTTAGGAGGCGTGAGTAGTTTCAAGGGGGCACGATCAGGGAAAGGGCAAAAATTTCCCTATATATATAAATATATCAGGAATTCTCTTCATAAGTGTTTGCATAATATCAAGATGAACATGATGTGCAAGTTTACCCTTAAATGATGGCAATAAACAAGTCATTTTCCAAATGCATTGCACTTTATGAATATCAAAAAGTGTTGCCCAGCCTTTTCTTCTTTCTGTTCAGTATTCCCGTATTATTTAAATAATCTACTGGTAAAATTCAGTAAAGATACAATGGAACTTAACCGAGAGACAGACCTGCAAACTGAGAACCATGTAACGCACATGAAAAAATTATGCTGGACCTCACATGGAGAAACCACAAGATAGCACAGTATACCCGGAAGAAGACAGGAGTCAAGGAAGAAATCCATTCAAAATCTCAAATGGCAGTGGGCTGGCCATGTTGCAAGAATGGCAGAAAACTGATTGTCATCGTGACTTACGACATGGATCCCCTGAGATCACTTGTGCAATGGAGGCAGGCAGAATATTAGATGGAGAGACAAGCTAGACAAATTCAGAAAGTACTGACTGCACGAGGCCCATGATAGAGAATTGTGGCGAATCCTGGGTAAGGTCTATGTCCAATGATGGACGTTAAAAGACTGATGATGATGATGATGATGATGAAGGTAACATGATATTCTATTTCTACCTAGTTACGTCATTAAACGTCACTGATGACGTAGGTGTGACAAGATATCTGCTAATTGCTAATTATTATATAAGTGGACGTAGATTAACCTTTTTTCACATATTTGCCGCACTTATTTTAAACTAATCATTTCGTTGAAGATAGTGAAGAGAGGGGCCGTGGAGTCAAGGTCCAGCTTCTAAGGGGGGCGTGGCGATGAAAAGGTTAAGAACCGCTATTCCACGAGTTGTTCTAGGCTGGACCAAGCGTCTCAGAGACCATAAGTAGATTTTGATTTGAAAGCCCCACCGCCTCTAAGTTTGCTGTGAGAAAAAAAGGGCAACAAATCCTTATATAGGTTTTCCCCGGTATCCGAAAGTGGAGTGTTCCTCTGGAACCTTCCGTAAGTCGAAATAGTGGACAGCGAAAAAGTAGTTGCAATTAATTTGTATGGGAAAACTTTTGATCGTTCTCTGTATTTCTTAGTTATACGCTAAGCATAACAACCTTACGTTCTCCTTTAGTCTTCTCTGATACTTCAAGCTAACAGATAAAGAAAAATCGCATATGCTCACTAACACAGCTCAAAGCCATTACAGTCCAAGTTTTGTCGTGAATCGAAGAGACGCAAAGCGAATTATCGTAAAACGGGGTCTACCTGATTTTGGAAGAATTAGATAAATTGTTAGTTTGATTGTAAGTGCATAATAAACGAAATTTGTCTCTCCAAACTGAATCTACCCTATTTCCTAAGCACTCCGTCTAGTAATTGTAAATTCTGCTTTATATTTATCTTACGGATAACTCCAAAGAAATAGAGGTTAGTAGTCAAGTGGCTTAATTGCAAGTGGTAAGTAGGCAAGATTCGTTGTTACAAACTGAAATCACCCTAATTCCCAAGTGGATAGCTTTGTAAAAGGAAATAGTGAGATAATTCAGTGATGTCAGTACAAGTTAACTCTAAAGAAACCGTGACAGTCATCAAACGTCGATGAGTTGGCACCAGACTTAAGTAGTGTGCACCAAACAATGGTTTGCTCGAAGATATAATTGCAATGTACGACAAAGCCAAGGCCGGCCATTGTCATTTGTGTTCCTCCGCCGATTCTTTTCTACGGGCGCATTAATCAAGAAAAGAAAATAGTCCCATTTTTTTTTTTTTTTTTCAGTTTTTCTTTCTTCCTTTTTGTTTTTGATTCGGTTTTCATTTTTTTTTCTTTTCCGTTTTTATAAAATATTTCGATTGTTTTTCTCTTGTCTGTCTTTCCATTGCAAGACGTCCGTTAACCTATAATTAGGTCACGAGGAAAATTATTATCTTGTGAGTAGAAAGACAGACAACAAGGTTTAGTCGCGTGTGTATTGGCTTTTTACGTGTATTTTCTACTCTTTAGCCTTATATACACTCTATTAGGTCCGGACTAAACGGTGTGTGGAGCAGCCTACCATTAGAGTCATGCAAAATAATTTCTTGTTCGTCGCACGAATCTTAAAGTATTTCGGTTAGGTCTCTTCAGTGCTGCTAATTTAGATATTTTATATCTAAATTTAGATCTATCGCTAATTTAGATATTTTATATCTAAATTTAGATCTATTACCAATTTAGGTATCTTATACCTAAATTTAGATATTTCGCCAATTTAGATACTTTATACCTAAACTTGAATCTATTGCTAATTTAGATACTTTTACTCTAAGTTTAGATGTATTGGTAATTTAGATATTTCATGCCTAACTTTCAACCCATTGCCAATTTAGATATTTGTGCCTAAACTTGGATATATTACTAATTGAGATACTTCATATCACATATAGCTAATTTAGATGCTTTATATCTAAATTCAGAGCTGCTAATTTAGAGATTTTACGTCAGAATTTAGATCTATTGCCAATTTAGATATTTCATATCTAATTTTAGATATATCGCTGGATATTTTGTATCTAGATTTATATCAATTATTTTAGATAAAAGATCTATAATCAGTAATTCTTTATTTACTTTTCATAGATTTCTCGAGAACCGCTTATCTAAATAAAAGAACTCCAAGCTCGACACTGCACTGTCCTGTGTGCTAAATAGTATATCTGAAGAATTCCACGTTTGCACAGTGGCCAGTTGTGAAGTAATTGCAGTGCATATATTCCCACTCACTGACACATGGATTTCTCCAATTGTAGTTAGAAAGGCTACTCAAATTGTGGAACGTGTACCGATGCCAGGGTGCGAACCATTGGCTGCCTGTACGCAACTTGTTTTCACATTTTTAATGACTTCAAAAGAGTATATTAAGGCGCGGATCCAGGACCAAGGGACCTGGATCACTCCACTCTGCTCGGGTAAAGCACACACGAAAAGGAAATTTTTAATTATCTAAATATTTTTTTTTATAAACGAATAACCGCAAGTGATAATAAATTGAATTTAAAAACCAAAAAAATCATATCCATGCGTAATTAGACGGATGAAATAAAAGAAAAAAGAAGTTCTTCTACTCTTGCTGAAAATCCTGGATCCGCCCCTGATATTACTACTCGATGGTGTTCTTGGCTGCGCTTGAGAAACTAAAAAACTCTCAAAACGCCCAATTGTCGTTGCTTTGATACATATACCGCATACAATTTAGAAATTTTTCTTTGGATATTTCTCAAACATCAGTTGTCCAAATCAGAGGTTGGAATTGACTTTGTTTTTCGAACGTAACATCAAGAAAAAGAACAATCTAATTTTAGGAAGTAAACTCTTTAGTAGATCATTACATCTACCTAGGACAAAAAATCTCCATGAGACCCTCAAAAGAAGAAGAAATCAAGCGGAGAATCACACTAGGATGGCAAGCCTTAGGCAGAGCAAGCTCAACCTTCAAAAATAAGAATATCCTATTAATCCTGAAAAGAAGGGTGCATAACCAATGCATCTTCCCAATACTCACTTATGGAGCTGAAACATGGAACCTAACCAAGAGACAGATCTGCAAATTGAGAATCATGCAACGTGCACATGAAAGAATAATGCTGGGCCTCACATGGAGAGACCACAAGACAGCCCAATACATCCGGGAAAAGACAAGAGTCAGGGACTTCATAGAATCCATTAAAAATCTCAAATGGCAGTAGGCTGGCTATGTTGCACAAATGGCAGACAGCTGATGGACATCACAACTCACGACATGGATCCCCTGAGATCACATGCGCAACCGTGGCCGGCAGAATATTAGATGGAGAGACGAGCTAGACAAATTTATCAAATACTGGCTCCGCGACGCCTATGATAAAGAAGTGTGGCGAATTCTGGGGAAGGTCTATGTCCAACGACGGACGTTCAAAGACTGATGATGATGATGATGAAACTCATCAATGTTTGTCTGTCCTATCTCGTGAAACCAAATAGATACATAAAATTAATATTTCCCTAACGTGAATTGAAACCACGACCGAGTGATTGATAGGCGACTCTTTTACCGACCAAACCAAACTGATTAGTCTTACAAATATACAAAAATGTACGTACAGTATGAAAATTGCAGTAATCATCTTTAGTCGGAATAGAGTGGAGTTCAACACAGCTTGTTTATATAGTCTTTATCCTTAAGTGTTTATCTGGAGAGAAAAAACATTTTCTTTAGCTAGTGTTTAAAACAGCATGCCTTTCGATTCTTTACATTGACAGGGTCGTTACAAGGGAATAATGTGCAGTGGGGACAAGGGGTAACCAGATGTAGAGGGGGGCAAGGGGTAAACAAACCAAATGCAGATGGGGGTTTCGTATTTCCTAACATCTTGGGGCTCAAATTCCTTACGTTTTAACAGGCTGAGATGATGAAATATATCATTTTCAGCAGTGTGATATTTACATTTAAAGTGCATAGTAATGTGTTTTCCAGGCAAAATTTTGGAAATTCTGCAATTTTAGTGTGAATTCACGCGTCAGGGGGGCTAATAACTGTACAATTCTTTTCGAAAGGGTTAACTTTTAATTTCATATTTTGTTTTATTCCGATTTCGCTTCTTTTTTTTTTCATCTCCGAAAAAATTAGAGGACTGCCTCCCTTGGTGTGTACCCCCCTGTCCCTCTCGTTATGATCCTGCTTTGATGATGCATGAATTATAATTTGGCTCAGATTTGCTACCGGTTCCTCACACATTGACAAAAAACCTCGTCTTTCTGTGAGACCAGATAAGAAAACAGGAGTCGGAGATATCACAGAATCTATTAGAAAACTTAAATAGCAAAGTTGTAAGAATGAAAGATAACTGATAGACATCACGACTCGCAACATAGATCCATAGAGATCACACGTGCAACCGAGGCCGACAAAATACAAGATAGAGAGATGAACTGGATAAATTTAGAAAATACTGGCTCCGCGACGCCTACGATAGAGAAGTGCGGCAAATCCTGGGGAAGGTCTATGTCCAACGACGGACGTTAAAAGAATAATGATGATGATAATGATGATGAAGCAAACATTCGTATTTTGAAATACAAGTGTCCCCTACAATTCGAAAGTTGAGCTTTTCTATACAAACCTTCTGTAAGCCGAAAAGGCATAAAGCAAAGAAGCAATTACCATCAATTTGTGTACAAAAACATTTTGAGCGTTCCTATACCTACGGTAGGTTAAGATGGCTGGAAGTACTGGAGACTGGGGCGTAGGAAACAGAGATAAATAGATGAAAAATGACTGAGGTAGTATGATAGATATCAAAATTACTACGCCAGAGAACTGATTCGCAAGACGAGGTTGCAAACCTGCATGATTTGGTTCACGCTTAATTGTGTGTGTGTGTGTGTGTGAGAGAGAGAGAGAGAGAGAGAGAGAGAGAGTTTTGAACTCTTTCAAATCGAGAATTACGCATCTCATAGGACAAACGAATACATATTCGAAATCAATAGGTGTCAATTTAACTACATGCAGATTCTTAGGTTGAATCTTGCAATATAAGGAATCTTTGATTTCGATGGGGTCTGCGTTCGCGCTCATTTGGAAACAAACAACCTTTCATTGCTAAAGAAATCAGTGAAAGCAACAATACATCAGTGTTTAGGAACAAGGTGAATAGAATCGGCTGAGCAAATTCAAGAATTCAAAACTCCGAGAAAATCTTGATTTTTTCCTTTTAAATTTTTCTTTTAATTTCATCAGACAATAAAACATATTTTTCTAAGAGAAAAATACCCTAACTCTAACCCTAACCCTAACTCCGACCAAAAATACAAAAAACATGAACACAATTTAAATCCAAGATTCCACTTTGACGTGTGAGATACAAATGAGTACGTGAATTCTGTGTTTCGAAAAAAATCAATTTTTAAAGATTTCAGCACTATCCAAGGGTGTGTGCAGGTCTGCATGTAGTTGCGCTGACCTGACTGAGATTGAGGGTGAGTCCGAGTGCCCTCCCCTCCCTTATTTGAATCTATGAAATCCCTACGAAATATCATTTAATTTCAAGTATTGTAAGATTTTGCATTTATTTTTTTCCGGACAATACCAGATACCCCAGCTAGCGGATTAAATAGCGTTTAGTGACAGCTGGAGAAATGAAAACCCTCTGTCTCGGTGATGGTTCTAATTCAAAATTACCAAGAGTGTCCGGGACTTCGCTTCTTCAATTTGGTTAAGTGTGGTCTAAATGTAGTCAAGTGTCCAGTCATGGTCAAGTGGATTGTGTGAAGGTAATTTACGGTCAGTTCTAGTCAAGTATGGCCAGCGTGGGTCAAGTAGAAGTTGGGAGAAACAATCATTTGTCCGGGAATGGATAGAAAGTAAATTTACAGCTGTTTCTCAATGTTATAACTTGAATTAGGTATTCTGTCATTATACACCAAATGCCTCTCTATCTCTATGTGTGTGACAACCTATCTAAGGAACCACATAACCTATCCCCATGAAATTTTCTGTGTGTACTAATGGGGTCCCAAGCATGTTTTAGCACGTAATTTTTTTAAAATCCTCCTCATCATCATCATCAGTCTTTTAACGTCCGTCGTTGGACATAGACCTTCCCCAGGATTTGCCACACTTCTCTATAGTAGGCGGCGCGGAGCCAGTACTTTCTGAAATTGTCTGGCTCATTTCTCTATCTAATACTCTACCAGCCTCAGTTGCGCATGTGATCTCGAGAGATCTATGTCGTGAGTCGCGATGTCCATCGGTTGTCCACCATTCGTGCAACATGGCCAGCCCACTGCCATTTGAGATTTTTATTGGATTCTATGAAGTCCCTGACTCTTGTCTTTTCCTGGATGTACTTTGTAGACTTGTGGTCTCTCCATGTGAGGCCCAGCATAATTCTTTCATGTGCACGTTGCATGGTTTTCAGTTTAATAGTGTCTGGTCTTTTTTTTTTTTTTTTTTTCCCTCACCCCGATAATGATAATCTGTTTTCCATCTATCAATTTCAATAGTACTAAAAGTCTGATTCTGTTCATCTGTATGTGATCTCCAAGTATCAGAATTAGCGGATCGTTGCCGGAGGTCTTTGAATAAGGTACTCCCTAGAGTGGTTTTCATCTCTTATTGTGACCAAAAGCCCTACTTAAGCTTTCCACTGGAACCATGAGAAAAAACTCAAACGTAGGGCCAGCTCTCTGCTAGTCTATATAACACTGTTAGTTTATTCAACACCAAGGAATCACGCTGTCTATTATTAGAGTAAAAGATTCTAAAAGCAATTATTTTCCTCCGTTTGTTTCCCAACCATGTGGTCGGGGAGTTAACACGTGCACTTTAGTAATTAATTATTTTGTCAGAGCTTTTGCTAATGTTAGGCATGTTCAGTCATCTATACAAGTTATGAACAGTGTGACTTTTTCTGTTTCTCTCTGTGTCTGTAACAATAGACTGTTCAAATTAAGATAACAATTCTACTGATAAAAATATTCCCTACCCGTCATTTGAAACAATGTAATCTTCCACTTAAACCAGGGGATTTTAGGCCATAACTCTATGCTTAGAATATGAGAGATTAAAAATGTTTTGGCTGCTTAAATTACGACAGCTTCTTTTACGTTACATTTGTTTTTATTCCGAAAATTGTTGTTTTTTTTTTTCAAATGACGAAGTGTGACTCAAAAGAAGAAATATTCCTCTTTCTTCACCCTCTCTATCCTTTCACCTTTTGAACGTTATCAACCTATTCAAATTTGGTCTGAACGAAATAGCTTTTAGCATTCATAGAAAGATCTAAATGAAAGTAATCCACACATTTAGACTTTATCCATTTATGTCTCAAACCAACTTTTTCTTTGGGTCGTGAAAATGTGAGAAATACACGACTTGTTCCTCAAACTGAAACCTTTGGAGACTGTTGGTTCAGATTACCAACTGCTTCCGGTCGGGTTTGTCCTTATTCAAGGTCCCCCACCCCTCATTCCTATCAACTAATCATAACATGCTGAGGAGTGATTCACCCTGGTTTCAATCATTGGCGCTTCATTAGAAACAATCAAGCGAAACTGTCAACATCAACGACGTCAATATCAACGTAGGTTTCTTGATTTTTCAAGTTGAATTGGCAGTCTGGCTGGCTGGCTATGTATGTACGTATGTATCATCGTGCCTACAAGTAACACTCATTGAGCTAGAGGGCTGAAATTTTAAATGTTCACCCATCATGTCTGGGGGGAAAAAATTTTTGTTCTTGTTTTTTAATTTTTTCTCTCAAAATCCCTCAAGGTTTTCAGTGGGGGGTTTGACTAACATTTCAAGTTTATGTTAAATTGGTCCTCAACTTTGTGTCCAGCAGAGTTTGCGCCTGGTTTTTGAAAATTCGGCCTCTTTTTGAGTGATTGCAGCCGAAGAAAAAGGAGAGAAGAAACCTAGTCATTGATCATTACCTTTCCATTTTTTTATTGATCACCCCCAACGTGGTCTGCTGCCAAAAGACGTTACTCACGTGACTGTTTCTGTTGCCTGACTAACCAGACCTGTTTCAGAACTGTTTATGCAGAATGAACAGCTTTTAAACAAATGGTGCTGTCAGTTGCTCAGGAAATGTATTTCGTTAAGAGTAAAAAGAGGACGGATTACTGGGAATGACAAATATTCTTTACACCGGAAGCTTCTCGAAATTTCGCTTTACGCTATTTTATCGTTTTCACGAAAAAAAGGTAGGATGGGGAAATAATGTAATAGAGACAGCACACACCCTCTTCCAATCTCTTTTTTGACCCAGTATCTCTTACCACCCAAACCTTCGATGATTCTGCCTAAATCACCATCAAAGGTATTTGCCCGTTTTTGAAAGTTCGCTTTACGTCATTTCTTTCGCATTCATGAGTTTGGGAAAGATTACCGGGAAGGACGAATACTTTCTCAGCAGTCCTCCCCATCCCCTCGCTCTCTGTCAGTTTAATCTCTCTTATCAGCAGCAGCAGTAGCAGCAGCCCTTTAGCGCCCGTCGTTGGACATGGACCTACCACAGAATTGTCCAGACCTCTACGCCGTGGGTGTCACGGAGCCAAGACTAGGCGAGTTCAGAAAAGTATTGGCTCTGCAACGTCCATGTTAGAGAGGTCAGGCGAATTTGGCGGTAGGTCTGTGTCCAACGATGGTCTCTAAAAAGGTGCTGCTGCTGCTGCTGCTGCTGCTGCCGCTGATGATGATGATGATGATGATGATGATGATGATGATGGTGGCGGTGGTGGTGGTGGTGGTGGAATATATAATCTTTCCAAAAACTTGAGAAAGCGAAAATGTGGTGTAAAGCGATCTTTTGGGGGACAAATATTTATCACGACCTAATTTACAAAATGAAACTTCTTGCAGCTGCTATCTGCCGAAAACAGGGTTTCGCCTTCGCTTCCAAGGGCAGTGAGGGTGGAGAGAAAGTGTATGAGGACCCAAGGGGAGTAATTATAAGTGGACTAAGGTTCCATTTCCTTATGTAAACTACAGAGACATGCAAGAAGTAAAAAGACACCCTTTAGTTTTATATTGAGAACAACCCTCGCTTAAAAGCTTCGGGAGTGGCAGAAAATATCAAGTTACTCCAAGAACAACAAAAAATTAGTTTCATCAACTTTGTTATTATGGACAAGCATCCAGAGGGAAGTTCCTTTCAACCACGAATGATACTAAGTACTTATGCAACTGGAACATGGAACCCAACCAAAAGAGTGACCCTCAAACAGAGAACCATGCTACAGGCACATGGAAGAATCATGCTCGATATCACATGGAGAGATCACAAGACAGAAGAGTATATTGGAGGAAAAAGAGAGTCAGAGATATTATAGATTCCGTTAGGAAACTCAAATGGCAATGGGCTAGCTATGTAGTAAGAATGTCAGACAACCGCTGGACATTGCAACTCACAACGTGAATCCCAAGAGATTATGTACGAAACAGTAGCCGGTAGAATACAAGATGGGGTGGCGAACAAGACAAGTCCAGAAAGTACTGGCTGTGTAAAGCCAAGATCTGGCAAATCTTGGGGAAGGTGTATGTCCAACAAGAGACGTTAAAAGGATGATGATGAATTAGAAAAGGAATTAATGGGTAATTGAGATGAGCGATAAGTCTTTAGCTTTTTAGCACAGCAAATCTCTTTCTAGCGAAGGTTTGCTCAATTTCCAGATACTGCATCAAACGCCCTCCTAGGCCAAGTCAGTCAATTGACATGAATCTAATTGAATATATGTGGCAATATTAAATAAGAACTTGTGTAAAAAGCCAACAACACGTTCAGGTTTGCTGAATCTCTTACACCAAGCATGGTGCAATATCTAAACTTTGATTCAATGCCAAGACGAGTTATTGCCCTTGAAACGGCTACAGAACAGACAATAGAGTATCAAATAACACGTTTTTTTCTTATGTTCAAAACTGATATATTTGCTTAAAATTTTATTTTTACCGTAAATGATCGATGAAAAGTTAAAGCGAGTACAACTGTTTTATGAAAGCCCAATTTAACATTGCCATAGAAAAAAGACTTATTATTCGCTTTTGTTCACTCGATCGTGTCACCCCAGGGGTCAAGTGAGGTGTCTCAGTCAATGCTTAAGTGCACCATGTGACATCTGGATCATACAGTAGGTCGTTCTTTCTTACACTACAAATAACGGCAAGTGTAGCACTTTCTCCACGTATGGAATGACTATAGTGTAAAAGGGTGGCAATTAAGATATATTCCCTCCCGGAAATATATGCCTTCTGCCTTTCTCTCGTTCATGCCAATGCCTACATCTTTCAAAAGACTTGTATTACTCCCTGATTGGATATTTAGTAAATAACGTGGAGGGACTGCAAAACAATAATAATGTTTCAGGTGGAAAATATTGGTAAGTTATCATATGATCATATTTTCTATGAAATATCTGCAGTGATGAATTTGATTGTTTTACTCTGGAAAGCGTATTCACAATCATCAGATTATCAGTGTCCATCGTTTTAGTGACAATAAATGATTATCTTTGCTTTGCTTCTCGTAGCTTCTTGTTGCTTCCCTTTGCTTCTCAACACGAGGAATTAAAAGAATGTTCCTTTGAAAATCTTTTATACTGGGGTTTGTGGTGATTAATTGAACAATTTAGGGTTAGATAGTTATTCATAGATTAGAGCAGTTGTTACTGGTATCAAATGATATCTTTGTTTTGCATCTTGTTGAATCGTGTTGCTTACTGTATTGTAGCACGACCGGTGTTCCGTCGAAACTGCACGGCTGTGCTGCCTCACACAAGAAAAGAATATGCCGCGTAGTAAATTTTTAGTCCCATGCACTTCGTAAGATTAAATAATAACTGATGAATGATAAATAGAAATCAAGGGAATAAATCATTTCTTGTATTACACTACACAACGTGGTTTTTGTTCCCGTATAGTGAGTGTTATTTTCTGATTGCTTCTGGGTAAAAAGTATCAGCAGCAGCAGCAGCAGCAGCAGCAGCAGCAGCCTTTTGACGTCCGTTGTTAAACATTATCATCAGTCTTTTATCGTCCGTCGTTGGACATAGACCTTCTCCAGGATCAACTACATTTCTCTATCATGGGCGTCATGGAGTCAGTATTTTATGAATTTGTCTAGTTCATCTCTCCATATGTTCTCCGGGGATCCATGTCGTGAGTCGTGATGTCCATAGGTTGTCTGTCATTCTTGCAACATGACCTGCCCATTGCCATTTAAGTTTTCAATTAGATTCTGTGATGTCTTGGATTCCTATTTTCTTCCTGATATATTGTGCTGTCTTACGATCTCTCTATGTAAGGTTGAGCACGATTCTCTCATCCACACGTTGCATGCTTCTCAGTTTGCAGGTCCGCTTCTTGGTTAAGTTCCATGTTTCAGCTCCATAAGTGACAATCGAAGAAATGCATTGGTTGTATACTCTTCTTTTTAGGATTAATGGGATCATCTTGTTTTTGAAGGTTGAGCTTGCTCTGCCGAAGGCTTGCCATTCGAGGGTGATTCTTCGCTTGATTTCTTCTTCCTTTGTGGGTTTCATAGAGATTCGTTGTCGTAGGTAGATGTAGTGGTCCACTTTTCCCAGTTTTGCACCTTCAATTTTGACAGTTATGTCCTTATTCTGGATGTGATTGTTGTATATGACTTTTGTTTTACTGAAGTTCATGAGATTTGCCCCACCTCTCTATCATGGGCGTCACGAAGTCAGTAGTTTCTTAACTTATCAAGTTCGTCACACCATCTTATATTTTGTGGGCTCCGGTTTTGCATGTGATCTCTGGAGATCCATGTCGTGAGTCGGGATGTCCAGCGATTATCTGACATTCTTGCAACAAGACTGGACTATTCAAAATCCAAATTAACAACAACAAAGACTGTTCCAGACAAAAACACACCAAAAGAACTCACCCGACCCTTCAAACTTGAACTGAAAAACAGACATGAACTTCTCTCCGAATCAGAAGACAACGATACCAACATTAACGAGTTTAAAAACAAAATATCAACCTCTCTAATAGAATCGGCCAATATGTCCAAACCAAAGAGCCCCCAAAAAAACATCATCAAAAATGACCAAAAACCTCATAGAAAAATGTTGGAATCTCATATCATCGACAACAACGACAACAGAAAAGATTGAAACAATTGAAGTAAGTAAAACCATCCAAAAGAAACAGAGAGAAGATAAAAGAAGATATACGACAGCAGCTATCGAAGACATTCTCTTAAAGGGTAAGGTTTTAAAAGTTATTTACAAAAGCGTATTAATCAGTGAAAAAAGTATAGTGCTATTTTCATAACAAATTGGCTACTTTTAGCCATTCAGTTGGCTAATTTCATCAATTCAGATCTGGCATCCCTGCTCCCTTTTAAGGTCAGTAAGGACGAAATAAGACAGCTTAACCCCCTACTGTTCCAGATGAATCAGGGTAGGCTGCTGGTAAGAGGTAAATATTATACAAACAATTCGAAGGATTGTATATAAACGCTTTTCATAAAATGCACTCGAAGAAAGTGCAGGGCCTATTAGGTCCTATTCTGTGTGCCAGAGCAGTGGTACTTGAAGGTGCGGATTGGTGAAGCGGTTATCGGCAATGAAAACAGTATCTGCAAACAAAGTTCGAGTTCCGGTCAAAGCTGTTCACGTTAACGAACAGTAGCCTTTTAGCCAATTCTCTTTAAACTTGTCTATTGGGGACCATGCAACGTGCACACGTAGGATTATGCTGGGCCTCACATGGAGAGACCACAAGACAGCACAGTACATCCGAGAAAAGACAAGAGTCAGGGACTTCATAGAATCCATTAAAAATCTCAAAAGGCAGTGGGCTAGCCATGTTGCAAGAATGGTGGACAACTGATGGATATCGCAACTCATGACATGGATCCTCAGAGATCGCATGCACAACCGAGGCCGGCAGAGCTTGAGATGGAGAGACAAGCTAGACAAATTCAGAAAGTACTGGCTCTGTGACGCCCATGATAGAGAAGTGTGGCGAATCCTGGGGGAGGTCTATGTCCAACGACGGGCACTGAAAGACTGATGATGATGATGATGATGATGATGATGATGATGAGTACGTATCGCCATCTCATTTTTTGTCAGCCACAATTTTGCATGTGATCTCTGGGGTTATTAGTCGTGATGTCCAGCGGTTGTTAGACATTCTTGCTGAATAACCAGTCCATTGCTATCTAAGTTTCCAAATGGTTTCTTCATCTCGGACTTCAGTTTTCCCTTATATGCTATGCTTTCTTGTGATCTCTCCGTATGATGATAAGCATTATCCTCTCTTGGGCACGTTGCATGGTTCTCAATCTGAGAGTCAATTTTCACTTCGCAGTAACGCCATTTGGAAAGATAAAAATCCCACCCACCCACCAAATTTGGGTAAATAGCTGGGTAGTTAGAGCATTTGGGTCATGTAAGGCAGTCTAAGTTCGGTCCCAAGCCTGGTTGAGAAATGAGAAGGATATTACTCCTTTTTGTTTCTGGGTAGTAGCTATTGGGGTTTTAAAATAAAATAAAAACAATTATCCCCTTTGAACTTTGTTTTTGGGACCCGTATAGTGATAATTTGAATTGTACTTTCCGATTGGACTACGGGTAAATTAGCGCATATTTAATCATCTTAAGGAAGAGGAATAATTATGTATGAATATCACTGTCCCAGCCACGAAAACAGAGTTGTTACAGGAATAATAGCCATTTCCTTCACTTTTTACACATAAGCAATAAGAAAATAACACTTACCAACTTTGAACTAAAATCGCTTTGCACGCAGCAATTATTTATCATATAGTAACACAAGTTGCCACAAATTAACGGAAATAACTATTCAACGGGCCAGTGTCCGAGGCAGGTAGGGATAGTATCTTTCTTACTTTTTTTTTCTTTTTTTTTTTCAAAATTAAACTACTGGCTGTTTTTCTTTTGACCTCATAAGTGAGGTCAGTAGATATGGAGAGAGGAAAACTCAGCACCCTAGAGAACGACGTAAACAGGAACAGAAATGCTGATGAGAAAACGAAATGAACATCAACAAAACGGACGGTTGTATATAAACACTTTTACAAAATCCCCACGAAGCAAATGCGAGAGAATTGGATCCAAGGGGGTCCAGACTCCCATCTCTGCTCGGACAAAGCACAATTAGATTTGGTTTTTAAATATCTGGATTAAGAGATTTAGTTAAACGATTTATCTTGGAAATTTTTTAAAAAAATTAGTGTAAGTATTGCAAAAAGTCGTCTCTCTAGCCTAAAAATAGCTTAAAGAGACTAGATCTCATTTAAAGTAAAAAATGTCAAGTGCGCAGGAAAAAACATACGAACGCTCCAGAAATGTTAAGTGCCCCATTAATTGATGTCTGAATTTTAATTCATTAGATATATTATTTGAAAATCGTATTTTGATGAGTATATCATACTAATCATAATTTTTTATCTGTATTCACAATAGTATTAATTTCTGATCAATGCATTGTATAATCATACTTTTAGAGCCTTCGTATGATTTTTCGATCGCACTTAATGCCGGAACCTTCTTGTAATTTTTCGAGAATACTCAACATTTTTAGCTATAAGGTTTCCAAGGAATGAGGAAAAATAAAAATAATGTAACCACTTTTAGCCCTTTTCGCCCAAAAGAGAGATATTCATGTAGTCCTTTTTAGAGCCATATTTACAAGTCTTACCATAAATTTTATGAATAAGGAAAGCCCCCAAAATTCAAGTAATCATAAACTAATCCTAAAAACGAACATCTATTATTTTGTTTTTCATCTTCGGTTCTGTGGTAATTTTTTTTAATTATTCCTTTTACTGTACTCTTTCGTCTATTCCCGAGGAAAAAGCTACGACCCAAATGTAAATGGGAATGTTAAATCACACACTTTCTTCTGATTGAAATTTCTCTTTTTCACGTATTTATTTGTAAAAAAGAAAAGAACTGAGAGTCCAGATTTGTCTCCCTATGACTTCTGGCTTCTCCCGAAGATATTTCAAACTGCAGACGAGATTAAGGAGAACCTAACGAGACAGCTGATGGCGATCCTGAAAGAGGACTCGGCAGACTTTTTTTTTCAAAAACGGAAGGAAGGCAGTTTGTGAGGTCCCACAGAGAATATTCTGTAAGGGGCTAAGGCGCTATTGCCCGGGGTAGGGTTCTTTTTTTTTTTTTTTTTGTTGTTGTTCTCGTTATCATCAAATGGGTCGTGGCCTGTTTTCCCTCTAATTTCATCATGGCCTGCACGGGACCAAAAAGCCTGTATGTTACCGAAAAAGTGGAATGTGCGGAAAATAGTCTCAACTTTTGAAACAATAATTGATTTTTTTTAAACAAAGATCAATCATTTTTTAAAATGTTGTACACTGAGCAACATTTTCTTGTCTGTTGCAAGAAGGGTGTAAACCAAAATGTAAAATTAACATTAACATACCGTGATACCAACTGAGTATTGGAGAGGGCTGTCTTACTAACAAAAATTGACTCAGTCCAAGTCTCAGATATTACCGAAAATTAAAGATGTGGACGGGCTTATTTCATTCTAATGAACAAAAACATTTATACAAAAAATATATGTTTTTACAATTTCTTGTTTATTTCATGCGCAGTACAAAAGTTGCAGGAATTATCTACCGTCGGAATAGAAGAAGAGAAGAGTTTGACTCTGCAGCAGCCAGGCTTCTTATTTTTGTTGTTGTTGGGGTTTTTTTTTTTTTTGTTGTTTGTTTTTTTCATCCGTGTGTTTTAAGTGTTATTTTCTGATTGATTATGAGTGAAGAGTATAGAAAATGTCAATGATTCCCTTCAAACTTTGCTTTCGTAATTCGGACAGCGATCACAAGAAATCAACTTATTTTCGATTGGACAACGGGTGAATTTGCGTATTTTCAATGTTTTAATCAGATAAAGTGAGAAAATGAAATTACATATGAATATCACTAAACTGGTCACTGGAGTAAAATTTGAAGGGAGTAATTGACATCTCAAACCAGCACGATATATCAGAGGAAAAGCAGGAGTCAAAAATATTATAGAATCCATAAAAATTGAATGGCGATGGGATGGTCATGTTTCGAGAATGTCAGACAACCGCTGGACATCACGACTCACAACGAGGATCTCAATGGATTACATGAGAAACAGGAGCCGACTAAATATAAGACAGCGTGACGGACTCGATAAGTTCAGACAGTACTGGCTCCGCTTCGCCTACTATAGAGACGTCTGGGAAGAGGTTTGAGGAAGGTCTATGTCTAACGACTGACGCTAAAAGGCTGCTGCTACTGCTACTGCTGCTGCTGCTGATGATGATGATGATGATGTATGAGAGTTATCAAACTGATAGGGAAGGAGGGATAGGGAAGGCGAGAGAGATCTTAAAGATTGACAGGGGAAAGGGAAAGACGTAGAGTAGTAGCCTGGTGTTTCGGTTTTAAAAGGTTGGTCAATAAGACGGACAAGTTGGGTGTGCCTTTTCAAAGGGGCCCAAGGTACATCTGAATGCTGAGCAGGAATGACAGCTCGGGGTAATGATGATAATATTTGAGGTCAGCTGATCCCAGCACTTCTTAATTCAAAATATAGGAGTTCCCCGTTTCCCAAAAGTAGAGGTCAACTGTGGAATATTTTGCAAGCCGGAATGGCGTGAGGCGAAAAAGAAATTACCATTAATTTCCATCAGGAATTTTTCAAGCGTTCCTAGACCAAAAATTAAACTTCTATAACTGTCAGTTCTAAGCAAAACATAACACCCTTTCTATCTCACTGATGCTTTTCTGATAAGTTTGGATACATCTTGCAAACAGGTGCACTAAATAAATCGAGATGAAGCAAAGATGCTCACAGACACAGTTCACAACTAAGTCGGCTTGAACTTTCCCGTGAATGGCATAATGCGAAATTTCGTAAACTGGAGGGTGCCAGTCATTTGGAGAACTCAGGCGATCGGATGAGATACTTGGGATTTAAGGGAGGGCTGAGTTAGGACGTGGGGGTTCATTATTTAGAATTTACCATTGTGTACAGCGCTCCTCCAGCCGACCTCTCTAAAGTGACGCACCCTCAGGTCACGTTGTCATTGTAGACACATCTTGAATAAACATTTGTTCAACCACAACAAAGTGCAAAGAAATGATTTTAACCTGATTTTAAAAAGCATACACAATTATACTTTTTAAAATCAGGTTAATGGAGCTACTTCTTGGTAGCAACGATCATCTCTGGTGAGGCACGGGGAGTAGAACCTCGGATTAGAACGACCGCTCGTCCCTCAGCCTTACTCATCAGCATATTCTAGCATATCCTGCACGAACGTTATGTGCCATGTTAGGTGTCCATAAGCTCATCTCACAGACAGTGTATCAAATTCAATCCCCACTTCTATCTCACTTATTATAGCCTTGTGCCCGACTAAGCAACGTGTAATGAAAATGCTCAAGGCAGGAACACGTTACTATCACGCTCATGTGAACTCATGTGAGTTCATGTGAATGTTAGTGGTGTGCAGGCCAGTTTATTACTCATTTGAATAGCTAGGAGGCACTGCTGCTGCAGCTGCGAGTCGCATGATATCACAGCATTTCTCACGTGATTTCACGTCTCACTTTTTTCTTTTTTTTTTTTATTCCTGTCTTACTTGTGGTGTGTGTGTGTGTGTGTGTGTGTGTGTGTGTGATTTGGTGAGGTTTATTCCAGATTTAAATCTAACTCAAAGATGGATGTTCATCACGTAATATTGGTTGACCACATGTGAAATCACGTGAGATGACGTAGCACGAATGCGAATTCAACCGCCGATCTTCATGGTTTTGAGGCCTCGTGAGCTTACATGAGTTAACGCGACATGTGTGAATTAGACCGTTGTTCTTGGTGGTTTTCACGCCACGTGAGCTTGCATGAATTCACGTGACGTGATAACAATGTATCCCTACCTTTACGGTCAAGTTATGATAGAAGCATTGGTCCTCGTCTGATCATGGCGATCCGGCATTAGTGAACCTGGACCGTACTTAGATGAGTAACCACTTTGCAACATCATATGCTCAAAACAGCTTGTGGCCTTGTGCCAGACTGATCAAAACTTAGCAATAAAAAATAATAATAATAACTGGTCAGTTACTCGATAGCGATCGTCACGTGACCAACGTCTCTTGACAGCATACCTTGTAGGGGTGATCAATTGAAAAATTGAAAAAAGGAGTTTGATCAATGAATAGGTTACTTATCTTGCCTTTTGGGGGGTGATCACTGAATAAGTCTGAATTAAACAAAAAGACTTTTTTTTTTAGACATTTTCAGCCCTCTAGCTCCACTGGTGCGGTATGTTCGCGTGATGAATAGCCAGCCAGCCAAGCAGTCAGCCAACCAGCCAGTCAAGCAACTGAACCAACTTGAAAACTAAGAGAAACCTATGTTGACAGTTTTTGAACACGATTTCTAATATTGTACTCGAACGTGAATCGCATAAAATATATTTTGAGATGTGACTCGGCGATGACATCGTTAGCGAGTTTTGTCTAATGACCAAGTCTTAGTAAAAACCAAAATTTAAGTACCAACTTTAGCGACGACACACCATCTCTCTCTCTCTCTCTCTCTCTCTCTCTCTCTCTCTCTCTCTCTCTCTCTCTCTCTCTCTCTCTCTCTCTCTCTCTCTCCTTTGAAAGTTTGATCTCCAAGATCTTCTTACACGTGGCTCAGCAAAATAAATGTCTCTTGGTTTCTACGGAAGTGCAAATTTGGAAGACGGAATACCCGGAGCGGTTTCAAATTTTGTCTACCTACTTTTAGCGTCATTTCCTGGTGATTGCATAAAGAACCCTTTTTATCCGCTTTGAAACCTTTCTCCGTTAAAAATGGACTCAAAGAAAGAGAGAAGAAAAGAAGAGACGAGCGATAAAGAGAGGAGAGAGAGAAAAGAAATAAAGAAAGGGATAAGAGAAGAGAAAAAGAAGAGAAGAGAGAGAGAGAGAGAGAAGAAGGAAAGGTAAAGAGAAAAAATAAACTCACGTTGTGTGTGGTGTTTAGACAGCCGGTGTTTAAACATAGTAAACTGTTTAATTGAGTTAAAGTGTCTCCGTTACCAACAGAAGCAGACGACCATCTGGTTCGTCGTCAATCCACAAGGAATTCCTCACGTTTTCTCTTTGTCTTTCAACTCTTCATTTCTGAGTAAATATTGCACTTTTTCATCCGAGGAGCCAAACTTCGACCGTGGCAGTGCAACGTGATGCAAATAGTGCAACTCCACAGGGCTCCAAGGTTCCGGCAAACCCTCCCCAATAAGTCAATATTTTCCATCTTTTGCGGGGAAAAAATATAAAATGTCTCGATTAAACTTGTTTGATTGCTCATACCTTTACAGACGAAACAAATTATTCCATCATCATCATCATCATCATCATCATCAGTCTTTTATCGTCTATCGTTGGACATAGACCTTACCAAGGATTCAACATACCTCACTATCGTGGGTGTCGCAGAGCCAGTATTTTCTGAACCTGTTCAGTTCGTCTCGCCATCTCATATTCTGCCGGCCTCAGCATTTGATCTCTGAATATCCATGTTTTGAGTCGTGATGCCCATTGGTTGTTGCCTTTCTTGCAATATGGCCAGCCCATAGCCATTTGAGTTTTCTAATGATTTCTATGATGTCTCAGACACCTGTTTTTTCCCTATTGTGTTGTCTTGTGGTCTCTTCATGTGATGTTGAGCATTATTCTCTCATGTGCACGTTGCTTGATTTTTTAAGAGACTTTACGTTAAAATAAACATCATATTTTTATTTTTTAACATTTTTTATTTTCATCTGAGTTTCATTAGTTGCTTTTTATAACAAATTTCAAATACAAATTACAAGTGAGTAGACAGAGTTGATCGGAAAACGAAAAATAAGCCTTAGGTGTGATTCGAACCCACATCCCCGTAGCAAGAGGGAAGCACTGTTTCGCCCTAGTTGCTTTACTAATTGAGTTAACAATACTTTTTCCAGAAACAACTCTTCAAATAACACCTTAAGACCTATCCCTCCTTTGTAGATATATTTGTTAACTGATAAAATTAAAATGAAGGTTAAAAGCAGTCATAAAGAAATTCAAAATATTGATGATTTATAACACTTCATCTAATAAAAGAATAAAAACGGAAAAATGAATTTCATTTTTGTTTTGAGTTGTTTGATAATAATTGATTAGTACAATAACTGAACAGACCCCAGAAATGTTATGCACACAGCTCATTAATCTTGAATTCAGCACTTGTTATGGCCTTATGCCATCTCGAGCTAATCTTCCTAAATACATGATGGTTAACTGATAGGAATAAGATAAACGTTTCATTCGAGGTACCGAACCTCGGTTGGAGCAATTAGCAATTATCCTAACGAATTAACAATTGTACTTGACCTGTTTGAATAAACCTACTTAGCGTCGTACTTCAAAGGTGCTTCTACAGACAGTTGGCTAGCACACTAATCTCGCAGACTATGAGATAGCATGAATGCTCAACAATAAAACCAATGGTTACCAGGATGATTTAGGGATTACTGCTTAATACAACTCATCCAAACCCCAGCTTCTGTAGCTAGTCTCTCAGTCCTATCCCCAGTGCTTTGGATGCAGTGCAATTTGAGTATATTATTTTCTTCGACCAGCTGTTTTAGATACAATCATTTACCAAGTCTTCCACTGTAGACCTAAGACAAACGAAGGTGGCAAAAGGTATGCTCGCTCAACCTCCTTATAAACCTCCCTAGCCTACTTGACTCTTTTTTCTTTTGGTTATTAGTGGATGACGGTCGAGATGGATCATCATTTGGAATCCCTCGTTGACGGTGATCATACTCACCGTATGTTATCATCATCATCGACATCATTATCATCATTATTATCATTATCATTATTAGTCTGTCTTATATACCAGCATATAAGGGTGTAATAAGTTCGACCATCACCGAGTACCCCGCTTTTGTAGTCTTGTGTTAGACTGAGCTAAGCTTTAGTAAACATTTTGGGTGTCTCGCTGTGAAGAGCAAGCTATGCCCGCAGACTTTTATTACTGCAGTGAGTTCGTTCCTCATTGAGGTCGTGTGTCAGACCAAACTAAGGTTAATAAATATTACAAGTGCAGGTGTCCCTAGCATACGAAAGTTCACTTTATGACGGTTTTTTCGCTTTTACGAAAAGAGGCGAAAAGTGATGATAGAGTTCAGCGAATGTTACTGGGCGAGTCATTATAGAGGCAGTGCACACCTCTTCCTTCTCGCTCCCGTACCCCTCTCCTGTACCCGTCCCTTCACCCCTAACTCTGACGATTTGGCCAAGCATAGCATCATCACTATTTCAAGGGTCTGGGGATCACTACAAAAAGACTTCTCTCGATATAAATTGATCAATGGTTATTGCTTCTTTACTTTACACCGTTTCGGCTTACAAAGATATGTGTAGGACTGACCTGATTTCGGATAGTGGGGTAAACAAGTACTGTATTTGTGTCGGAATATTTTTTATTTCATTCCATGGAGTTGAATGAAACAACAACAAAAAATGTGCAGATGTCTTCTGTCATGCTAAGTGATGTAAGTGACGTAGTAAAATAGAATTTCATTCATGCAACTTGCGAAATAATTCATATTCTAATGACGTAATAAAAATGCTGAAGGTGCTACCAATTAAAAAATGAGTAGAAACAAAAACAAAATTTTGTTTTTTAAATTATTTTGTCTCCAATGGAATACAATTCCCCAAGTTCACTATGCAAACCCCTACTGTCCATACGTAAGAAATGCAAAACGTATCCATGTATTTGATATATGCTCTCATTTTTTTACGGTTAGGGTAAACTAGTGATTTTATGAAGAAAAATGCTTGGTTTTTCAGTGGGCGGTAATGGGGCAGAAAATAATTCGTTTTGAGTGGAAGTTTCAAAAGTTGCTGCGTGAATAAAGACACTGAGGTACGACACAATTACCTTTTTTTAAGAGAAAAAAAACATCAGTTTCACCCCCTCCCCTGCCTGTCTCTTGTCCGAACCACTGAACTCGTCCTACGCAAACCATTTACAAAATATTGAATCATCCCAATGGAGACATCGATGGAGAAAAATAGTAATCCAATCGCTGCTTCGATTCTTTTCCACTAATTAGAAACCGTCAAGTAAAACTGTCAACCAAAATTGTCAACAGAGGTATCTTCACTTTTTAAGTTGGTCCGGCTGGCAAGTATGTATGTACGTATGTTATTACGCGTACAGGTTGCACAGTAGAGCTAAAGGGCTGAAATTTTTAATATTTACTCATTGAGTCAAGAAAAATACGATTTTCCTTTTTCTTTTTTTTTTCTTTCAATTCCTACCCCAAATACATTTTTATGGGGGTTCAATTTGCAATGTGAATTTATGCTGAATTGTTTGTGCCTGGTAGTATTTACGTTCGTTTTTTGTTTGTGTGTTTGTTTGTTTTTAATTTAGACTTTTATAGCGATCACTGTCCAACAAAAGACAATAAAAATAATCTATTCATTGATCAGCCCTTTTTTCCCCTCTTTTTAGTTGATCACCCCAAACACGACATACTTTCAAAAGATATTGGTCATTTGATGGTTTCTTTTGAGCGACTAGCCGGACCGGTTATAACAATTTCCCGTTATTGATCTGCAACGGGGATCAATAATTCGATCTTCCAAATCTATTTGGGGAGGTTCCGGACGTGCAGGTTAAATTGACAGTAATTTCAGGTTTTCGATTCGATTATCATTCCATTGATCATTTGAAAAGGTCAGGTACAAAGAGATTGATTGTTTGGTTAAGAGACCGATTTATCTCAACACTGAAGGCCACGCACAGCCCGATTGACCTTACGTACTGAAAGTCAAGCTGTAGTTGATTATAGTCGATAGTTACTGATCTTAGTTCAGCCAAATGCTAAAGTGTGAGCCACCCAGTGAGGATTGATCTCACTATAGTAGTAATGGTTGCCAAAGCTAGACAATATAGTTATTTTCGGAGCTTAGCGTAAACTGGTACAAGGTCATAAATGTGAACTTCATAATAGTTATCGAAATTAGCTGCAATGGTCTAGAAGTTTAACTTGCCGAACCTTGTTCTTTTGTTATTTCTGGCTTTGTAACGAGACGCGGTGTCATCAACGATTGCCTTCCTTATGTTGTAGCTCGCACAGGTGTTACATTTAAAACAATGGCTTATGACAAATGATTGTGAATAGCTCGAAATTACTTTCTCTCGGGCATGTGGTTCTTTTGTGAACTTTGCACAGCATGGGATTTCTTTTTCAACGATATACAATATGTCCATAGTTGACATAAAAATGTTTTCTGGCTTCGGAACTGCAGTAAAAGTCCACCATTATGAAAAATGGCGCAAAAGATGTTTTTTTTTGCATCTGGTCTGGAATGTCTACCAAAATTATTTTCACTTACTGACGGTCCATCTAGCATGTCCAATTAATTCCATTAGTATAACTCAAAAATTCTCACGGAGCCCTATTACAGCGCCAGGACTATGTGGTTCTTAATTGTAATTGTGAAATGTTGATTTTTTTTTCACGGAATAGTTATCTTCTATCATGGGGTGTGAGTGGTGTAACGATAAACGGCGTGGACAATGGAATCGGCGAATCGAGTTCAAATTCTGGCTGAGGATGTTTTTGCTCATTTTGCATTGATGCCTTTAGTGGAGACGTGAATCTATCTCTTTCACCTCTACCTACCAAAGAGTGAAATAGCGAGGCGACCAGTCTAGGTGAAGGACAACTCTAAATTCAAAAACCTGGCAGGAGTAATGCGATACCATTCTACTATCCTTCTTAAGATCAATTAAAGGAATGATGGCTGACCTATGACACTTGTGTCAGCATTGACACACCGCAGGTCTTCAGGTGACACCCGTTAGACCTGGGAAAATATCTGCCGGTAATATGTTATAAAAAGCTCACTAAATATGACAGAGAATTTTAAAAGCTTAGCATATTACAACGATATTCTTAAATATTATTCTCTGGTGAATAATTGCAATATCATTGATTGTAACCAGATCTTAACTTCATCCTAATTTTCTGTTACTCTTATTCATCTCAACTTCACATTACGGTTCGATTCGAAATTAGGATTTATAAAAAATTAAAAAAAACGACTGAAAATTAAGATGAAATCAAAAACTAATTCAAAATTTCAACATGTTCGTCAAAAAATTGTGTTTTTCAATATCTTAAGATATAGCACGTTATATCAAGTGTTGTATGGGTCGCGTTAAAATGTAAACGCCCTCCTCCTTGCATAAATTGTCTTCTTGTATCGAGCAACAGAAATTCATTGAAGTAACATTTTAAATTTCATCGCACTATCCTATCTAAATTCCAAGTTATATCTTATTAAACTCCTTGTTTTATAAATGTATTAGAAAAATAGGCAGCTTGTTCATAAGTCTCTACCTCAACCTAAGATACTTGTAAACATGTAAACGACACGCCAATTATGGGATTGTTTTTTAAAGTTCCAATTTTGAACACTGAACTAGAAAGGTTCGTCATTTAGTAATGCACTATTTGAAACTGCAGAGAGCCATGATCGCCCACGCCATGAAAGGATATGACACGTACTGATACAGTGTCCCTCCATTCATGCTTCGTGAAGTAGGGCGTCAGGAATCTGAACTTCACAGTCGACAACATTGAGAAAAACAACATCTCCTCAAAGAAGCAAAAAATGTCTGGCGCATATTTTTGAGTCCAACACTGACTTTTAACTCTTTGAAGTTCTCTCCCTTCTTTTCCACTTAAAAACCACTACGCCATCTGTTGATCAGCCTGGGTATTAAACAAAATAGAGTGACAGAATATAAACCTTCGTGTTCTTAGATGTACAAAGATAAAATGGAGGCATTAAAAATGACCCACCGCGTAGATTCTAATACGTCAAAAGTGGGATTTAATGTAAGTGCTACGCTCCCCAGAGCTAGGCCTTGTTCTACTGTAGTTTATAATCGTAATAGTAAAATGCTAAATCATAATTCTTAGGCAATGGTCCAGCCGTCCGCTGCTACTTTTCCGGGGAGGGGAAGGATTTTTTTTTCCAGCTGGGGGGTCGGGAACTTATCTAGAATTTCTCAGTGACAACCTTTTTACCAGCCAAAAATGATATCATCTTTTCATATGGTCCCATTGAGTTAGGGTTACATAAAACAATTGCGCAACACCATCATCCTCTATTGACTGTAAGGTTCCAACATTCAAACCACCTCGCTCTTGGTGAGAAGGCCTGATCTGGGAAGGGTACCCCGTTTGGCCCCCTGCCCCTAAAGGACGACCATGGTTGAGTCTCTCCGTTTATGCTTCGTAACGGCGATTCTGAGATACGCAGCCAACAATGTTGAAAAGGAGGTATGGGGGTGGCCGAGTGGTTAACTTTGGATGAAGCAGTTTGTGTTCACATCGTACTAATCCCCCTGGGAAAGGCATAATCCCATCTCTCCCTTCCCATACCAGCTATGGATAAAATAACTAAGGTGGAAATACGCCGCTTCAGGTGCTTGACACATATCGTAAACCGGAACAGAGACATAGAAACTTGCGATATGTTGAGCACTTGCAGGGATGGCTGAGGTCGTAACCAGCGTAAGGTCACTAACTAACTAACATGTCACGCAAAGAAGCAAAAACGAAATTCTAATGATGCGTCCACGTACCATTGAAAAAGAAACCACAGATGGGGGTCACTCATCGAAAACCACGCATAAGGGGACCACTGAACTAGAAACCAAGGATAAGGGAGAACCCCAGAAGAGAAACTAATCTATATCTTTAAAAAAAGCTGCAGATAAAGGAGGCTCACCGAAATGGGGACCGTGGATAAGGGGACCACAAAACGATACCTGGGATAAGGAGGGCCCCAGAATGAAACCTATAAATAATATAAATCATATCTTAATAAATTAATTTTAATCTATAATCCTATGCTTATGAACACTGATGACGTGATTTTACATCTATCGCGAAAATTGGTTTTAAAAAAAACAAATGATTGTTCTTTAATAACAAAAAAAAAGGACATACCACATAGGGGTAAGCCACAGATATATTTTTTCTATCACGAGAACAGATTTTTAAAAAAAGTAATGCCAGTTAATAGGGGATGGACAAAGTGACTTAGAAAGAGGTTGAACATCTGTGAAGAAAAATATTCAAAAAACGCCTGACATATTTTCGAGCTCGACGGTGGGAATTTACACAATCGGGATGTCTAGAAGAAAATGCTAAAGTTCCAAGTGGTATTTTAATGCCGTTGTCCTCCTGTTATTATGGAGTGTCTGGTTTCTTGCTATTTGAACCGATAAAAAGTTTCAGATTCCACAAGAATTACACTGTGAAAACCGCGATTTCTGTTCATGGGTAGTGATTCGTACTTTCTAATTATTTATATGCAAAAAAGTATAGAAGATGGTGAATATTACCTTCAAAGTCTTCTTTAGTCACTAGGACAGAGATATTCATTCATTGTTGGTATTTTTTCTTATTTCAAGAGATTAAAAATGTACAAATTCTCTAGTGGTCCAAATGTAAATTAGGAGATTTCAAAATATCACTGTCCTGGTTACAGTGGCGATGTTTGGAGGGAATCACTGACATTTTCTAAACTTTTCATTAGAAAATCATACTTATCACCCAGGAATAGAGAACAAGGTAAAAATGTGTTGCGCAGTGTGATTTTAGCTGCCAACAGTGGGCCACTCTCAATATAGAGATATCAGCCTGTCATTTTTTTCAACCAACATTATCGTGCATTATCGTACCATTACAGTACTAAAGATGTATCATAAAAACGACAGTGCCAGTATGATAGATATTACAGTACTACAAGATGTATCATAGAAATTATAGGTGTACGAGAGAGGGGGGGATAAGGACACGTGCTACTTCTATACCGTTTCTTTGCAAAAGCATTCTAGACTATGTATATCATAAATGCGTTATATTACATTGAAACTGTATTAGAAATGACTTCCCATTGATGTACAGTAAATGTATAATCTAGCCTAGACAGCGTGAATAGAATAAACAATTAGAGGGAAATGGACTGCTGCAGAAATCGAACCTGCGACCGATAGGTAGCCGCTTCTAACGAAGCGTCAATCTTTGAGCTATTTATTTGAGTGACGTCCCGTTAAAGCGGCTACAGGTTCGATTCCTGTTGCAGCCCATTTTCTTCAATTGTTTATCCTAATTACGATGTCTAAGCCATTTTGACGTAGCGTTGCTCTCAGAACTGATCTATTTAAAAGCCATAGATCCAAATTCTTCAGAGACGGTCAGATGATTGCACCACTGGTATGAAACTCAACGCAGAATACTAAATTTTACATATATCTATCCCTGATATCGAGCATTCATATATATATATATATATATATATATATATATATATATATATATATATATATATATATATAATCCAACTTAGGAATAGAGCATTCTGGTGGATTGGGAATTCTGCATGAGTGAATATATTGCTTAAATTCAACCTTACTGACTATCCAGTTCTGCGTAGGGCGGAGATAAGATGCCAGCCTCTGGATCTGAAGCGAAGGTTTAGATCCTACCTCGTCTATAATGGATAGTCTAAAGCCACACTGAAGAGTTGTGATACAACGAAACTGCTGTCTGAGGATGACACAATTATTATATATATATATATATATATATATATATATATATATATTGTGCTCCCCATCATTATCTCGATTTAACGATCCAGAAAACATCTACACTGGCAGAAACCCAGTTACGATGACCCAAAGCCGCATGAATGTAGTTTTATTTATATCCATTGTTGTAGCATAAACAAGAGAAAGATTTTCCAGCATAAACAGAGATTGTAGAAGAAAAACGGAAAAGGTTTTTGGCAAAAAAAAAAGAAGCCTTGGCACCATAAGATGGCTACATTCCTGGAAACCATTTATGTAGAGACGGTTCTGCCAGAAGATGGTCAATAAAAATAGACAGTACAGCAGAAACTAAAAGATATGTGCAAGGAAGTAGAAAATTCTTACATGAGAGAAGAGACGGGGAGATAGGATAATCGAAAATCATCTATATCTGTGGTTCTCGAACTTTTTCTCCTCTCTCATCTTATTTTAGCTTCAGGGGAGTCGCAGTGCGCCCTTTGGAAATCACTGATCTATAAAAATGATTTTAGATCCGAGCATCAAATGGAAGATTCCCGAAGGCAATCAAGATAATCAAGATTTGTTCATTCTACAAAACCTTACAAATTGCCTGCCCTATCAACCAGCCAAGTGGACTACAGATTCTCCCATCTTTGCTCGTCCGTGTACAACATTGCAAATCTGCATGAGTACACTTGGTACCATCTAATTTTTTTTTTAAATCTTCCAAGTGCTTTTTGGGAGTCTCTATGGTTATTTTAACCAACAATGCTCAAGTTTTGTGCTGGTATTTTTTTAGATGATGTTATATAAAAGGCCTATTTTTCAAAGATAATCTTAGATATTTTTGTAGATAATTCTAGATGAAAGATCTATTTTTATAGATAATTCTAGATATTTTTTCTGATGATTTTAGATAGAAGGTCCATTTTTGAAGATAATTTCAGATATTCTTCAGATAATTTTAGATAAAAGGTCTATTTTCAAAGATAATTTTAGATATTTTTAAATAATTTTAGATAAAAAGTCCATTTTTTTAAGAATTTCAGTTTTTTTTCATATATGATCTTAGATATTTTCCAGATAATTTTAGATAACTTTAAATTTCAAAGATTATTCTAGATATTTTTTTTTAGGTAATTTTAGATAAAAGGTCTATTTTTTAAACATAATTTCGATATTTTTCAGATAATTATTTTTCATGCGTGGCCTACGGAAATTCATTTATGCGAGGCACGAATATTCGTATAGTTTTTGTTAATAGAAATATGGATTTTTACCGAGCACCGTTACTACAGGCATGAAAGCGCACTTCTGATCATTGAGAATGCTAAAGCACTGATACTTGCTCACACGATAGAATTATTTCTAGATTAGTTCTCTTTGTCTGGAATATGCTAACTTTCTCTGTGCATGACATTTAAGCAAACCATTGCCTCTGCAATGCTCCTCCCCCACGGTTAGGAATTGTGATCCCCAGACGATCCCAATAATCCTGAAAAGAAGAGTATACAACCAATGCATTCTCTCGATAGTCACTTATGGAGCTGAAACATGGAACCGAACCAAGAGACAGACCTACAAACTGAGAAGCATGCAACATGCGCATGATAAAATCATGCTCAACCTTACATGGAGAGATCACAAGACAGCACAGTATATCAAGAAGAAAACAGGAGTCTGAGGCATCATAGAATCCATCAAAAATCTCAAATGGCAATGGGCAGGCCATGTTGCAAGAATGAAAGACAACCGATGGACATCACGACTCACAACATGGATCCCCGGAGATCACATGCAAAACCGAGGCCCACAGAACACAAGATGGAGGGATGAACTGAACAGATTCAGGAAATACTGGCACCATGACGCCCATGATAGAGAATTGTGGCGAATCCCGGGGAAGGTCTATGTCCAACGACGGACGTTGAAAGACTGATGATGATGAAGAAAGGTGTCAGGGCACGTAGCAAATGATAATGAATTCGATCTAATTTTTAAAATTTATATTTGAAATCAAAACATAATCTAAAAAATGTTACAGTAGGCTCATAAATTGGACGACTGTAGCTACCAAATATTTTCATAAGTGCATGTGTTTGTTAACGTTTTTGCGTATTTGTATTTGTGTGTTCCAGTGGTCCTGGCCATACCCTTTTGTCTACAGACACGAAAAATTTACATCAGTATTCCACTATAGACCCCATTCAATAATAATAATAATAATAATAATATTAAAAGCTTTTGGAGCCTGTTATGTCTCATTGTGACAAGTTTATTGATATCTACATTTTCCAAAATCTGGATATTGCTAGATGTTTATTCTTAGATTCTATTTTAGATTTTTTCCCGAGATGTTGTAAATAGAATTCATTTTGACTAACCAACGAAACCTGTTGATTTCGAACATGCTTTGTTTCATTTGTGTTGCGTAGTTTTCGACGTGTAAGAGTTCGAACATACACATTCTACTACTTTATTATAGAGAGGATATATGACTAACACACACACACACAAACATGCATATATATTATAATGATACTTTATATAAAAAAAACAAATTACATGTAATGTGGTAAGACCCTAAAAATAGATACAGCTATATATTAAGATCATAGCTGAAAGGTATTTTAGCTGTATTTTATCAACACTGCTTGGGAACCATGTTAAAATACCTGTTATTTATGTTTCCAAATCCCAACAAGAAAAATTCACACTTGGTACCATAATATCAAATTCTGTGTAAAACATTCAAAAAAAAGTCCAAAAAGGAATTACATAAATTCCATCAATGGATATTGTGAAATAATTGACCGAAATGACATGCAGTTTTGTAAAAATCTTTTCTTACATACATATAGTGTCTAAAATTGATACATATATATCATTCCCTATTGTTCATTCATACATATATATACACACACACATATATATATATATATATATATATATCACTTCTGTTATTCATTTACATATATGTACACATATATATACATCATTCCTGTTGTCCATTTATATATATCATCCCATTTTTTCATATATATATTATCCCCTATTGTTCATATATACATATACATATATATATATATATAATTCCCTATTGTTCATTTATAAATATATATATATATATATACATATACATGTATATATATAATTCCCTATTGTTCATTTATAAATATATATATATATATATATATATATATATATAATTCCCTATTGTTCATTTATAAATATATATATATATATAATTCCCTATTGTTCATTTATAAATATATATATATATATAATTCCCTATTGTTCATTTATAAATATATATATATATATAATTCCCTATTGTTCATTTATAAATATATATATATATATATATATATATATATCATTCCTTTTCGTTCATTTATAAATGTATATATATATATATTTATATCATTCCTTTTTGTTCATTTATGCATATATATATATATATATATCATTCCTTTTTGTTCATTTATGCATATGTATATATATATATATATATATATATATATATATATATATATATATATCATTCCTTTTTGTTCATTTATGCATATATATATATATATATAATTATATATATATTCATATATATATAATGTGTGAGTGTGTGTGTGTTAGTCTATATGTGTGTGTGTGCGTATGTAATTTTATCAGTAATTACTGAATAGTCCTGTCTCACGTCACTCTACCCTCCATATCTCTCTATGGAGCATGTAAAGTCGATTTCCGAACGATTACCTACTGATGGTTCTATAAATATGCATGTACATGCACTCAAAGCCCTTGCCTTATGGACAAAAGCCCCCCTTCCCCTTACATCTCTCCATTGTGTGCTTTAAATGATCGCCATTTTCGCACATGACAGGCCTATTAAGTATTCAACCCAAACTGTCGTTATAGCAACCGACTAGTGTTCCCTTCCGAACTGCGTGGTTATGCAACCATGCGCGCTAAAACATTATGCAACGTGTTGAGAATTTAATTCTGAGCACGAATTTTGAAATTTTTCTAATAAAGAACAGAAAAGTTATTGTCGTAAAACTACGTGACGGAACTTGAATCTGTTTGGTCCTGCACCGGTCGTAAAATATGATAAGGAACATTGCATCTGAATAATCCAGTGGTTCCCGACTGGGGGAATTTAGATTGTCCACGGCAGGGGTTGGGGATCAGTTACGATACCTGAATTTTTATTTATATTTCAATAGATTGGAATTTCAAAAGATGGGTTCTTAATTTTTTTCGCTCGTTATTTTTTAGTAACAGATACACAACTGTACAATTAGAAAATGAAACTATTTCTTGTTATAAAACTATCTAATTATACGCAAAATAAAACAACTATTAGAAATGATTCTTTGTTGCAACTTAATTGAATGGTTGGGGAAAAAATTACCAGTTTTATTGACGGAAGTGAAGAATGGCCTTTAAAACGTTCGGTACCACTGGACAAAACTATATTGAGAAATTACGTGAAGGGGATTACTTAGAAGCAAATTAAAAAATACGTGCAAGTATCTTGCAGATGGACACTTAACAGTACACAAGAACAGTCTTCTCAGATACAGTCAGAAACTAACGCTCAGATTTCAGGGAATCGGTCGGCCTGAGAACTGACACCGTTGCTCAGGTCGAGAACTCTTCAGCACCCCTACGTATAATGAAAAAAAATGACATTGTATTTCTTTTTTATAGGCGTCAGCCGAAACACTAACAATTTTCCATCTACGAAAGGCTGCAGTGTTTTTACGTTTTTGTTTTTTGTTTGTTTGTTTGTTTGTTTTTTTTTGCCAGGGGGGGGGTCTTTGGGGGGTGCTCCAATGAACACATATATAGCTCTACCTTGAATAGTGAGGTTGAGTCGTCCCAAAGCTTTACTATTCAAAATCGCATCGTTCATTATATTAGTTATTTTTTCAGCACACATCTAATTAGATTAAAAATAAGGTGGTGAAACAAGCTCAGAAAACATTGGCGCCACGACACCCACGATTGATGCAATCCAAGGGAAAGTGACATATAAAAAATCAGCTCAAAAAAATTCGCTGTATAAGCATGTCAGCGTTCGTGTCTACTAATTTATTCAACAATTTGTTTTTTGATTATATGAAATAAATAAATAAATAAATAAATAAATACCCGAATCACCAAAAACGAGTAAGTTGGGTAAATTTCAAACCGGTGTTATGGTAAATCGACGCAAAAGAAGGCGGCATAGAATCAGAGCAGCCTGTATCCTCCTTCGCTTGAGATAACCTTATTCCAGCTGTCAACAAGTTTTTCGATACCAGATTGAAATTATCTGATAAGCAGCTGTCTCTTCTCCACAGGTGAGCCTCTCAGGCAGTCCTGTCAATCAGCAGAGCTTACTTGACAAGAGATAAGGAAATGCGATATAAGCGTGGTTGGGGAAGGGTTCGTTAGATACAACCCAGGAAGTCAGTAGAGACAGAGGCAAGAAATTCTGGTAATTCGACTGACAGAAAAAAAAAAATCTGGAATCTGTCTTCTTTCCCCAATAAATTTCCTTTCTCAAGGCTTTGCCATTCTTTTGTTTCTTGTTGAAAGAATGCCAAACTCGCACAAAACTACTCGTACAGGGTGGCACGGAAGTCACGATTGGAATTAATAACTTTTTCTATTCTAATACTTTTGTTTTTCCTCTTCTCAGATGTATGAAGGAAGCCTTAGGAATTCATCATAAATAGAATAATAGAATCTTACTATGAATACCTTTAACGTTAACTCAAGGAACATATTACCGTTATCTGAACGTGCAGTTATCGCTATCTGAGCCCATGATACGTCGATTGTTAGCACGTTGTCGAGGATTATCGAGCTCACCCACAAATCACCCACGAACAGGGAGACCACGTCCAGTCCGAAATGCTAAATATTGTAAGCGTGTGTAGAGGAGTAAATATCTTACGAAATATCATGCAGGATGCTATTGATAGAGCAGGTCAAAATGGCTGACATTTGAAAGAAAAGATTTTCCATACAAAAGGTAAATATAATTAACCTTGTTTTTGTATTTCATCTGTTGAAAACAATTTTACAAGCTAGGGTCAAACTACCTTACTTCATTAAAATTTAAAAGGTAAACAAAACAGAATTCATGTCTCCATACAAAATAATTCCAAAACTAGGTATCCCCTTTCAACTCCTTAATAGTTCCTGTAATAAAACATGTCGACCCGAGTTGAGACAGTAAATTCGTCTTCCGTTTTTGCGTACGCAACTAGAAGGTACAGGATGTGCAAGCCGTGAGCAATCAGTTTGAGGAATTCTAGAAGTTGCGCCACGGGAAGTGAAACAAGCCAACAGACAAACAAAAAACAAGGAAAGGCCCCTGTACCAGAAAGCATCACCATCGGCCTACTTAAAAAAAAGCTGGTATGGTCATCATTAAGAAACTATTTTGTTCATCTTATGCCCAACACAAAGTAAAGTCCCAGAATATTGGAACACTGCAATCATAATGTTGTTATACAAAAAAAGAAACCCGAAAGACTACCACAGGCCAATAAGTCTACTCAACTGCATCTACGAACATTTTACCAAAGATATCACCAACCAAATCACAAAAATGCTAGACGAAAACCAACCCTGCTGGCTTTAGAAGAAGCTACTCGACCGTGGACCATCTCCATTTGATAAATCAACAGAAGAGAGAGCAGCAAAATATTAAATGCTACTCGCTGTGGCATTAATCTACTTTAAGAAGGCCTTCGACTCAGTAGAAATTTCCAAAGTCATTGATGCTATTACTTTACACTGTGTAGACCCTGCAAATGTCAGAGTTTTGCAACTTATACCTTCACAGCAGCTCCTTTATCAGGCTACATGAAGACTCGGAGCCCTTTCAGCTCCCAAAACGGCTATGACAAAGTGATACCAGCTCACAAAAACTTTTTACAGCCTAGACTAGGAAAACAAAGGAATCAGAATAGACGGCTAATGTTCAAGTAACCACAGATTTGCAAACGATATCATCTTTTTTCCAGAAAACCATCATGACCTCCGAGTAATGCTCGACGAACTGGATGAAGAAAGCAAAAAAGATGGCCTTGACATGAACTCCAGCAAAACAAAGGTCATGTAGAATAGATATGTCGAAAGTAAACATACAACGATCAAAACAAAAACTGCAAAGCTGGAGAAAGTAAACCACTACATCTACATAGGACAACGAATCTCCATGAGACCCTCAAAAGAAGAAGAAATCAAACGAAGAATCACTCCAGGGTGGTAAGCCTTCGGTAGAGCCAACTCGGCTTTCAAGAACAAGATCACACAAGTCCTGAAATGAAGGATATACAACCAATGTATCCCACCGATAGTCACATACGGAGCTGAAACATGGAACCTAACAAAAGGACTGACCCTCAAACTGAGAGCCATCAACGTACATATGATAGAATCTCGCTCAACATCACATGGAGGGACCACAAGACAGCAGAGTATATAGGGGAACAACAGGAGTCTGAAACATCAAAGAATCCATTAGGAAACTCAAATGGCAATGGGCTGGCCATGTTGCAAGTAACAACCGATAGGCATCATGACTCACAACATGGATCCCCAGATACCAAATGCATAACCAAGACCGGCAGAACATAAGATGGCAAGACGAATTGGACAGGTTCAGAAAATATTGGCTTCGCAACGCTCACGATAGAGAGTTTCGGTGAATTTGGGGGAATGTCTATGTCAAACGATCAACGATAAAAGACTGATGACGATGATAATGATATAATGAACAGGGTAATTTTCTTGGTTTTCTGTCCATTACAAAAGATTATTAGTGGTAAGAATTTCGCTGATAAAAATATCTCATACCTATCATTTGAAACAATGAAATGTTCCACCGAAGGAACATAAGTGTTTTTTTCCCCTTTTTATTATTTATTTAACCAGGCTTTACTGAGTCTAAAGGGATGTGAATTCGTGTCCCACCGATTGCTTATTCAGTATATCCGATCCACTGTTTACTCACTGCCATAGATCGACGGCCTGAGTTGAGTTGTGATTCAAAATGAATAAGAAGCAAATTAGTTACTGTCTATAGTTTTGAAAAGGGTAAATAACAGTCAGTTTTGGGGGCTATTGAACTCCTTGGTGTTTGTTTCGTCAACATGATGTTTCAGCCAATCCATTCTACGGCCTTCTTTAGGTGTACAATCCGAATGCGATGGTGGGAAAGGATAAAACTCTCCTCTCTGGGAAGAAGTCCGGATCATTGACAGGGAACACCGTAAGAGACTGAAGGAAAACAAAGAAGCAGTACACACCAACATATCGACTTAGTGTACGTCAGACAAGTGTGCTGTTCAACTCAATATGGGTTCCACTACTCAACAGGGACTCAAGGTGCGGAAATCTAGGCCTAACAAGGAAAAGAAAAGATGTCACTCGAATCCAACGTTTTACCGTTGCTTCCAAAGGCGAAATATTATGTGTACCAACATCGCATTCGGAATTTACACCTGAAGAAGGCTGTAGCGTGGATCGACTGAAACGTCATGTTAGCAACACGAACAACAAAACTCTTCAAGGGAAACTAATAATCAAAAATTATTAATGATAATCCAGTAGAAGTAGAAATTTAAACAAGTCTGTGAATGTTTCCACGGGAATTAACTTGTGAAACATAAAAAAATCAATTCCGGGACGGGGATTACTACTGGGACAGTTTGAGCTCACTTCGTACTAATGCCCTCCAAAAAGGCATAAGTCTGCTTTCCCTGAAACAATGGGCAAATGATAGAGCAGCTGGGTCCCTTTGGTCCTCTAAGGCAGTCAATTTGGGACTCGGGCGTCGGGATAGCACCTTGGCAAGGTAAAACTCTCAAGCACTACAAACAATGACTGGACAAAATCATTACCTCATGTTGTGCTATACGGAAGTAATTGAGGAACTGTTCATTGAATCTCCGACCCTCAAAGCGTGTTCCTTTCTCCCGGGGTGACCTGACCAGACGGACGTAGATACAGAACCCTTGACATTACTCAATAGAGTCTAGATCAAGTCAAGTGCTCTCTTGTCCTTGTAATATTAGTTGTGAGGGCTAAAGATAATTTTTGAATTCCTGACTCACAAGTACTCGTCTGATGTTCCCCATCTTTGATCGATCACGTGTCACGTCCTGTTTGGGTTCAAGTACATAGGGACAAAAATCAAGGGGCAAAGTTCAAGAAAAATGTAATTGAGTTGTCTGTCAGCTAAGAAGTTATTTCAAACCTACCCACCAGAGCAGAATGTGCAACAAGGTCAGTTAAACGTGAGGACGGGCCTACTGCAAAACCTCGAAAGATGAGTATAATCACTTCACATTCTTGTTGAAGAAAAATTAGTCACTCAATAAAAACTGTCACGCGACCATCATCTTTGGGCAGCATGCTATGTCCAGGGCGATCAATTAAAAAGTTGGGGAAAAGGAGGATCAAGGAATAAGTTACTTCTCTAGCCTTTCGTTAGGCAGTGATCACTGAAAAAAAAGTCCATATAAATAAATAAAAAATTTAAAACAGCATGAATGCTTCCGGACACCAAGAGACCAATTTAGCATACTCACATTGCAAATTCACCACCTCCCCAAAAACCTACTTAGGAGAGGGAAATCTTTAAAATATAAAAAAAAAATTTCTATACATAAAAAAGGTAGATGTTTGAATTTTCAGCCTTCTAATTCCATTGGTGCAGCCTGTACGTGAGACCCACTTAAAAACTCAAGAAACGTTTTGAACTCTGTTCAGAGGAAATGACTAAAGGCCATCGTGTTTAATTTTGAAAATTTCCCCAAATGCAGGCGTCAACCAATGTGTTTGCAAAATGAATGCTCATAAGTCATTTTTACAAAATTGATCTTCCTAATGTGCCGTGTCCCTTCCGATCGTGGGTGATCATGGCTCTCCACAGCTTCCTTTCCCTGATTGTTATCAGCAACCCTATCTCATGTACACTTCCCAGTATTCTTTCTGCTATCTACCTGCTCAAACTCTTCAAGTAGGTTACACGCTGCCCACCGTTTCTCCTTTTGCCCTTATGCGTCCTGTGAGGGTTATCTTATCAAGTCCTTCCTTCCTTCCTCGTTCCGTGCCCGAGAAACTTAAACTGTCTCATTCTTATCGTCCCTTGTAATTTTCTTATCTCTTCTGAACGTCTCCATTTGTTATATTCTCCGTCTATGATATCCGTTGATAATATCGGTTGCTTCAAATTGTTTTCATTTGTGAAGAAATCATCTATCATTCACAGTCATTCTTGGAGATTAATAATCTAAATATTTAAACTCAAAAATGATTAAAATTTTTGTACCTCACGTGGTTTTAACTTCATAGTTCCTTTAATTGGGATTTGCGAAGAATTGTCAGTGCGGATTTGTCATGCGCTGAAATGTCGGGGAACCGTCACAAATGCTAGCTCTTTTTTTCCAAACCCCTGCAGAGTTGATTTTTTAAAAATCTGGCTTCCTTTTTGTAGACCAAACATTGGTGAGTGTAAGTTACTGGGATTTTTATCAATGTATCTTTTAAAAAAATATACATTTGAACAAAGATTGAGATTGGCGTAACACAATCTTCCCGCTCTCTGTTTGGTCTTGTAGCGAACCAAGTTGAGGGAATTAGGGTGTGAATCCAAGCAGCCAACAAAATTCGTGATTTTGTTTTCGAGGAAACTAATTTCTATGATTATCTTCAAAAACAAGATTAGCCTGCACTGCTTTTCGAGAACTATCTTGTATAGAAGCCGTAGTTGATATTTGGTCTGTTTGCTTTAGCGTGACAGGAACCAACAAACATATATGAAATCAACGAAATCCTGTCGTGATCCATCATCCAACCTGAAGGTAGGCAGACGAGTAGCGTATTCGTTAACCAACTTTATGGTACTTGAATGTAGAATTAAATCAAGTCACAAGTGAGCAAAGGGGTGTAGGTCAGACCGCTGCAGCTAATTAAAGCTTTTCTCGCTTGCTTACCACTGCTTCTGTTTATATCCAGAACGTAATACAGCATAAAGCCAAATAGAGGAAAATTTGGACTAGAAAAGTGGCAAAAATCCATATTTCATCCGTATATAACAAATAATTGCATCATTTCGGACATAAACTCTGCTAGAATTTTTTTTGATAAATAAATGGATAGATAGATGAACAAAAAAATAAATAAATGACAGATACTAAAATGAGGGAGTATTCAATTTTGCCCCATGACACATTTTCCTTTAATTACAGATGAATATATTTTTATGACCAGAAATCCCCACCGTTTCCTCAGGCGAGGAGGGTTTCAAGTTCAACTGGGAATTCTCATTCCCAGCGGACGAGAAAAAACTGGGGAATATCATTTGCTCTGTCATCCTTGTCTTCTTTTTCACTCCGATTGAATAACTTCCTTATTCCTTTATATATTCAAATGAACTTCTGGTGTAGGCTTATGGAATGATTCTACCACAAGGATGGCGAGTTATGGCCGATCCGAGTGTTTGTACATTTTTAAAGCAATAACGTACGTCAACACGTAGAAAAAATATTGAACTTGGGAACTGCTGAACATATAAAGATGAAAATCGTTATACAGGTTCTCGGGCACCTGATGATTGGAACATACAATATTTTCAAGAATTCGATAGTTTGAAATTTCTGATTTGGAAAAAAAAAAAAAAAAAAAAATCCGAAGTTAAGTCCAAATAAATAACGGATTGCCACTATCTCTCTCTCAACCATTTTCGGACAGGGACCTTAATACTTATATTTTTATACATAGAAAGCTGAAGTTTACGATTTCATCTATTCTATTTCAAAGTTTGAAACAGTTTTTATAATGCATCAATATTAATCTCCTGAGCTAGAATAGCAGTTCACCGATACGTAATTTACATCCTTTAGTGATGAATGTAAGGCCCCCTTTTTTTTTTGAAACTTGGGTTTTGTCTTTATTTTGATCTCTACACTGACTCATATCAACTTTCCAGCAAAACCATTTAGTGTCTGAGGAATCTTAACTGTGCTATTATTAGCCTTACACACGTCAGTAGAAAAAAAGTTTGTTGAATAAGTATAAATTCACTCAAGCCTGAAGGTTTCAAGCTTTATAAAGCAAATGCGCTAGGGATGGGATTCAAAGATACATTTTTTAAGCCCGGAGGAATCATATCATTTTGAAGGTTATAAATTATGGATTTCATGCATGGCAAAATCATATAAATATAATGGCTATGTTATATCATTATGTATTCAAAATGGCTGCGAAATCTAAATTGCACCAACGTGCGGTCCCGACCTGAATCAGTTTAGAGGTATACCAAGTATTGGTATTGAGTAAGGAATATTTCAAAAGAATGTATATTTACTTTTAGATAATAATACTGTTGGGTATTTAAATGAAGGATACTTAACGAAAGGGGAGGCGTTTGCCATCAATTAGAGGAACACTTCAGTCCCGTTTTAGCTTCAATCTCGTCTTTACGAGAAGCGTATTTTTATGATTGAGCCTCATTCTGGAAGTAACAAATGGGAAGCCATGTTAAACAGTTGAGAAAAGGAGTTATCGTTCTTGAATACAGGGTTCAAGTAATAAGAACCAGTAACCTATTACCTTTGTGATTCGTGAAAAGGACAAGAATCGGTCACCAATAGAGCTTATACAGAATCCAACCAACACACTATTGGCAATACAGTGACACTGGAGTTACCAGACGTCTTTAACCACACGAGACCAAATTTCTTGCGACTAAATCAAGTAGCACCAGAATAGAAATAATCAAATTTAAAATATATCAAACTAAGCTTGCAAGAAAAATCGATTAAAAGTTTTCTTTCATTGCTCATTTATGCTTATTGTAGATCTTACATGCGTAATAGGATAATCTATTGTAAATTTTCAAATACTAAATATTTTCTAAGCCAAATAGCTTTATTCAGCACCAAATTTTTGTTCAGAAAATAAGAGCAGATCCTAGACACTAACTTTTAGTCATGTCCAACATAACTCACTTTAATCATTAAAGCATGCTTTGAAAATTTGCCGTTAATTTTCAGATGGTGAGGATCCTTAAACCCAGAGATGATAAAAGGAGTGGTATATAATCCTCTTACATGAATATAAACTTGTTCAAGATGTGTCTCGAGCCGCTGACGACATCAAATCTACCAAGGAACCAACCCTGATCGTAGAGTTGGATTCAGAAGTTTTATCGGGAAAATTTGAAACTATTAGGAAAAAAAATCTTTCAAATATTTTTAGCCAGTGACTCAAGTTAAATAACTCAATATCTTTGAGAGTTTGGTCATGTTGTACAGGTTACCTCATCTGCAACAGTTACTACATCCAACAAGTGTCTTCTACAAAAATCTTTTCGTATATGAGATACATTAAACATAAAATGAAATTAATTTTTTTTTTCTTTTAATGAATTCTCAAAAGCTTCTTTCTATCAACTCTCATCAAAGGATGACCCAACAGAAAATGTTTGAATATACTGTGTGGAAATCATCTGAAATTCAGAAACGATTATACAAAACAGCAAACAAATTATTTCCAAACAATGATGTCTGTCAAAAGAAGCTTTCAAAGATTTATTTTTATAGATAATTTTTTTCTTTTTTTTTTTTTCTAAATTTCCTTACTCTGTAATTTTCATCATGCATCTATTAATTGTAGCAATGTTTTTAAAATTTTGTACCAATAAAAGACTTTGCAAAGAAAATTATTTGTTTGGCTGATAGGCCCTGATAGGGTCCTAACGAGAATCCACTATATTTGTAATTTGTTTTTTGTTGTTTTTTGTTTCCACTTGGAAATAAAGAAAGAAAACTATTGAGACATTTGAAAGCTCTTTTATTTTAGTAACACAAGACCAATGACAGCTGTGACTATGGGAATCTTCTGAAACATGATGGCACTAACCTGGAGTTTTCAGAAGACCAAAGTGGGTTTCCCACCCACCCCACCCTTTGAGGACTGAAAGGGCCGTTTCGTTTTTTTTTTGTTCGGTTTTGGGGTAGGGGACAAAGAGGAGAAAAGGGGTGTCGGTTTTTGTTTTGTTTTTGTTGCTGATTTAGATTTCTTTTATTCCGCAAGTCAATCGGAGTCATTCCAGTGATTTAAAATTAAGAAAAATGAATACTTGAAGAAATAAAGAAAATGATTTTTTTCAATATTATATATATATATATATATATATATATATTCCACCCCAGTTTGTTTTTTTTGTTTTGTTTTGTATCAATGATCATTGTTCTTGGTAGTCATGTGACTTGGAAAAAAGAAAAAAGGGAGATGGATGGGGAGGGTGATACAGTGGAAAAAACAAAAGATGAGCACAAAGAAAAAGAGGGTAATACTTCAGTTTAGCCCCACACCAAAACTATGCATTTTTAGGGTCAAAAACGATTTTTTTTATTCAAGTGCCCAATTAGTCAAGAAACATTAGTATCTCAGACAGCTTTACTAATAAATAAGTAGTTTAATATATATAAATCATACCTTTGTCCCAAAATAGTTGCTACGTTTGTATGTGTAAGTCATACACTAAAGGTTACTACTATAATTGGACAGAGGCAAAATTCAATTTTATTTTATAACTGTTAAGCTTCCAGAAGAGAAATATTACTCTTATTCAACCAATCGGAATAAATTAAATAATTCGTATAAATCAAACCACTTATTTGCTTGTAAAACCTGAAATTTCACCATCATGACTATTAGAGCACAAAAAAAAAAAAAAGAATTATTTATTTCGTCCCCTGGAAATGCATTGTATCGATGCAGGGCTGAACATTATTTTTACCAGAAGAGACAATGATGAAGAGATGTAGGGGTGGGAAGAGACCATGACAAAATTCAAGTAATTCTTTTTTCTCCCCAACCCCTCTTTCAGTTGATTTGAGCCCTGGGCCATGAAGGTATCTCACCCAAGACTTGATGAAAGAAGAGAGAGGGGACTGATGGCGGCATCTAATTGCCCATTTGGGAGAATTTTAAAAAAATGAAAATAAAAAAAATATGGTGGGGAGGTGCAATATGGATTCTGCAGGTTGTTAAGAAACAACAGCAAGAATTTTTCAGACCATTGAAGAGAAAGAAAAAAAAAAAAGTGAATCTTAAAAAATTTAATTCCTAGGAGGGAAGGTCAATTAGTGATCCTGGAGAAGGTTTGAAAAAAAAAAAAAAAAAAAAAAAAGTTCTTTACAGATGGGTGGGGGGAGATCTTGGTTTTATTGGTCAAAAAGATTCAAATTTCAATTTACATGCTAAAAGTAATCTTTCCACCACTGCCCCCACCACTGTTCAATGTTTGAATTTTTTTTTTTGGAATTCAAGTTTAAAGGGGGAAAAAAAAAAAAAGAAAAAAAAAATGGAGAACCCCTACAATATTGTTAGCATAAATTATATCTGTCCCATAAGAGTTGTTACTTTTGCATACTATTTCCATATACCAAATGCAACAACTATTATGGGACATAGGTAAGAAAGTAAATGAGCGAGATGTGTGGGGGAAGGGGTGGTGTACATATGCAAAAAAAGAGCATATTTTGAACAAAATGAGTGAAAGGGGAGGATAAAAAAAAAAAATAATTTTGAATTCCCACCCCTTGAAATGAATTCTGAAGTGGAAAGGGAAGGGGGGAGGGAGAAGAAAATGAAGCAACAACTTTCTCTCAGAAAATTGTCCATGATTCAAAAAAAAAAAAAAAAAAAAAAAAAATACTGCTTTTTGTTTTTCAAGAATTCAAAAACAAATCTTGCTGCCATGATTTAAAAAAAAAAAAAAAAAATAACTGATTTTCCGTCGGATGAGCAAGTCATCTTGACTTGAAACAAAGAAACACACGACAAAAAGAACGCCAACATGGGAGGGAGGGGGGCCTGGGGGTAGGGGAGAGGAAGAAACAGCTCCAGCATCTGGAGGGGGGGAGAGAGAGAGAGAGAGACATATAGGCAAGGGCTTTCTTCGTTAAGTCTAACCCCCCCCATCCCAACCCCCCAACAACTTGTCACACAATAAAGGATACAAAAAGTTCAAGAGAAAGACGTATGCCTAAAAAGATGTTTGTTCTAATCAAGAAAGAAGAGAAGAAAAAAAAAACTCCAGTCTTGCGCAAGGAGGGCAAGGATTAGGAAGGTCAGCCGTCGGGCCTTAGGTCAGACAGTCTGGCTTTTGAGCAAACTGTCCACATCACCTCAGGCTGGACGTTAATTTGTCCTGTTTGGGGTCCAATTAATGAACTCATAAAAAAAAAACACCTCAGATAGAATGTCCTCCTTTTTAGAAATTTGGAAACGGCCAGTCTAGTCAGGATAGAGTACAGGACATCTGGATGAAGGTTTGCATTGAGAGTAAAAATTTTCAGTCATTTTTAAAGAAAATTTTTTTCGAATCACAACTCAGGCCGTAAATCTATGGCAGTGAGTAGACAGTGCGAGTTGGAAATAAAGAATAAGCCCCCGGTGAGACTCAAACTCACATCCCTCTTGCCATGGGGAAACCTGGTTGAAGGCACCAGCTGCTTTGACATCTAAGCTATAAGAGCTTTGATGGCTTGCTAAAGCTCAAATCCAACCTTCAAACTCGGTATCTCATTATATCCGGCACTATGTTTGATTTTAGTTTCTGTACTGGTAGTATCAAATGAAGGTCAATATAATAGTCAAAAAATTAATAATAATGGGTTACAAAACCTCATCTTATAAATTTTTTTCTTTAATTACTTTTTCCACTAAGCTCTCCAACTATGAACATCAAATTTTAACATATTGGAGGAGTGAAAGGTTCCTTTTTCTTTCTTTCAATGATAGGATTTAAACAATTCAATTTCAATTTTATATCCAAGAACTTCTTCCATTTATCATGGCATTTCCTGATCATCAGGAAAACATCAGAACATTCCAATATAATTTAAAGAATTTTTCCAAACAATTGAATTCATTCATTATGGCCGATCCATTCTACGGCCTCTTCCGGACGTAAAATCCGTAAAGAAAGAGAGGCTCCCTTTTGCTAGTAGTGCAAAACAAAGAGAAAAAGGAGAAAAAAAGAAAAAAGAAAAAAGAAAAAAAAAATATATTTATTACACTTGGAGAAAGCCACAGAACAGATCAGCCGAAATATGGGAATAACCCAAAAAGAAAAAAAAAGAAAAAAAAAAAAAAAGTGAACTCAGTAGTTCAAGCAAAGTCTTTGAATGTTAACGACTCTTCTCAAAATTATAGACAATATTCCAAAATAATACTTACAGTACCCATCTTAGAACAGAAAAATGATTTCATTTTATTTCATCCCTTGGTTTTCAAACTCATTCACTCGCTCGTATCTTTCGTCTTTTATGTTTCCCAGCATTCTTACAATCGACAACACCTTTTGCAACATTTCATGAGAAACTACGGTACGCAATATCTTCGCCCTTTCCTCTCTTGCTACCTCAAAGCCCAGACGATTTTGATTTTTTTTTTTGTTTTTAGGGGACAGCCCACAAAAAAGAAAAAATATTACAAGCAGAAAGAATTCATGTTCAATAGATACCCACCCCCCATACCCTGCAATCTTGTACACCCGATTAAAACCACACACCTTGTTATACATGGACAGCCACCCTGTTACATGCAGAAAGAAATCGCGGGGTGTAATGGAACAAGGTGCTTATAATAAAAGCACCAAGGTAGCAACATAATTAAAAGCATCGAGAGCTTTAAAATAAAGATACCACTACCGGATTGGGGCTTTAATCATAAGCAGGTACGGCTTTATGCACAACAAACATTCAATCCAACAGCCATACTTGCTTGCCAAGAAAAAACGGAAGAGGAGAAGATTCAAGAAGATGTAAGGATAGGGTTGGGTAATTTCTGAAGATAGGGCTTGGCGGTATCCAAAAGAGAGAAATAGCTATACATAGAGAACAAGGTGAAGAGAGATCATTTTAGTGTGGTGGGTTTGACCATAAGACATCACCATTACCACAGCCTACTAGGACTTTATTCATGTCAGAGTCCTTGTTTCATTCATGCTATATTTTGAACAAGAACCAAAATATATATTAAAAAAAAAGAAAAAAAAAAAAAAAAAAAAGGAAAAAACATTTTTGTAATAATTTGTGACTTCCTCCCCTCCATGAAATTCAATTGATAAAAATTTTCCACTGATTTTAATAATGATAATAATCATCATCATATCCTATATAATATTGTCTCGTACAGATCTAAGTACTTGGCTTAATAAAGACAGGCCAAGTCAGAGTGTGAACATTGAAGACAAAAAAATTGTTTGGAGAAGGGTCAATTGCTCAAGACTGTTATTAAAAATTTTTTTTCTTTCCAATCTTGCCATGTTGAAGGGTGCAAAGATGAACGATAGGGGAAGGCCAGGAATGAGATTTTTAAATCTTCAACAAAAAAGAAAAAGAAGGAATTACAGTACAAACAAAATTTTTGTGGAGGATAAATGACAAAATATTTAACATTGCCCCACCCCTTTTTTTTTTCACCAGGGAGAGGTGGGGGGATGAAATCTTAAACAATGATATCCAGGAAATGTAGGGGGGGGGGTAAATTTGTTTTGTTTTTTTTATTTGGGTGGGGGAGATGATGAAGAGAAGAAAAATGAAAAATACAGTAAAGACAAATTTTTTTTAATGAAGGAAAATGAAAAAGATTTAACACTGCCCCCCCTCTTTTCACCAGGGAGAGAGAAAGGGGGTCAAAATGATCATACATTTGCTCCTGTGTTGGAAATAGAGATATCCCCTTCTTTTAGGTTGTAGCGGCCGGTGGTGGAGTTGGAGGAGTAGTAGTAGTAGTAATAATAATAAAAGTAGTAGTAGTAGTAGTAGTAATATTAAGAAATCAAAGATGTTCGTAAATGAGGAAAGGGAGGAGGAAAAAAAAAAAAAAACAACTTTTATGCAGACACTTCAGAGGTGTCACCATCCGCACGCTTTAGTTGGATATCAGGAGCATCCTGGGACATTTCGAACTGGTCTTGCTCGATTGGTTTTTGAACCCAGTTGCCCAGGCCAGCCTTCTGGAATGCTTGGAAAACACACTGCTTGGCCAGTTGGTACTCCATCACCGCAGCCTTGGCCTCGGAGTAATGGGTTGGCCGAGTGGTCACCGACTGACCAGTCAATGAAGACAGTCTGCCGTATAAGTTCATGAATCGGTCAAATAAGGCCTGCTTACAAATTCTGGACATGCTGCCTCCTTCCACACGGCCGGTCATGGCATTGATCACTTCAAATGTTTCGTCGGTCCTGCGCCAATTTATGCCAAAATTTGGGGCTTTGCCAGGTTGGCGACTCTCAGGACTGCTGATGCCACTAAGGAATGGTCGGTTCAGTCGGAAGAGATCGGGTAGGCTCTCGATACTCGCAATACGGCAGTAGACAGCTCGGGATAGATGGTCACTGTGGTATAAGCTGCCAAGGATGATACTTTCAAGGTAGATTGGATGCATAAAGTGACATAACAAGGCTCCTGAAAAGAAGAAAAGAAAAACTGTTAGTCTTAATAAATAAAAATTGAAATAACCTAGACGTGTCCTTAGTGACAAAAAGGTTTAGGGGAGATTAAAAAACGAAAGGAAAATGTTGCTAACAATAAGAAAGGAATTTTTCAGACACTTAATGAGAAAGGAAGGTTTGGAGAATCTGACACTAACACGGTGCATAGACAGCAAAAGGCACAAAGGTAGATAGTGTGTTACCTATGAGAGGAAATTGTTGAGAGTAACAAGGTAAAGGAAGAAGTGGAGAACTATAATCGCTCATAAGACACAAAGAGGGCAAAGGGAACCAAGGTTGGGAGCGAGTAACCTCCTTGGAGAGTTCAAGCTGATGGATGGCAGAAAGAATACAGGAAGGCGTAGATGAGAGGGAGTTGCTGAGACTGAGGAAGGAGAGGAAGCTGTGAAGAGCCATGATTGCTCACTGGGTGCATAGAAGATGAAAGGAGCAAAGGTAGGCAGCGAGTAACCTACTTCAAACGTTCGAAACGGATGAGAGAAAGAATATCAGAAGATGTAGCTGAAAGGAAGTTCCGAAAGTGTCAAGGGAAAGGAAGCTGTGGAGTACCATGATCACCCATGCCAAGAAAGGACATGGCACACAAAGAAGATGTCTCAAAGGACAGATTTTCTCAAGAGACTTTCTCAGCAGATACACTGAAAATCAAGGTGAAGACAAAATTCCTTTATAACAAAAACATGTCAGTTGCAGAAGTGGCAGACGTATTTTGCCATACAAAACCAAATTTGCACAGTCTTGGAACCAAAATAATCAAATAACTTCAAATCCATCATCAGACCTAATTTCTATGGTCTTAATACCAAAATAAGTAGATTCAATACCAAAATAATCATATAGCTTCAAATCCATCCTCTGACAATGCTCACAGGAAAAATGGATCAAAATAACTTCTTTTTTATTGATTCATTGTTCATGTATATTCATTATGTATGATCATTCATATGTAAGGGATTCATTATCCTTTGCCAGTTTTCCTTCAGGATCAAATCTTCAGTTCCATACAAAATTTACCCAATTTTGGCCTTGAAAAATATTGAACAGCAGCCCTATTCAGTTGGGGTCTACACCTACTGTCAAGTTTACAATTATAGCAAGATAAGGCCAGTAATAACAGGATGCGTAGGAGTCAGTTTTGACCTTCAATAGGAGTGAAACAAATATTGGAATTGTGAGTAAGGCTAGTCGTAGTGATCAGATTGGAGACAGGCCAGGTTAGACTTGATACGGTAGATACAGAAAGAAGCAATGCCACTTCTATCCTGAGTCTTTTAACTTGCTACCCGTGCATTTTCTTACACCCTGCTCCAGCACCATTTTGTGTTTAAAAAACAACGGGTCTCTTGCTTGGGTTGACAACAAATAGAATGTAAGATTTTTTTCCCCTATATAGCATGTTTGAGAGAGAAAATAAAAAATTTCAACCAGGGTTTCACAATGAGTATTTTCTAATTCAATTTTAGGTACTTTTGCCTTGGGAAGCATAGTTCTCCCCACCAGCTGCTCAGCCACTTGAGCTACATAACTTTAACGGCAAACAGAAAACTAAATGTATACTTATCATTTTTCCAATTTGTTGACACTGCACTTGTTTGCGTGCCCTGATTGTAGTAGCGATAATATTGATCCCCACCCACACACACCAAGATTGGGGGGGGGGTCCCAAAAGTCAGGAGAAAGTTCCACCATTTAACCCTATCCATACTGAAATGAGTAGCTGTTTTGGTCCTTTATTTTTTAAATATATAATTGAAATTTCTTTCTATCTCTTAAATTATATTCAGTAAGTTAGAAATAAAGACAATAAGGAAAAATATTAATACATGTACAATAGTAGTTGTCACACAAACTCATTCATTGTAAGCAGTTGCAATGCTCTTCCATAAGAATAGAGCACTCTGGTGGATGAGGAATTTATGTGTGAATAAATATATCGCTTAAATTCAACCTTACTGACCGTCCAGTTCCGTGGAACAGAGGTAGGATACCAAACACCGGGTCTGAAGCTGAAGTTTCAATCCTACATCTTGGTACTGGATGGGATAATGGATAGTCTATAGCCAGATTGAAGATTTGTAATACAACGAAACAGCCATCTGTGGACACAACTATCATGGGACAGAGTTAATATTTGCCTTTTCAAGCCTTTTCTAACTTTGGGGAGACCCTTCACTAATCAAAAAAGTATCTTCTGACAATGGTTCATCTAAAAAAAAGAAATTAAAAAGAGAACAACGTTTGGATTACTTACCTTGTATCCCTAAGACATTCCATCTGGCAATTTTATCACTGCAAGACATTGTTAGCAAGCGCTCTCCTTCCAAAACACCATCCCACGTCTGAATGAAGCCTGATGATCGCACCGGAATCGTGCCTTCTCCAGACTCGATTTTTGTTCGCAACTGGCCGCGGGCCTTGCGATTTGGGTGCCGGTCACCTGTCTCAACATCCTGCCCATGGGGTGAGAAGATCCGAGCATCGCCACAGGGAGCCGTGCTGATATAGAGATGGAAGTGGATGTTAGGCTTGAGCTTGTAGCCTCCCCCATCACGTAATTCAAAGATGGACTGGCCCCTCACGTCGGGGTCGTCAGCCAAGTGTAGCTCAAGTTGGTCGTAGATAAAACGCAGGAAGCATCGCCGCGCAATGATCTCGGCATGGCAATCGTTGACGGCAAAGCCACGGTCATTCATGTATTCTCCGTTGATACATTTTGTACCAGTCCCGATGCCAATTACTTGAGCCCCCTGGCCATCTGGACCATTGGTCATTACAATGCCTGCAAGAACTTTTCTTCTAGAGTACTGGCTTGTGTAGTTGTCCGTCAGGTCGGAAAATTTTTCGTGGACAACTTTGGCAATAATGTCCGCTAAAACTTTTGATGATTCTTCTCCACCATCTTTTGGTACTGGTTGAAGGCCTATAAATTAACAAACATACAACAGTTATCAAAAGGGTTAAACAGATAGATAAAGGGGTTTTAAAATCAATTAGAAAAATCAATATTGGATCAAGGCATTTACAATTAAAAAGAAGACTATACATTAAGACAACACAAGAATTAATGACAGTTTAAACACCAAAAGAAATATGGTACTTTCTGAATGTCTGGGTCTGTAATTTTTTATAAAAATGATTCAAGTCCTCTTCACATTATATTTTAGTTATTTACAATCGATTGTAAATGTTTGATAAAATTCAAATTAAATTTGGATCTAATCTCAGTTTTTTGTTACTGCAAAAGTGGTTTTACTAACTTTACGAATTCAATTTTTTAATCTAAAAATATGTTGCCAAAAATTCAAGTTAGAGATTTTCATTTTTCTTCGCAGCTACCATTAAGAACAAAACAGTCAAGATAGAAAATGGTTCCTATCTACTGAACTTCTATTTATTTTTCCAAGGTGACTTTGTTTTTAGACCTTTGTCGATAAAACAAAAGATTTTATAACTGAAATATAATACGGAGAACTAACACATATTTACAAAAAAATTAGGGACCCAGACATTCGGCGAGTACCAGAAATATACTTTTATAAAAATTTTCATGAGTTTACAAATTATACGAAAAACATTGAATACTCAACTTAACGTATCAAGCAATGGAACAATTATGACGTAAGCAAAATATTAAAACAAAGATTGCAAAGAGCCCAGAGATTCTACAAGCATAGAATTGTACAAATCAAGGGAATTCCAGAACTTTTGTTAAATTCTCAGTGGGCTACAAGTATACTTGCTAGAGGACATTGAAATTCCCTGCCATTAACACCTTCGACTCCAATGTTTTTTTCTCTGACAGGTGTACACCAAGAATAAGACAATGGAGATTACCCCAAGACTGAATATCATTGCTGGAAAGCAGGTATTAGTCCTAATAGGGTGCAGAGGACAAAATGCAGACAAGGCACAAACCTCAAAGACAGGGAGGGAGGGCTTTAATAACTTTGTTTGGCACTAAACATGTAAAATAACAAAAATGTTTTTCTGTCCTTTTGTTCTGAACATGTTACAGAACAGCCATTCCCAATGAGGGGGGTGGTGCTTATGGCCCACTTGGGACCCTGGCACATCTGGAAGGGACCAAGAACTGAATTATTAGGGGAATTTCTAATGTTGCATCCCTGTTTAGGAGCCTGGAAGCTGAAAAGAGCTTGAAAGGCAGCAGTGTCCAAAGGCTCAGAATGGCAGTTATAGACCAATTCCTAATCAAAAAGCAATGATTGCTGTAGGAGAGGAAAGATCGATTTGGGCATCAAGTTATATAGTAAGAAATAACATGGAGGCCCGAGTCTTAATTTTGGATGGATTCACATGAAAGATGCTACCAGTCATGTAACATGGTTTCATCTAATTTCCAGTCTCTGTTAGAACTGGTAAAAGTTGATGTTTGAAAGGGAAAAAAGTTTGTTCATCAATTTTCTTTCAAGACTAACGTATTAAGGCGCTTAATGCCAAAATCTTTAATAGGGTATCAAAAAGCCATAAACATTAATTCTCATTTGATGGCTAAAGTCCTATTTTTATTACATCCAAAATTTCCCAAGAGCCAATATCATAATTGGATAAAATCTGGTCCCGTTAGACATTTATCGAGAAACATAAGAACCACTGAATTGGAAAATCAGCTAGCCTACAGGTTTCTTTGATGACAATGATGTCTGTATATCATAAAATCCTCAGTTTTAAAAGCTGGAAGAATCTCATTTTATTTTTCGTGGCATACACTTCCCCGTAAACTTCTATAGGATATATCTATCCCAGGAGTCTCAAATGGGTTAAGCTATGATGTTCGAAAATGCCATGAAGAACAGATTAGTCAAGCAAGACTTGAAATTGTTACAGATGCAAGAAGCGTAACGTGCTTGAAGTTTTGTCAGGGCAATACTTTTTTTTATCCCTGCCACTTTTCAATACTAATAGTTCTCAAAAATAATTGCCTGCCACATGTTTCCTCAATGTTTGAGAGCAAGTAGTATTGAGTGATAAGGATAAAATGTACTGCTGGTTCTGTCAGCCGACATTGACAAAACCAGAACTACACCATACACAGCTACCCAGCTTTCAAACTCGGATGCTAGTGTAGTTTCTGTTCCTTTGTTTTGTACTCATCTTCAGGGATGCTCCCAACCTAGGGCAACACCTCCCTATTGCACTTTCAGCAGAAGGGTCTGGAGTAGCCCCGATATGTTTGTGACACCAGCTGTAGTAACCAACTCCATATCACATTCCAAGCTTGTGCTAAGACACTCTAGTATCCCATTTACAAATATTTTAGCAGCATTTACGAGACCCCTCCCCAACCTTTTCAAGTTTCAAAATGATGATAAAAACAGAAGAAAGGGAGAGAACTACAAACTACAGGAACAGCAGATATGAATCGAAAGAGATGCACACAGACGTACAAACAAGAACAACATTAAAAACATCAATAACAGGCCTCCCCCGTTATAACGCCGTCCCTCATAGCGTAGTTATAACGCAGGTGGATGGTGGACCCAAAAATATTAATATAGCTAACAGATACTTGAATTTAGCCACCAAGTAGCTATATCTAGCTGCAAAATAGTTAAATTGATTTCAGCTTGGTGATTAGCCTTTCCGGCATTCAGGGATGCAGATACTAAGAAGGACTAACTGAGAACTAGTGACTAAAGCCATGAAGAGATCAGTTAACACTTGACTATGCCATCTGAGTAGTTTCAGACAGGCAGTATAGAAGAGTGAAGAGAAATAACTAGAAATAATTCTCTATATTTTACTTTTAAACAATTTTTCCTCCCTTTGAGTTTATCATGAATTTTTTTTTCTTTCAAACAATTTACTTGTATCTTTGATTCTTCCGCATCCCATTAAGAAAAATTTTTTTATACCAATTTTTGTTCAGACCATCCGGACTCTTCTGCCCCATCTTTGATGTAAGCATAATGTTTCAGCCAAATCATTCAATGGCCTTCCTCCAAAACATCACGCCTACATCAAAGATGGGAAGAACAGTCCAGATAATCTGGGGAAAAGTCGATATGTTAATCAAAGTTATAGACAATAATACCGGCTATATTATATTCCTTTTCTACTTAATCATTAATTATGACAAACGAGGAATTATTTTAATAAATAATTTTGTTTAGCATTTTCTTCACCTTAATTGCTCCTTATCTACCCGCCTATTCCCCTCCCCAAAATCTAAGGATCAGAAAAATACGGAGAGAATTAGTCGAGAAGATATTGAAGATCTTTGCATAAAATTGTCATTCTCATATCTTTTTGGATCATAAAATTGTCATTCTCGGATCTCAAAGAATCCAAATGGCATAGCTGCCCTCCATCAAACAGCCAATCTAACCATAAGTGTTAGGGTCCAAGTTCAATAAAAGGTACTGAGTTACTGGGAGGTTGGAGAGAAAGCAAATTAAAAACCTACAAATAAAATGTATCAAGTCTTCAACTCTTTGAAACATCATGGGGTCAAAGTACATCCCACTTTCAAAATGAGTGGGTCATTATTAATACTACTGATATATATATATATATATATACATATATAAGAGCATAAATAGTTAACACTCTATACCACTATTTTGTTTAGTACACCAGCTGATCAACAGTGGAGCACTGTATTTTACCGCATATAAGATGCACCGTTAGGATCGGGGTTATTATGAGGGGTCAATTTTTTTTTGCAGGGGGGGGGGTCTTTTTTTTTTATCAAAGTATATCTTATATGCCACAAAATACAATAGTTCTAAGTGGGAAATAAAAAAAACGAGCTTCAAAGAGTTAAAAAGGCGGGGAAGTTGTTTGTTACAAGCAAGTACCACCATATTAACCACACTTAATAATTCAGTGCTGATTGAAACCAAGCCATATTTTTTGTTTTTTTTTTCAAATTGCCCAGCCATAACAAAATATAAATGCAAATAAGACAAAAAAAAAAAAAAAAACAGGAGAAAGAACAAAGCACACCCACACACACACACATCTAAGACAATGGATACAAAGCACCAAAAAAACTTTTCAAAACTTTTCAAATTCAAAAACAATTTGTGCTCAACACAAAAATTCATTTCAATATTTAAACCACACGGACGCAGAAACTGAAAAACATGGACTTCAGTTTGGACTTCTGCAAAGTAACAAAACTGGAGTCCAACAAGAAAAACAAACGATTCTTTCAGTTTCTGGGATAAAGGTAAAAAAAAATCCAAAAAATTAGAAACATGATCTTATCTATTGTGCATAAGTAAAAGTTTTCGACAAGATCACAAAAGATGAAATCAAAGAATGTCAGTGTAGGGGGGTCCGTAAAATATTGAAATGTTTACATTAAGAGATGTAGATATATGGATATATATCTATGTACACAGATAAATCTAAGGTTTTTTGGGAAACTGATTTAGAATTACTTGCGAGTTCTCAGGTCCATCAACTGAAAAAACAAACCATAGAGGATTCTGTCTACAATTTTGAAAAGCGTCATTACCATTCAAAGAGTTTTTCAGACAATTGAACTCATACTTGTTATTTTTATTGTTGACCCAAAGTTTCAGCCAATCCATTCTACAGCCTTCTTCAGGTGCAATATCCATACCTAAAGAGGGTTTCTTGTTCGCTACCTTTTTACTTGGCACCACCAGAAAAGGAGGTCACTTTCTTTACAGAAGGATAATAGACCTGAAGGAGGCCAAAGAATGGATCCGCTGAAACATTGTGGAACAACAAAATTAACAAGAATGAGTTGAATTGTCTGAAAAACCCTTTGAAACCAGAGGATTCAGAGTCAGTTACCAATATAGATGGCCTTGTGGGGAAATGGCCTCTAAGATTTGAGGGGTGGGGTAGCTTTCAAGACTTTGGGGCAGAGGGAATATGGAGGAGGAGAGTCTTTTCCTTCATTTCAGGGCTTGCGCTTAAGCTGGTGGAGGAGGAGGACAAGGACATATATTACAGTTCGTACATAAATAGGTATCTAAAGGGATAATCAGGGATAAGTATTAATCCACATTTAATCTCAACAGGAGAATAGAGAGGGAGGGCAGATACACAAAAAAAAATTTTTTTTAAATTAAAAAAAATTTCTATGTAAAACCTCACTGCATGACTAACTCCACTAATATCAGTTGACTTCTGGTCACTGAAAAAAAAAATTTTTTTTTTTTTTTGTAAGATGCTGAATGGTGAAGAGATATCAAAATAATAACATTCACAAAAAATAAAAAAAATAAATGAATGAGTGGGAAGGAGGTAGGAATATTAGCAAATCTATGTATCGGATCATTCTTTACCGGACGCCATCTGCTTGTTGTCCCAGTTTCATGTGAATTCAATTAGTTTCTAATTATCAAATTTCAACAATTTATTGTAACCGAGCGATAGTTTATCCATTGTCCCTGCTCCGTACTACTCACTGACGGCCCGAGAATGATTTTCAAGTCATTCATTTTTGAGTAGTCTTACTTTCTATAACCATAAGGTAAGCCACACGGATCAACTCATCGGTCATTCAAATTTATTCTTGGAAGATCATTTCTGACCAGAAGATGCAATGCTCTTGACATAGCCTAGAGTTGTCCGGACAAGAAGGATCAGGGTTCAACCTGTGACCAAGTCATTTTTATGGAACTTCTTGCCCAACGCATTCTTGTGAGGTTCCCCCATGTTGAACCGACTGTGTTACATCATGTACTTGTAGGGGTTGGGTTAGTAGGAGCATAGATCAAAAATAAAGAACAAGCAAAAAAATTCGATGGTTTACATGTGTTTCTCTTGGGGCATGTTATACATTTCTCCTGATGCACAAGCAATTCAACAGTCTTATTTAAGACAAAAGCAATATAAATAACTATGGAAACATACTAGACTCGGTTACTGCCTTTCAGCAGTTGGGCTGTGTATCGTGCATTTTATTCTATATCTAGATATAAAGTTAGTCAAACAATTCTGATAGGATCAGTTGTTATAACCTTGGTGGATTTATTTTCTTCTTAAGCCCGAATGAACATCTTGGTTTCAAACAGGACTGACACCCAATCTGTCCTGAAGTCAAAATTCGACTAAAACCATTCAGTTCCAAATACTAATGTGTTGTCATAATTCAAATTTTCAATATTCTCATTATAATAGATCTAACATGAGGGTATGCAACCAATTTATGGGTAGATAACTAGTATCTTCCTTTTTATCATAATGGGACTAATATGAGTATATATAAACAAAAGCAGATAATGTGTCTTAGTTCAAACTGTCTTAATAACCAGCCCATAGGAAAGGTATTTGGCTAGTGTATATAACTGAAGCAGTTAATATTTTATCTGTTAGCCATTTTTAGGAGTACTAGACAATATATCAGATGAGATTCAAGTGGATAGAGCATTTAAGTAGAATTATTATTGAAGAGAAGAAAAAAAAAAAGAGAATTTTTTACTAAAAAAAAGAAGAAAAAAAAGTCTGTTCAGTTCCGAGCCATGGCATTATATCAACAAACTTGATTTATCAACTACATCAGTTAGAGCTGTCAGAAGAAAAAAAAAAGCTGAACCTCGTCAATTGCCAAAAACCTGACTGATAAGCTATGATAAGCTAGCTAAAGTACAAGCAGCATTTGTCTACCTTACAAGTATTTCAAGTGTTACACATTCTTTGCTCCCAGGGAACCTTCCGCAAACCGAAATAGCATTAAGCAAAGACGCAATAACCATTAATTAAAATGGGAAAGATTTTCAAGCAATATCAAAAATAACCCATATTTGCCAGTTTTGCACCGAACATAACATCCTTATAAGCTCTCTTGGGCTTTACTGATACCCAACGATGCATCTTGCTAGCAGAGGTTCTCGACTAAGGAAGAAAATTGATATTTTAGGGTTTTGCAAGGGGGAATATGGAGCACTATTTGGTAGATTCAAACTTTTGGAATATTGATCCATGCACACAGAATTTCTGGAATGCACTTCATAAAACTGACGATGGTGGGGAAGCATTTTCAATGAAGGGGGCACAGCACATGGGCCAAAGAAAAAGAAAAAAAGTGGAGAGCCACTATGCTCACAGATGCACAAAATAATCAGAGATAATGAATAGATGCTTACAGACGGATCAAAGATATGTTGGCTTGAAGTCTTCCATCAAAGCCAAGTGGCATAAAGTGGGTGAGAGAGAGAGACACAAATATATATGTATACACACACACAAAGCTATAAATGACTGCATAGCTTTACAAGAGAAGTAAAATTTAGTTGCATTAGGTTCAAAGATGTGATCATACATTTTAAAAAGTTATTTCAACACATACGCAGCCATATATCAAAAATTTCACCTACTAACAATGGCGCCATCACACTACATAGCTAAGAGAGTGAAACATTTGAAAAAATTTTGATTTTTAAAATTTGAAAAAAAAAAAAAATAATAATAAAAATATTGACTTGTTTTGATGTTTGTATGTGGGTATGCAAAATACCATGATGCTGACCCCCTCCCCTTTAATAAGGGCCCTCTTCAGTTTACACACTTGAAAACATCAGAGAAACTCCATTTTGACATCTGGAATCTCCAATTATAATTTTCTTGCCCTCAAAGAACCATACAATGAGCACGGGGGGGGGGAGAAATCATGCCAAAATTACATGGCAAGATGATCCAAAAGACCAAACTTAAATGGCAATGAGCAGGCAATATTGCAAGGAGCTCAGACAACTGCCAAACATTGCGTCTCACATAGATCCTGATAAAAATGGTGGATAGCAGAGGGTAAAAATAGCATGAGGATTCGGAAAAATTTAGAATGTTTTGGCACTATGACAAACCTGGCAGACCATGGGGAAAATCACTTAGGTCTAAAAATGGACTTCAACTGGCTGATGGATCCTTATGACCTTGCAAAAAGAGCAGGAAGCATTTACATCCTCCAGTTTATTGCTTTCAGATCGAAAGAAGGTTGAGGAAGACGGCTCTCCATTAGATTTTACACTTTGATACTAATATGATTTGGGTTCGTTGTCAACAATGGCTAACTTCCTGTTGACTGATGGTAGTTAAAATTGACCAGAGATTTTCTGGTACTCTTGGTTCAGTTCCAGAACTGTGCCAGAATAACAGATATCAAATAATAATACAGTTCTGACCCACTAACTATGCACATACCACATCGTCAAAACATTAGGAGTGATAGAAACTTAAATAAAACTCTGTACTCTTACCAGCTTCGGTAGTTTTCCTAATGGTACAACTTGACTAACTCAATCAACATCCGTTAAGTCTACTATCACTAACATCGTAGGAACCATTCAACCAATACTTGAACAAGCTCGGTAGTCAGATTTCTAGTTTTTTTTTTTCTCAAAGTAATTTGCTCCTAGGATCACAGTAAAGAACTGCATTATTTTTTTTTTTACTTTAGCTTTTTTGTATTATACAGTTGATAAGACAATCACATGCATCTGAGATTCTGTATTGAAACAATTCCGTTTTCTCAAAGATTCTATCTTTTCTTGACATTTTTACACCACCACTGATACTTGCATCTTGTATAGAAGCCATTACTAGGGGTAAATGTAAGCAAATTAGGATTGGAAGGAATTTTACAAAATCAATGGAGCAGTAACAACCATTGTAGTATAAACAATTAGGAGAGGGTGCTACACATAATACTACTCAGTGAACTAAAGTGAGATCTACAAAAAAAAAAAAAAAAAAAAAAAATCTGTCAGAACATAATTTTGTCAGGATTAAAAAGAGGTATCAGACCATCCATTGCTGCAAAACCTGTGGTGAACCAGTACAAACAATTCTTTGAAGGTTTTCAAGAATCAAATCTTGAATCAACATTGATAATAGTTGACAGGATTTTGTTAAAACACATTTGGGCAACTGTAGGCCATATCATAGCTGCAGCAACATTTTCATAGCCAGTAGTTAATCTGGGCATTTAAAATCTAATTTTTCTCAAAAAAGTCAACTTGATAATTCATATTGTTTTGACTTCACTAATCAATAATAGGATTGTATTTCATAGGTTATGATAAAATAGAAATCAAATACCCTTTCTGAAATAGGATCTTAATTTCTTTTCAAATAAATGTGTGGCTAAAATAAAAATGAAAAATGACCCTCTAGATCGAAGTGGTTGCCTATGTCTGTGTTGAAGTATTACTCTCAAGCAGTTGTATTTTGTAGTCAGTCCTAAACCCAAAATAATTTTCAAAGATAGCTTCAAGTTTCACATTGTTTAGACACTTCAAATTTGCTTCAAAAGTGATCCATATAAGGATCAATGTGACTACTTGTTTGTTTGTAATACAAAAGTAAGATAACATATTTAATTTCCTACCCACTGTTTGGAACGATGGTCTCTTCCACTCAAACATCTCAGGTAAATTCTAAATAAAAACCTAATGAAATTTATAAGATGAAAACATTTTTACCGTTAGCTGACTGTGATGGAGTGGACTCAAAGTAAAAAAATGTGAAAAAACTGTTCGGACTCCTCAAAAACTCTGGTAGATATTCTCACCAAATGCATTACAGTCTCTAGCACACACAATGTGTTTTTTTTTCAAATCCTCATTAGAAATCAAAATATACTTAAATTTTTGCATGGATAATAACCAAATGTTTCTTCTAATTCATAGTCAACATACAAAAAATTACAAGTGCCATTCCCAAGTGGCAGAAAAATGTGCACACCTTTGCATTCAACAAAGGGAAACAATATCTTTTCAATAAAAACCCAATAAGCTATCTGGAAAATTATAAATCTTAATCGTAATATCAAGTAAAAAGATATTCCACTAAAGGCTCACATACCTATGAATGTATATCATTAGATAAGACGACTCGTGTCTAACAGAACAGGATAATTGTGAAGACATTCTATTAGGCAATACATTTCATTCAGCACCGGGATTAGCCAAGCAGTGAATCGGACAGCCAACCACGTAAATGTAAAGAAATGAGCACTGTACAGACATGAAAACCCATGTCCACCGTGATGCAGTCTTAACACGACTGCCAACAGCATTCTTGGCAAGCATGAGACCAGAATAGTGCACTTAAACCACTCATCTCTACTCAGCAGTCATGGGGGGGATTAAGTCCACCACATGTGCGTGTATATATATATATATATATATATATATATATATATATATATATATATATATATATATATATTATTCAGCTTCAAACATCAAACAAAGAAAACCTTTCTCAGTTACTTATTTCCCAATATCTGTCAGTGTATTTTTCCTGTGTTTCTTTCCTTGTTTTACATATACTTTGTTTTGATACAATGTATAAATTGTCTCTTGTTGGGATCATCAGTTATTTACCTTGTAACTGTTTCCGGGATTTTAAAAATAAAACAGTTATGTTAACATGGCACCCTAGCCATGTTGATCAAACACCACCCTCTTCTCTTATCATACAGTTTATGCCTTGCATATGTATATGTGTGCTTGCTTGTTTGATTGCCAGACAAAACAGGTTTCTTGATAAAATTGTTTTCATAATTATCACATACCTATCTATCTACTATTATTAGCGAAGTATCATCAAATGTTAACAATACGGCCCAAATTTGTCCTATCTCATTTGAACATTTTTGGTGATAAGAAATTATCAAGATTCTTCTTTTTTTATATATACCAAACAGATACTGCATATTTCATTAGGGATAAGGGCTTTTCAATCTTTCATTGTATGTGGTTTAGTCAGGCTATTTCCTTTGTATTCATTGGTCATTTCTTACATTTCAAACATGTACCTTCCAGTCACCATTTCGTTTAATCTGTGCTCCAGAACAATATGTACTCAACAGTTCACTAATCATTACTCTACGGAAAAGCTTACGTCCTGACTTACTATGCTCATTGTACAAACACAATTTGATCAGCGAGTCAATATGGATTATAATTCATCTGACACAGACGATTTGAAAAGCCTATAAAATAGCGCACAAAATGATTATCAATTTAATGATTCGTTTCAACATCAGAAAAGTTTTGAACTAACGAAACGTTAAATCAAATAAGGAAATCTTATTGTACACCGTTTACAGCCTTCTAAATTATCGCCTTATTCTGACACACAATTATCTACATTGCAACTCATAAGTATTCAAACAAGCAAACTGTTTCTTGCATATGATGGCCTTCTTTCTACATGTATTAGTCTATTTCAAGACTATTCAACTACCTTAGCAACTCATCAAATAATTCTAGTTAGCCTATTCAATCTCCTTGATCCTGATCAAAATTTTAGCAAGATAGAAAAACAACTATCAATTCATTCAACGATTCAATTCAATTTTGGATATTTTCCCCTTTGAAATACAGCTCAAAACCACAGAATATACCAAAATGCATGCCTTGTGATGACTGCAATAAAATCTGGTTTCTTCATAAAGTTCCTTTTTTCAACCCTTAAAACAGAGCCATACATGTAAAATCATTTTTTTTTTTATATGTAAACATATATATGACTTGGCTTTGGGAAGATTTTGGGGGGTTTTCCACAGCAGTAGGACCATGGATGGTGGGATGGGGGGTGTCTGTGTATTCCATTACAGAACAAAACAGACATCCAAGGAAAGATGAATGGTACACAGCTGAAATGTTACGAAAAAATAAATAAGATGCAGAAAATAGTCCGTCTAAACCACAATGATTGAAACATCCTATCTATCAAAATTCGTCGAAAAAAAAACTTCCCAACCCTCATTTTAGAATTTTCTTTTGGGATTCTAAAACAGCAACTGCCTCAAAGAATTTACACGCTATTCTCAACAAATGTATCTAAGCCAAAAACTACCGACAGAAGGAACTTTCCAAATATCAAAAAATAGATAAATAAATAAAATAAAAATATCAACCCCCCCCCAACCCTCCAATGAGTCAGTTCTAAGCGTTTCACTTCCTCTAAGGAATTTAACGCTGCTGCTTTAATCCCGAAGGAATTTTAACGAATAACAGGCAGAGTGAAAACTAGGGTTTTATTCTTTAACAGGAAACAAGAAAACTCAGAGGCATCTTTTTTTTTCTGTGTTTTGTGCACTTTATAAAATTGCTAAGAATAAGTCCCCGCCCTCCCTTCTTTTATCCCATAACCTGTTACAGGGTCATTGGGTCACCAGAGATGAATTTATCATGGGTGTGTCAAGGGGAAGATAATCTGCCAGAACCCATTCCTCTACAACAGGCAACCTCTCTGATCTAACGGACCACATAAGACATTTTCCATTTTTCATATGAGCCATACATTCCACTTGAAAAATACAGATTATATTACAGAAAATGTACTCGACTTTTATTTTAGACAGACAAATAATTTACAATTACTACATCATTGATTTGTGAAGCCAAAACAATTGTAATTTTACAATACAAATTATAAAATTGATATTGAGAAGAATTATATAAAATTTTAAATAGATGCCCGATTGGCTGTGGGCCCAGAAAAGTTTGCAACGTGCTAAATCTTGCCCATTTGTGCTTTACTGGGTAGTTTGGAATCAGCTGTTCGTCTGTTAGACTGATTACTAACCAGAGCTAGACAGCCCAGTCTGCCCAACTATTTGCCCATAGATTGGGGGGGGGAAGAAATAGATTCATGCATTTCACAAGAGCAAAGCCAGCACAAACTAACATTAATCAGAATCAACAAATCTAGTATGCTTCCATTTATAAAACTGAATTACCAATAATCTTTGGCCTCAATTGGCTTTAGCCAATATATAAGGACAATAGACAAGAACGATTCAATGGTTCAACCTGATATGTTCTTTTTGCAATGTCAAAAACAGCACGTACAATGTAATCATTCAAGTTCAGCCCAGTTGTGTAGCAAGAGTTCTCAGTGCCCAGGGGCAAAGACAGCACCCAGGAGCAGTTGTGCAATATCCTACGGGAGGGTATGATTACCAGGTATTATTGGCCAGAGAAGAGTTTATGCCCCTTTGCACCTGCACCAAGGGGGTGACTGTTCCCTCTTGCTATGACTCTAGTGCAGAGCAAGGAGAAATCATTTTCTATCACACAGAAATTTTTTTTTTAAATTTTTTAAACGAAGACAAACTTCTGGTTATTAAACCCCTTTTCCAGTTCATTATGTTTTGTTCACAAACAACTCCACAATGACTCCGACCTCTGCTTCCAGAACGAGGCTCTGCTCAAAAACAAGAGTCTCATCAACTACACAAAAAGTACTCCCCACTTAGACACTCCGCTGTCATCTCCAACAACTCCATATCCAGTAAAAGTAGTAGTGAGAGTACCCAACTTCTTGCCCTTTTTAGAGAAGCATCCCTCATTTAATTATCCCCAGAACGCTTGAGAGACTCAAGTCGTTGAGAAAACAATTGACAGTAGGTAAAAAAAGGAACTTGAATGATCTGAGGTTAATTTACAATTGACTCGTCATCAGGGGTCTCAATCAGCAGAAATCAAGTCTTCAAACTGGACCCATTTAAAACTCTGCTAATCATTCAAAATTTTCTTTTCAAGTATTGTAACATTATTTGTTATTAAATTTGAATTTACCTTCATCCTAATTTCAACTTCTTATACAACATTCGGGCCACTGTTTCAAGGGAAACGAAACAGTTCACTTTTTATTTCCGATTATACCGTTATTTGTTGCCATAGAAATGATGGCCCATATTGAAAGCAATAAGAATTAAGATGAAAGTATAAACTAGTCAAATTTAATTAAAAAATAAATCTTAAAATTGACCATAATTTATGAGACGATCATTAACAAGCCAAATCTTGTTCAGATATAATTTTTTTGAGCCTATAATCTAATAAAAGAGGCAAACCTTTTGTTCTCCTCCAGTCATCCGATACCTCATGTTGAAAGCATCAAAGATTGGCAGAAGAGCAGATTGTCCAGACAGAATTTGGAATTAACAAAATCAATTTTATCTATCTCCAGTCCAAGCCGAGTCAACTTGGTTTTCCATCTACAAAAACGATACCCATCAAATTTAGGAAAGCCAACTCTTCAATGTTTGTTTATCTCATTAAACTAAACCTAACATTTCCCGACTGTGATTTGAAATTATGAGACCAACTGATTAGTAGGAGGTTCTTCAACCAACTGAGCAAAACTGACAAGTATTATATAACTACAAATTTATTCATTTACAAAAGTTGCGATTATTTTCGGTCGGAATAGAAGCAGAAGTGGAGTTTGACCTGGTAACCGCCAGTCTCGTTACAATTTAGTTCTTACTGACTACTAAACAGCATCAGATCAGATCAGATAAGACAAAGAACTTGCTTGAGGCCTACATTCTTCAAAGCACCTGAAGCTGTGAGAAAATTCCATGCAGTAGCAAAGAAAGAGATAACACTGGAAGATGAAATAGTTTTTGTTTAATTCTTTTCTACCCAGACTTTTGCTTGAGTTAAAAAGAACTAAGCTTGAAGCTAGTTAGTTGTTATACAAGCCAAAACATTTCTTCTTGTCAGTCGACAAATCTTCCAAAAACAGTTTGCCTATTTAAAGAAACAAATTCATGATGGCTCACCTGAGATAAGCAAAAGCATTTCCAGAGAGGACAAAGTTGTGTGAGTGGGTTTATGTACACACACACTTTACATAATCCATTGGACTTGTGTGCAACGTTACTATGTTAGCGAGATTGAACTGTGTTGGGTCTTGAGAATGCAACTTCTAGGGGTGTCTGCACAGCTGATAAAAAGGATTGTGGAAGGAAAACTGATATTGTAAAACCATGAGTTTAATCCGTCTTTCATCTTTGTTTGAAACTCCAAGCCGAACACGATGTATAGAAATACATCACACAGATTATTTCTAGTGTCAACTGAGAAAGGAAGGAAGAGACCCTGCAATTTCAAAACCCGAGACATCAGTGGAAAATGTGGACAAGCTTCGATCTGGTGGTTCTATCACTCTGTATATATCTGGGCTGGTCTGCCCAAATAAAGAGGATTCCCTCTTCATTTATCCAGTCAATCCCAGCAATGAGAGCCTGCAACAGACTACAGCATCATGTAACTGCCATGATAGACTTCTCAGCACATCCCATTACCACTGAACCTTATCTGGCTTGATTTTTTTAAAAAACGTTCAAACACTAATGATTACATGTATGATACAGTAAATTGGTGAAAATATTCACAAGTATTTCAACATCAACTTCATTTGAAACCCCAAAGGTTTCAGCTATTATTGCCAACCACTGACTTTACCACTCTCCTACATAGTTCTAGTCATTTTTTTCGTCTCTTATTTGATAAGTCTGGTAGAGAAAATGAAGAAAATTAATTTAAAAAAAAAAAAAAAAAAAAGATTAGACACCAAATCCTGCCCCCCCCCCCACTAAAAAATCTTTTTAGCAAATATCAGCATTGTCTGTATTGTGCATTCAGAATGAGGAAGAAATGATTAGTGGTCAGGAATTGATGAATATTTTAGAATAAGGATCTAGTTTTTGGCCAACAAAAAGAAAGAAGGGTGTCATGAAAAAGATGAAGGGATTTCATAAAAAGAATTCTCGTCTATAGCAAAATCAGATGCCACAAATGGGAAGCCGAGGCTGCAGACAGGTAGATGTGGCACTACATGGTCTTCCAGAGGACCTCCCCGACTGAAACCAACCACAGAATTAGAGTAGACTAGAGCATCATAAATGAGGTTTTTCCCCCCCTCAATCGCCATTTTTACACCCATGGTGGAAAAACTTGTCCATCTCAACTGAGCCTCACAACCTTCTGGAAATCCGGCAGCAGGTATGAATTACTCCCAAAATCCTTTCTCACAAGGCCAAACCATGATAATTACACGTTTGTTTTATTTTGAAAAAACAGTCTTCATCGATTAACTTATATATTTACCACCATTAACATGAAGTATTGTCCCATCATATTTTTATATTCCAATCCACGCTGTTTATTTATTTATTTACTCATAGCCAAAAGGAAACCACCCTAAGGGGTGCTAGAAAGCAATAGAAATTTAAATAACTGTAAATCGTAGCAAGAAAGTGAATGAGTCCATATTGAGATCTAATTTGCTGCGTTGTATTATGTCAAGAGAATAAATAATAGTTCTCATTTTTACTATGAAAATTCATGACTTGGAATATATTCAAACTTCTTTCCCAAGAGACAAAAGTTTGATAGAAGGACTTCAATGCAAGAAATACGCAAACAGAGAACCTGCCATGAATATATATCTATCAGCAGTGTTGATCAAACATCAACTCCACACACATTATATATATATATATATATATATATATATATATATATATATATATATATATATATATATATATAGGAGGTGGTGTTTGATCAACACTGCTGTGGTGCCATGTTAATACAACAGTTGTTTATAAAATACCCCAAACAATTACATGGTAAACAGTTGATGATCCCAACAAGAAAAATTACATAAATTGCATTGATAGATACTGGGAAATGGATGACTGAAGTGACACATAAGAATCTTTTGAAAAAGTTTTTCATGTTCAGTGTTCAAAGCTATATCCAGCCTTTGCCTCATCAGCAGATTTTAGCACAATAGTAATTGCATCCCTATATATATGTATATATACTGATATACAAGACAGACATTTTCCCACCCACCAACCCAAAACTATACAAATATCAAACTGCTTCCAATTCACGGGTCTTATGACAAGGAGACCACCTAACAGAGCTAGATATAGACAGTTAAAGAATTTGAATAAGTTGTAATGAAAAATCGTCTCGCAAATACCATAAGTCAAGACAATGTCCATGAAGGATGTTTTGAAAAAGATGCAGACCTGAATGTCATTTACTAAACTAGACTAAGATTTATTAGTATCAGATAAAATGAACAATTTGGTTATAATTCAAATGATCAAGTTTGGTCTAGTACGTTTTTTTTCTCTTTTCTCTTCAGAGTCTCAGGTCACATTTCTCCCCATTGCAATCCCAGGTTTCCCTAGTCCCTCCTCAATTTTAGATTGTCATCTATTGAATAACCATTCAATAACTATTTTTTCCTTTTTTCATACGCGCAGGTGTATTTGTTTCTGTTTTCCAGGGCTCCTGGCCATACCATTTTGCCAACAAACTTGACAATTAGCATCAATACTTCTTTGACTCTCTTACAGATGGTATTTTAATTTTTTGAAAAAAAAAAAAAAAAAAAAAAAAAAAAAAAAAAGTTTGTTTTTCCAACTTATTGGGGACCTTATTTCGATAGGTTTATCAAGATCATTATTTTCCATGATCTAGATGTTTATTTACTCTATTTCCGGTTTTCCAGCGGAAAATGCCAATGATGTCAAAAATAGAATTTCTCCTGACTATATTTATTCATGGATTGGATTTGTTTCTTTTTGTTTTGTTTTTTTGTTTTTGTAACATGACTTTTTGATGCTACAGTTGTTCAATTATTGACTGCGATGGCAAGTTTACTAATCTTTTTCGCCATACATTTTCATACATCCGCCAGATAAAATTCCATGGGAATGAAATGGGAATCACTGGTTTATACAAATTTCTCCTTCTAATGTACCCAGGATTCAGATACTAGAAAAATCTGCTGAAGTTAATGAGAATTTCTCTCATTTCACACTCTTTATTGAATATTCAGTGGGAGTAGAAAGAAAAGAAGAAAAAAAAAAAGAAAAAGAAAAAAAAAAAGAGAGAGAAAAAGAACTTGTATGGGGTGTGTGACAAAGCCCGGGTGGTGCCAGACAATATACTGCTGTTCAGAACAGCTGAAGGATGGGGAGGGGGGGGGGGGTTTAGCCCGGAAGTCTTCAGGCATGAGTTTTCAGTTTACAACAAAAACTATGCAACACTAACCAAACCTTGTTGTGAAAGTGATGGAAGCCCCGCCCCCACCAGTTTCATCTGCAGAAGCAAGAATTACATTGGTGGGTGGCTGGGTGGGTGGTCGGCTGAGGGGAAATCACAGAAGTTACCGACAATACGAATTGTATGTAAACATTTAAGAAAAAAAAATGTTTACATACAAGTTAAATGATGAATAAATTCTCAAATTTTAAACTTACACAAGCACAATTGTCAAGAAGCTAGGCTTGATGGAGATATTAAGTACTTAAACATGTGTGCATGTAGTACACACAGTGTATATATATATATATATATATATATATATATATATATATATATATATATATATATATATATATATGAGAGAGAGAGAGAATGTGTTGAGCGAGTGTGTACAGTATGAGTAGAGCAGATGTATGTACATAGTACACATGTGTATGCATTTGAATAATGAACATGTGTACATACACAATGTGCACAGAGTGTGATACATGTGGTGTATAAGCTTGTTGAACAAAAACCTGGAAACTAAGCTTTTAATGCATTTTCTAAAAATGGGATGAATTTAACCAATCTATTTTTAAAATGGCCACTTATTGGAGATCTTGACTTAGTCTGGCACAAGGCTACAAATGTGAAGCACCCTATGAAGATAGACTTCACCACACAAGTACACCTTGGTTCCCAAATCATCCATTCTGTTTCATTGTAATTTAATGGGGTTTTTTTCCCCAGGTTCTACTTACAGTACAAATTCATGTAACTAATACCTCAAACGTACTACATTGAAATCAAAGGATTCACAGTATTCCTGTACCATCTTCAAAATCTGCAATTCTCAATCGCTAACCATTACTCTATGGTAGGAGTGTTCCTATTTTGATAGCTATCACATATACTGTTCATAATAGAGTTACCTGAATTACCCAGGGGATTGGTTTTGAAACATTGATAACTCAGGGACTCCCTTGAAGGATATATTCTGGCAAACCCCTAATTCTAGCATTCCAATTTCACAACTAATCAATGAACCACAAGAAAAGTCAAAAATAGTTTGGATTAATTTAAAAGCTGATACATGGAATAGGTACGTGTACAATAATTGTTCATTGATAGCTGTGCGATGGATAAGGTTTCTCTGCCATCAGATTCGTGATGTCAGGGTCAGAGGGAACACTGCCATAGCCCTCTGAGTATTATCTGACAGAACCTCATGGACCCTACGTTCAAAACCACTGGCCTAGAGAATGACTAAAAACTTGATCCTTTTAATTGAAAAACCTTTTTCTAGAGGAAAGCAAAGCAAGTTGGCCTTAGAAGCTTTTATAACAAGAATTGATGAATAAATCTACTTGGAGACTAATACTTCATCTATTTTGTCTTCCTTCTTAACTCAGTAACCTTTAAGATATAAGAAAAAAAAAAAAAAAAAAAAATATTTCAAGAGCCATACTTATCGGTGAATCTTGTTTTTAAACACAGTAACCTTGGAGAAGAAAAAAAAAAAAGTTCCCAGTGCCATACTTATCGGTGAATCTTCATTTAGCTAATTGAGTTTTACTTACTAACCTTCACCTTTGCGGTTTTAAATGACTGTCTAATCTATTTTTCTTTCAACTTTCTTTTAGTAGTGATTTAGAATCTAACAATAAGAAGATGACTTGTCTCTCTATGCCTTAACAGGTCACATACAAAGGTATCATCTGCATTTCAACAAAAAAAAACAAAAAAAAAAAAAAAGCCAAGAGTGGGGGGGGGGGATACTGTAATAATGAATATTTTGTTTTCAAACACAGTAACCTCAGAAAGAGTGGTGGTTTCCCAAGTGCCATACTTATTAGTGAATCTTCATTTAGCTAATCAACTTCTACAAGACTGACCTTCAGTCATAAATGAATGTTCAATTCTTTTTTTACTTGAGGTTTCTTATTCTACCCCTTCCCCGGAAGGAGAAAAGTTAATTCCATCCCAGGAAGTGGCAACACCAGTTGTAAACTAATTAAGTACTTTCAAGAAACATGACTCAGAATATTATACTTATCACTCACTCTGTCTCCCAGAACAGAGGGTTACAATCATATCTTTACAAATATTAAACACAATAAGTATCCATAAATGTTAAATTTTAGTGCATAACACTTTACAAACAGATACTACACTCTGATTTTGAGCTTCCATTCCTAGGATTGACACCTTGATCTTAGATAGAGCACACATAGTTATCTTAGGTAGAAGTGCAGATCCATAAATAATCCATTCATTAACACACACACACACACACACATACACTCTAAATGAAGCAGAACAAATATTTGTGGTATATGATAAATTACAAATGGCCTCCTTGGTGAAAAAGAAAGAAAAAAAAAGAAAGAAAAATACTTCCATTGATTGGCAACAAGCCATTATAGAGGTAGCACACACACGATATTCCTCCATCTTAGTCTCCTGCACTTCCTATCAGGCAGCAGGAAATATGGGAACACAGGAATGCCTTTCCAAGGAAATTTTTGATGAGTCGGCAGGAAATATTCAAGAAAATGTTTCAGTGTGTATCTAATGTGTCAATACTGACAAGGGACGGAGTCAGTTGTTACAATGGATCCTGAGATCCTAACATTTTAATTACTTAATTACCCCATGTATAATACGCACCCTGATTAGGCTTCAATTATAAATAAAAAGAGAACCCCCACCATGTATAACCCATAGCAACTTTTTGCATGAGAATATATCTGTAAATGCCAAGGTGTAGGAATTCAATGCCAACAAATTTAGCAAGAGAAAATCTGTGAGAGAAACAAAGTTAGTGGGAATGTGTTTGCATTTTGAGAAAAATAATTAAAAAAATAAGAGGTAGTTTTAGCCAAACCTACATTTTTATAATTTCATCATTTTAATTACCTGAAAAAGATGCAATTTAAAGAGTATCTTCATCGCAAACTACTGCCATCTGGCTAGTATACTCTGAGTTTTTCTACACTATCAATCATCATCACAGTAATGTCAGCAGTCGAACAGACATTCTACACCCAATGAACAGAGCTGAGAGAAATTTCCCACAATTGTATTTCTGTAGATAATACGTGCCTGGATTTTTGGGCCCAAATTTTCAGAAACAAAAATGCCATGTATATACCTGGAATAACCATACATGTAAATGAAGTTTGCATTACAGTATATAGATTTTTTTTCAAATATTGTTGTATGAACATCAACTTTTTGTGTTGTTTTGTTACAGTAGTGTAGTCCTGTTTTCTAGCACGGCAGGGTTTTTTAAGTATTTTGAAATGGTCAACAAGAAAAATCTTGTATTCCCTAGAAGTGAAGAATTTTTTTTCAATGGCCTACCTCTTATCATCCAAATCTCCCACATCTAACATAGCCCAACATACCATCAACAACATTCTGGGAATCTGGCAACATTAAAAAATTCCCATACAAGTTAATGGTAGTTGCTTCTTCACTCTACACCATTCCAGATTACAAAAGGTTTTCCAAGAAACACTGCACTTTCAGATAGCAATGGGAAACGTGTGTGTATATATATACATACATACATATACATATATATATATATATATATATATATATATATATATATATATATATATGTGCAAATGTAATTGCTGTTTCCATAATTATGACTATTTTTCTTTCCTCGTTAACCCAACTATGAAACCAGATGGAATTTACAAGTATTTACCAGATTCATCTTGGCACAAAGCCACAAGAGGTCTGCGAGACTGGCTTGCTCAACATTGCTCTATGGCGAAGCACCCAGAATAAACAAGTCTAGTCAATAAGCCACAATGATTGAAAAGCAAGGCATAGAACACCACCCTTGCCTTGATTCAGGGTAGAATAAACACCTGGTTTTTTTATAGTAAACATAGCAGCAGACTAATCAGGTATCAAAGACCTGTCGGAGAAAAAATGGTTTTAACGAGCAGAGTAAAGAATGGTTAACGGTAATTCGTACAGAAAACAGAATTGGCCGACAAGTTTAAATTCCATCTGAGACTGCATGTGCTCGATTTGCACTAATTTCAAGGAGAGGCATGAAGCAATCTCTCCCTGAGCTATCCCATCATTATATACCTCAATGACAGCTGAGGTTGCTTAACTAATACAAGTGAGAAAGGCATGAATCCAGCTTTCCCAACATTCTATATATTTACTGGATAGAGGTGTGAGGTAACAGTTATCAGTGAAGAAAACAGAACTTGCTAACGGTTCAAATTCCAGCTGAGGCTGCCTGTGCTCAATTTAGACTAATGCACTAGAGAGGCATGGATCTACCTCTCCCTGAGCAGATATCTTGACAAAAGTACAGTCACTGATACACCGTACCTGCTGACTACAAATAGTGCAATCAAAGGTGAGAATCCTAATCTCTGAGAGAGGTATAATTTAACCATAACAGCCACTAGGAGAAAATTTGGGTGCTATCAGGTAATTCCATATGCCATTGTGAGAGAGTTCAAATTGCCGTTATGCCATGTGGAATAGTGGATTCATGCATCTTCCAAGGGCATTAAAAGAGAAATATACGTAAACAGCAGTAACAATTGTGTCATTTTGAATCCATTGTCCTGGAAATGTCACTCAAATTGAAACCATCAACCAAAGAGACATTTTTTTTTCTCATGTTCACTAAATGTTTGAAAAATTAAGCAGAAAATCTTATCAGCATCACCAAATGAATTACAAACCAAATCTCCAATCTAAGAGACATTCTCAATGAGGGGGGGGGGCATGTTTCCTGGGGGGGGGGGGTCAACAAATTTCAGTCAGCTAGGAATTTGATTTCCTCAATGTTTATATAGGGCTAGGGAGTTTTGAGATTCACATTTTTTATTAGTTTTGTCATTCTTTTAGAACTAAAAAGAGCCAAAAAGAGCCAAGAGTGGCCCCCAAATGGTCAAAAACATGCACAGCTTAATTGGGAAATTTGTTTCTAATGGCAATTAGTCTAATGACTAGTGAGAATGCTGGCTAACACCCAGCTGTTGGCAGTGTATCCCTCTTTGATAAGGGGGATCTGGAACCCGAGAAGATTGAGAATGACTGTTCGTCTCTCACTCAGCAGAGGAAGATAATGATACAAAAGCTAATAAATTCTCCTCTTGAAAGAAAATAGAAAAAGATGTGATAACAGACTTCGTTTACAAAGAAAATAAGAGTAAGGTACCTTCATAATTATTTCAAGGTAAAGCCCAAGGGCCAAAGCAATTAAATTATCACAGGTAAGAGTATGTACTGAATGATTTATTTTTATAGACCAAGTGGTTTAAAAGTGTTAACTCTCGGAATCCAAATTAATCCTAGAGTTTCAATTTCCCCATTCCCGAGGCGTGGCAATTACGTACCTCCATCTTAACAAGAGAATCACTACAAATTTTCTTTTCCAAGCAAAGCACGATCTAAATATATCGTATTTATTCATGAACTTGAGAGATCACAAAATACCAGGGTGTTAGCCAGCCTTCTGAATACCCATTTACAGACTAATTTCCAATAGAAACCTAATTCCAATTTCCCAATTAAGCTGAGAGTTTTTGGCATTTGACAATTTGGGGCTTTTTTAAAAATGCAAAATAAATACAAATACAAAAATGTGGACCTCAGAAAACTTCCCAATCCTACCGGAGAAATCAAATTCCTTGCTAACACCCCCAGAATCATGAATCTTATAATATAAAAGACCATGTCACTATTTGTTTCTGTCAGACTAAAAGCAAACAGAAAGAGAGGAAGGAGATAAGGCAAGCTATTAAGTCTGCACGAGCTGAGAGGAACAGAGTAAAGCAAAGGTCTAACGATTGTGAGCATAGAGATAAATTGCAACTAGTAAAGCTGATGTGTTGATAGCACCGAGACCGATTCAACTGTATACAAGCATCTGATCTTTCATGACCAAAACTGAGGTTTTTTTCCCCTTGTGTTAAAAATGAGATTTGTTCTTTCACCCAATTCTGCAACCTCATTGTTCTAAAATTATCAAACCAACAAAATGAAATTTAGAAAAATCAGCAGAAAAACAAATTTTATTCAAGGTGATCCTTTTTTTTGTTTGAAATAATTATTCATACAAAAATATGAGTATTATTCATCCATACATAGATAATCGCAAACCCACCTCAAGAGGCTGGTATTAAACCTCTGCCTCCTAACAATCTCCAGATTCAATGCTATTCATATGTCAGTGCTGGGTAAGTCTCCGAGATGAAGTTCAGATTATCCCACCTTCTGACCAAATCTGACAATCCTGCCAAGATATCTGGCTGCTTAAAAGGGAGTGAAGCAGAAGATTTCTGTTGTATGAAAGAAAGTATCTTCCAGCCATATATATGTAAGAGGTGGCCATTCATGAAGAATTAACAATACAAGTTGTTTAGTCGAACAAAAAGTTTGTCATATGCAGGTTGACAGTAACTTTGTTCATACAAATAAACAAGAATTCCCTTATATAAGACGTAATGTGCGTGTATATATTTGTGAAACCCTCTCCAGTATATACAGACTTACTCTGATCCCAAATGTGCACAAGGAGGCTAGACTTTGACCCCAGGCAGAGCCCACAGATACTTCACTGTTCCTAAGCAGACGGATAAGAGCAAAACTATGATCCTAGGTACTACACACTGCTACGAGACGGAGGTGCCAATCAATACATGTATAATTCCTTAATTTTTTTATGGTAGCAAATTAATTTCAATTAATGCACAGATACTACACTCAGATCAAATGAAGTACAACGGACCAAACTTTGACCCTAGACAGAAATGAGGATTCATACATAATCCTGCCATTCTTGATGGGTACTATATTGGTTGTCAGAATATTATTCAGATACAATGCTAACTCATTTTGGTTCTTGATTATAATATAATACCAGGATGTTACCCAGTGTTCTCACAAAATGTTTAAATGGCAAACCCCAATAGAAACCTAATTCCCATTTCCCAATTAAGCTGAGCTTCATTTTGATTTTGGGGCCATTTTCTTGAGTGCTTTTGACCAATTTTAGTATTCTTTTGGACATTTTTGGCATGTCCTATCTATAAATTTGTAGACCTCACAAAACTTCTCAGTCCTATAAAAACACAAAAAATAAAAAAAAAACCCTGAACACACAAAATGTGTGGTGGAAGTAACAGGATTAATTTTATCATTTTTCTTTATAGTTCAGGTTTATTACGAAAAATAAATCTGATGTTCTTAATTGCAGCTGTGGCTTCCAAGGTTAATTTCCGTCTTTAACCAGTTTACAAATGGATGATTCAAAATGTCATTGTCTATACACAATGTTTTTTTAAATACTGGATGTATATGCTAAATTTGATTTCTTTCAAGATTTTCAAATAAATCGTAAAAAGACACGGGTACAGGGGGGGGCTTACTTTCAATAGTTTCATTATTTTGTAAAATTATATTCAATTGAATACTAGCTGAACCAATGGAATTTCCATAGGTGTTGTCAAATACAATATCACTCTCACATCTGCCGTACTTCATGTATAATACAAGAACTAAATATACTGGAAAATAGGAATAAATTGTAGCCTATTGTATAACAATGGTACTGGATTAAGCATAACAGTTCAGCAGTCCACATTTTTCTGCTTGAATGTTCCATTTGCGTGTATATATATATATATATATATATATATATATATATATATATATATATATATATATATATATATATATATATATATATATATCTCATACAGTAATGTGTAGAAAAAAATTCCCACGTACACTTGAGTATTGCACAACCTGCTGTCTGTATTTTTGCTCTGATTCAAGTACAAAATATTGCATGTTATATACCAAGTGCAGAACATTTTGTAATCAAAGTATAATTTTAACCCATTCACTGCCACAAAACACCCACTTGTATCTTGTAACGTGTTACATATTGCTCCTGACAAGTTCCATTGTTTTATTTAAGGCAACATAAATATCTATGGCATTACACTAGACTCAGTCTGCCTCCCAGCAAAAAAAGCAAAAGAGGAACTTAATTTCTTATACTATTCCAAGTAGCAGTAAACATGTTAAAGTAATTTATTACCAATGGAATGCATCTATATCAACTATAATAACATACAAAGGAAAATTGGTTACTTAAGCCATTTTTATTGCAGTGGTATTGTAGTAGTTATGGTAGTAATACAAGGTTTTAACTAGTGCTGTTGATAGGTTTCTACTGGGAGTTGAATGGCTAACTCCATTTTCTATTCACTGACGGGTTTTGGACCATTTTTGAAAATAAGAAGAAAGGTATACAAATAGAAACCTCAGAAAATTTCCGAATCGTATAAATCTATATAAATCCTATGAAAACTGTAGGGAAATCTAATTCCAGACTAACATCTGGTACTAATATCATAACTTGATTTTTAGGATCCTGACTAGTGAAGAAGGAGTATTGACAGACAGTTCAATGGTTGATTAACTTTTGTCCCCCTTTCAAGCATGAGTACCTTCTTCCATTCTGATCCTTTTATCATTACATTACAAGGATAGGTAGGGAGAGGTAGAATAGAAAGGAAAGATATTAAGAGAATTTAAATTTCATTGCTGTAAGATAATGTTTTACTTCCTGTGCTCTGCATTTGACTCCTCACCTTTGAACACTTTGTAATTATAATTGGTGAAACAATTTCCAGTACACTGTTCACAAGAGGTGTATACATGAGGGCACAGCCTCGAAGGAACAATGTATATAGAAAACCCGACAGATATAAACTTCAGTATAGGTAAAACTTACATCTACAGAGAGTCTGTTCACTCTTTGCATCTATATTACTAACAAACAAACAAAAAAAAACAGATTTGAAATTAGGCCCTTCAGATGAAATTGTATACAGACTCCCATGAAACATTTCAATTTACTTCAGAATTTAGTTTATATTCATACAAAAGTCAATTTCTAGAAAAAAAAAAATGATTAAAAAAAGCCCAACCCACAAATTATAGCCAAAAATTCATGACTTCCTTTCAAGAATAATCCAAGATTGCATGAGTGTGTCAGATGCTCATTTTTGGCAGAGATATTTTTTCAACAATATCAGAATAACATTACTCTATTATTTTGAGTCCGAGAAAACTGGGGTTGCCAGAAGAGGAGATAATCCAAGCTTAATCTTTGAGATTCGGCCAAAATAGGTATCAAGAAGCTGGTATTGAACCATGATCACCAGATTTCCAAAATTGACACTATTCTGGTGCCCGTTTTGGCTAAGTCTCAAAATATTAAGCTCAGATTATATCTCTTCCTGGAAAAATCTAGCAACCCAGGTAAGAACTTAGACAAAATTGTCATGCAAGATAAAATGTCAACCAAGAATTTCTGGCAGGGATAAAATAGACTCCATATTTTCAGCATATAAGATGCACCAATAATTTAGCATGAAACCGGTTTGAAATGTAAAATTAAAGGAAATTTTGAAGAGCACATCCTTAAACTCCAGGAGATATTCTCAGAACCTAAGCTTAAGATTCACCCACCTCCCTACATAGGGAGAATGTGACACAGGATAGAATTAAATATGGGTAGGGATAAAAAATAGTCTACTTCTGTCAGCAGTTGTCTTTGGGACAACTCCAGCATCAGAGATTGACCAACTACACCTTCTGGAATTGGGAGGTACAGCCTGGGGAAGGAGGGGTGAATCTCACTTAAAACTTTGAAAAATTCTATTTTTTTGCTCCCAGCTCCTTAGATCTCGAGCGTAACCCTGAGCCTGACTTTCACCCTACAGGATTCAGGGCAAATTCGGAGTCGGATTTTAGGGGTGCAAAATACAGTGTTTATTTCCATAAATAAAAAGTTTAATCGACAAGAAATTTAATATTTTCCAACAATTTGGTGATCAACTAATGCTTATTACCAAAATCAAGCTAGTGCAGAAATTCAATCATCTGGGTAGCATAGTAATAGATGATGCAGAGGGCAACACAAAATTTGAGGATGTATAGGAACGGTTTGAAAAATTACATACATAGCAAAAAAAACAATGACGGACTGCAATGCAATGTCTAATCTACTATATGAAAGTGAATGTGGACAATTTTGTCATAATTGAAGAAGAGGTATGAAGCAACCGAGAAACAGTTTCTTCAGCAGATGTTGAGAATATCATGGACAGAAGCATCGGACAAACGAGGAAGGTTTTAAGGAGAGCAAGAACAACAAGAAGACTGTTGCTAACAATCAGAAAGATATTTGGAGCACTTAATACTTGCAGGGACGCATCGAAGACGAGAATAGCAACGGGAAACCTAATTGATGAGTTTGAGCAAATGCGTGCCAGAAAGGGTACCAGAAAGACGAAGAGGTTGGAAAGCAAGAATTACTAAAAAGAATGTAAGCTGAAGCGAATTATGATTGCAACAGAGATTTATTCATAATATCCCACTAAAGGTAAACCAAAACGAAAAAATTTTGAATCAAAAAAAAAAAAAATATAAAATAAAAAAAATATAAAAAATGAAAGTAAAATGATCAAGTGGAAGGAAGGAGGAAGCTACCGGACATAAGTATAAACAGCAATTAGTTATAGTGAGCAAGAAATTTTAAGGGAGGAAAAAAAAAAAAAAAAAAAAAACAACACGGAAAGGAACTTCAGAATACATTGATCTATACATTGTTTTTGTTCGTTGTTTCTGCTTGGGAGGGGGGGGCGGAGAGAAAAGCTATTGATTCAGGAAGATCAGACTAGAGAAGGACTAAGAGAGAGTAGATAAGGACAGTGACAGAGGCATATCCACCCAGGACTAAGTTTATCCTCCAAATGTTCACTCCAGCATGGTTTCAAGTTTGGGAAATAAGGGGGTCACTCTCTGAATAAACACAAAAAATAAATGAGTTTTCTCTACATCTTATCTGCCTTGTTGTTCGAACTATTTCACGTACATTCATGTATGCAGCCCATTTTCTCAGCAGTATCAATACCTCTAGAAATTGCCTTCGGGTAATCAACATTTTTTGGCTATCTAATCCAATAAAAGAAAAGAAAAAAAAGTAATCCTACACTAAGCTGAAACTATCAATAGTGTTTTTATTCAAAAATGAAAGATTTTCTCAGATGATACCTAACTGGTCTTTTGAATTGTGGGTAAATAAACACGTTATGAAGCATCATGGTACTTTTGGTTAGAATATATTCAAAATAATTAAACCTAGCATATCAAATTTCTATGGTTTCTTTCAAAATGCCAAGGTCTGCATCAGAGCTTTATCAAATTTTTGCATTGGCAACACTTTAGAAACGAATCCTTTCGAGGCATTAATTAGGTTTCATTGACTAGGCCAAATATATAATGTCATCCAAGCAGTTTAACTGACCCAGGAATAGTATCCTGAAAGATATACAAAATTATACTCAATTTCAAGACACATCAAAAGAATATTAACGACACAGTGAAGTATCACAACAAAGTTTGGAAGGTTCTGGTTTCAGTGATCTTTTAGACTGAATATCTACACGACAGTGGACAAGTGTATAAAAAGGTTGCCACAGCGTATCTAGTAACCTGTCAGGCAGTCCCGGGTTTAATCGTAGGGTTGGGTAGAGCAAAAATGAGTCTCATACTCTGATTAAGTTAAGAGGCAGACAAGTGACATTATAAGGACGAATTAACAGATACAGAATATCCCCTGAATTTGACAGTTGGATGAGAACAATCTACCTTGTGAAATGTCCGATTTGAAATTTCTAGAAGGTTACAAAATACAACCGACACCCAAAACATTTGTGAGCATAACGACCAAGATGAGGAAACTAACCCAAGTAAATCCATGTCAAAGCGACCCATTTCTAAAAGTGGGTTAACTGATGACCAAGTTGGAGTTCTAAGGGAGATCACTCCATGTAACGTCATTTTTGTTCCGAGATAATGAGTGTCATTTTCTGATTACTTCTGTGTAAAAAGCACAGAAAATGACTTAATCCCTTTGAACTTTCGGAACCAGGACCATAATATTCAAGTGAACAATCAACATTCTTTTTCCAGAAAAATGTGAGTGAAAATATCCAGGTGAGTATTATCTACAGAAACATAAATATGCATTTTTTAAATTTGAGATCAAAGTTTAAATATGGGGGGGGGGATATATCTATAACAACAGATTATACATGGTAAAATACATAATCTTCTGTAATTAAAAATGTGCAAACTTGCCAATTGTCCTATCAGAAAAAACACGGATTTCAAATTATCAATCTTGATCCCCAAAGGCAAAGTCGGAAGGGAAAAAATAGCCTTTTTCAACACCTTATACACATAAGTAATCAGGGAATAACACTTATAACCCAGAAACAACAGGAAATGTTGGTACTATCTTTAGCTGTTCAAAAAAATTGGGGCAATGCAAATAAGCCGAAAAAAGAGGTAGGTATTTAAGGAAAGGGAAACTACATAGTGTTAGCAGAAGAAATTGCCAAAACTGAAACTCAGTGTTGTTAACTTGAGAAATATTTTTGCACTAGTTTGACTACCAAAAAGTGCTAAATTAGCCATAAACACCAAAAAGTTGGAAAAAAAAAAAAAAAAAAAAAAAAAAAGCTTTGTTTTTTTTATTAAACAATTGGCAAAAAAGATCTATTCCCCTCTAATTCAGAATTTTCCACGCTGCCAAATTTTCATTTGTCAAAGACGCAATTCCATCCGAAGTCTGAGATTCAACATCCATGTGTATATAATTAAGTCATTGAAGCATTGTGGGTTAAATTTCATCTAACTTTTCTAGCGTTGGTATCTTCGTGGTGGGTCATTTTTTTTATACCACCTTTTAATCTTTATGTATCTAGAAGCACAGCAGGTTATAATTCTGTCCCACCCTTTTGTTTAGTACACACACTAATCAACAGATGGCAGACTAGTTTCAAGCAGAAGGAAGAGAAACGGGACTGAATTAAACAAACTCTTAATCTTAGATAAATTTTTTCAAATCATTTTAAATTAAGAACTAAAGATAAGAAAAAAGAACCCAGCACCTATTCAAACGGAAAGAGACTAACATTTAAATACCCTCCCTCAGCACCTCACACAAACAATGAAATGAATTTTTACAATAAGGGGGGGGAGGGGCAAAGGGCAAAATTTAGATCTCTATAGTTTCATTATATTCCCAACCCTCTAATACCATAAAAAAAGTTTGGTAAAATGAAACCTAAATCCTGATTCACCAGTTCACCCTCTCTAACGTATTAACATTCATCAATTGGTAAAATGTCACAGTGACATATTCATATGGACAAGAGATGGGGGGGGGGGGGTCCGGCAAAGTGCTGTAGCAGTTACTAGCACGGAAAAAGGAATCACACTAATGCCCTTGGAGAGAGATGAATCCATCTGCCCTAGCTATGAGTATATAGCTGGACAGTTTGAGCCTTTTGGGGCAGTCAAGCTCAGGGGTGGGGATATTAACTCCACCCTATAAAACCTACTTGCTACTGAGGACCGCCATGAAGCCCTCTGTCCCACAAAACCCCTGAATCAGCAGTAACACTGAAAAAATTTCAGCCAGGTTATATGCCTATGTAAACTAAGCAAAGCTGATTGCATTATTGAAATGAACTGTCAACTGATGTCAAAAAATCCTCCATTTCATAGGTAAGCTCCAGAAAAAAGTAACACCAAAATGGCCACAATAAATAAATCCAAATGAAAAATAAATTACATTTGATGCAGTGTAAGTCTAGCACAGAAGGTACAGATGAATGACAAATAACAGCTGCCTATCAAGATCTGACGTCAGGGAGGGGAAATTATTAGAGCTTTTTTGTTTTGTTTTCTATCTTCAACATCAAGATTCCAAGTTTTGATTGTGTGCAATTACAGGCACAGAAAACAGCATCGGCGATTCAAGTTAAAGTTCCAGCCAAGGCTGCTCACATTAACTTTGCAGTTATACATTAGGGAAAGGTGACTTTATATATATATATATATATATATACATACACACACACACAGAGCTCAGGGTATATAACAGATTAGTTGAAGCACTCCAACTGCATAAAGCAGTCCATCTCAGGCGTAGGACTAACAACTTCACTCCGTAAAACCTACTGGATACTTCAAAATGCCTACAGTAAAAAAAAAAAAGAAATTCCAAGTTGTTCTCCAGCTAATCAGTATCATGACCGCCCCACCCCCCCAGGGAAAAAAAACAAACCATTGTACACATGTAAAGTTGTTTTAAATTGCTAAATTAAGTCGCAAATTAAATTTGACAAATTTATCGTACGAAAAACCTACTTCATATGCCAGAATGCATTTGCAGATTGAGTTGTTTTCAAACTGTCAAATGACTTCACCCGCAGAGGGAAGAACGGAGAGGGTGAAACTAGAGCAGACTCAAAACTCAAAAAGTCGGGGAGGGTCTGAGGACTTCCGTTCTTTTTTCCAGTTTAGGATGGATAATTTTAGATCGGGAGTCAATGAAATATGATAATACAACCACTTTCATCCCCGCAAGGAGATCTGATGTACATCTCAAGTTAGATAAAAGAAATAAAATAAAATAATTTTAGATCATAAGTTTATGAAATAAGGAGGTAAGACAACCACCACCATCATTAACCCCGCCATAAAACTCGTGTGCTCACAGTGAAGATCTCATCAACCACTTGAACAGACAAACATGGAATGTATTCATCGTACATTTTTTTTTCTTAGCGGAGGCAAATGTATGAAACAAGAGTCTCCTTGTCAACAATATTGCCGCCACCATCTAAAAAGTTAATAACCTTGAATTTCACAAGAGGGGGAGGGGAGTCATAGGCACTTTTAATAAAACATTCTAGCACTGTTTTCAAATACAAGGACGACAATATGACTAATGTGACATACTGCATTATGTTTCAGGGCAACAGTCAGAATTTACCAAGCATCGTCTGACAAGACAACACTAGTGCGTCACACAGTGAGGATCATACTCATTACTTTAACGATAGACCAGCAGATAAGTTTGAAACCATTGCTGTACAGAAGAGTTTTTCCATCTTTGCCCCTGAATTTACCTCCATCTCCTGGAGAATGACTGCCTTATATCATTAAATGTTTTCAGCCAAATGAATACTCACATCAAGTAATGTTTGATTGCACATTTTTGATAACGAACACTGCTTTAAATAATGTTTTATTTTGGCTAAGCCAATTAAATTTCATAAATTGTTTACGGTGGATGTTTGGAGCTCTGAGACCACCTACGTGCATTCGTATAATGAAATAACACAATAATGGAAACGGAAATTATCAATTAAAAGTTGGTTTCTTTCGAGTACACTTTTTGTAATTCACTGTGTGGGAATAGCTTCATTCTATTGACTCAAACTACAGAAGATTTTGAAAAGAGAAAAATCCATTGTTTTAAATGAAAAAATCCATTTGTATTCGACAATCTATTGGCCCTCCCTCAGCACGATTTTCAATATTGCCCCTATTGAGAATGGCTGCTTTATACAGAAAACGGAAGTTTTAACCGTCAAGACAAGACAAGACAACACTCCCCACATGAATGGAGAAGAAAATTTTTTAAATTAGAGTGAACACTTCTGTGGATGTCATACACTAACTAAAGAAAACCAGTTTATATAGCTACAATGCAAGGAGATAACCAAGTTTTAATTTTCCATATTTCCAAAAAGATACCACTCACTAAAAAAATAAATAGATAAATAAATAAAATGAAATTCTTAAAAAAACTAACCCAGATTTACCACAAAATTCAATCAATTCTTTCTTAGACCATGATGTATTTTTCCACAAAATATCATTGAAATTCATCGAGAACTTTTAGAGATATTGTAAGGACAAACAAACAAACAAACATGAGGGGGACAATAAAACCTCTTCTAAATCTGTTGGCAGTAGTAATAAAATACCAAGTCATGAAAAAACCTTCTGCCTTGTAATTCCCATTCAAGACATTTGATATTCTTTATCACAAATCTCTTTCCTTTCAAGGCCCCATTAAACTCGTTTCCAAAGGAAGGGGGAGGTAATCATCCAGGATCATAGAAGCACAAAATTCAAAAATGAGTATCAGTAACAAAAGAGAACTTCAGAGAGTCCAAAAGATATAAATTATCTTGACAACATGGCCTACAATGAACAATGATATGCTTTTATTTACAGTGCATGTGTGGTCTAACAGTAGTGACCTAAAGACCAATAGAATCATGGGACTCTCAACTATTTTGACTATTCTTTTAACAACTTGAAAACCAGTAGATAAAAGAAAAGATAGAGAGACTTTAGCCAGACAAAACTATTTTTTTAAAGGGGGGGGGGGATTATAAGTTTGAAATATTTTCAGATAGACATGGATTGCACAGGCAGCTATCACAACGTAATCTGATTTTTCAAATATCTGAATCAAGTGCAAGAAAAGATCACTGACTTAAGCCTGAGATTTTAAAACAGCCAAAATGTTCCTTTTGAGTATTCTTGCAGGTGGAGAGTTGACACTGTTTTTTGCTACTGAAGCTACAGTCCCAGCGAGAGCCTAGCCAGGAAGATTCATCTGAAGACCTCCTGATACGGGCTGGTGAAAGCTCAAGGGAAGGTAGTTCACAAAACAACATTTTAACAACGACAGAACATCAGAACCCTGTTTGAGGATCAGAAGTCAGGCTCAATTGGCCAAGGTGGACCAGAAGATGACTGAGAGAGAGGCAAAAAGCAGCCAGACTTCCATAGGGAGTAACCCACAACCAAATCGATTAGCATTGAGCTGTTACTTCTCTATGTCTTACAGAGGGTTTATAGAGGGAAAAAAAAAAAAAAATAAAAATCCCTACAACTGCATACAAATGATGTAGAAATAAATCAGATGCTTTGCAAAATATTCAAATAAAATCTTTAGCGTACAACAAGGTCAAAACAAACCCACCAATCAATCAGTTCCTTATTTGGGGTTTTACTCAGGGAAAAACAAATCAACAATACTTCTTGCACGAACAAATACATAGCAAACAAAAACATCTTTCAATAAACCTATCATGATTACAAATAAAATGGTTTTTGTTCTAGTACCTAGATACATAACTTCGAAAAAAGTGATTTTTACTTTCCTGGTAGATAAGAGAGACATCTGCCAACCGGACAAAAAGTTTAGAAGAGGGAAGGGAGACTGTTTGCAATATTTGAGGAAGACCATCATGGATCCCATAGACTACTATATCAAAACGTAATCTGATTTTACAAAGCATAGGACCAAGTGAAAGAGCAGATCACTTTGACCTAGGCTTATGATTCTCAATTATAACTTGACCTCCAGGGAGGAATTGCCTGGGGTCGGGGATTTTAGTCAGGAGGAAAATTTCCACCTGGGGAAAGAAAGTATGATGGAAAGTATAACGGCGAAAAAATTGCAACACGACAATTAGAAATGGGATAGGAATTGAAGAGCACTTTGATCGCAAGGGGAAGAGGGATATAACCTGGGACAACAAAAACCTCTGACCGAGGGCTCAAGTTCTCAAACTTTGTACAAAACATAAAGAGAAGAAAAAAAAAAAAAAAAAAAAAAAAACAACATAGGATGCCGTAAGTGGCCAAATGGGTTTCTAGAAGAAAGTAAAAAGCCACCCGCAGATCAACTACGCCAGATTCTGGGCTGAACCCAAGAAGAACAAAAACAAGGCTTCCTACATTGCAAAGGAGACGAGACTACCCTTCAATAAACCTGCCAACCCTTCAGATGAGAGGGTTTTTTTCTGTCTCAATCCCTAGATACTCAATCTCAAAAAGCTGGTTTCTACTTATCTAGATAAGTAAGAGAAGGTTTGGAAGAAAATAATATAGACAAGAAAGAAGATGTTTTAGTGAAAAGCATTTAAATTTATTATGCTTTAGCTTCTCATACATCCATGAGTTCAAAAATCCCGATTCACACCAAACTCAGAAGGGGGAAATGGAAGAAGAGGAGAGGGTCTGGGGGTAAAGGGAATAGAACCAGTCGTCTTAAACATCCAAAGGTGAGTGGAGTGCTTTGGGGATTGGGGGGAGGGGTTTCCCCCTTCATCTTTCAATTTTTTCTTTTTTTTTTTGTTTTCTTTTTTTTTGCACCTTTGAGATTTTTTTTTAAAAATGGTTCCTCAACTGAAAATTGAACATTCCATAAACGCTTCTTCCAGATATATGTACAAATCCATTAGTTGGTTATATTTTTCCAGTAAAATGTGAGGTGAACACATGAGAAATGACGCTCAGATGAGCGTATGGATGGTTGGCTTTTTGTCATTTTTTTTTCTTTTCTCTTTCAAAGCCTTTTGTCTGTTTTTTTTCCTTCTGTGTATGAAGGGAAGGAAGATTCCTATATGAGAGCCATTTTTTTTATACATTATTTATAAATATGTACAAGGGAAGGTACCCTTCCCCGCCCACCTACCCACTCTTTTTTTGCCATAAAATGTGAGCAAGATAACTTATATATATATATATAAGTTAAGTGGAGTCCCATCATCAGTAAACAGTAGTTGTACACAATTATTCCGATTGATGTACACACAAGGAATTGATCTTGTATAACAAGATGCTTATACACATTCCAAGTTAAATCCTGACGATTCATATCGATCACTTCTTTTACGTAACTTTTAAAATTCTTTTTGGACCTGTTTTTCCTCAAAGAGAGTCTTAAATCCAGAAGGTAAGATTCCCGCATTCCTTTGGTGTAAATGATTCAATATTTCGCACAGCTATATACAAACACATGAATAATCCAGTGATTGCAATTCAGGGGTTTAGAACCCTCCTTCCAGGTAACGCTCATCCAATTCTTTTGTCAACAGGAAGATTTATTTGGTAATTTTCCCAGGTATTTCATGGAAGTACGTAGATATAATCCTCTACAATACCGCAGTCCACAAGGTACCTTTCAAAAGAGAAGTCTTGTTTGTTGTTTTTTTTTAAATAAAAAGAAAAAGAACCACTTATTCGAGTGGCAAATAAAATAGGGTTTTTTTAAATAAATATCAAGTCGTAAATTCCAGGCAATGTCTGCACGTTTAAATTCCCATTTGTGACATTTTTTTTTTAAATTCCAGTGAAGAGAGGAAAGTTCCAGAGAAATCGGCAGTCTGGGTTTCAAATCCAGAAAACATCTCTCGAAGACTTGTTTATTGAAATTTCCATAAGTCGCTCTAAATTGGGATCTGAAATATCAGACACCACTCGATTTTAGTCAATGGAGGGGGGGAAAGAAGATTTATTATTAAAACAAAAAAAACAAAAAAATAGGGAGAGGGAAAATTAAAAGAAAGCCAAACTAATATTTTATAAGGTGTTATGTGAAAAGAAAAAAGCCAAGTATTAAAAAATAAATAAAATTGAATTAACTAACAAATAGCAAGGTAATTATCCGCGGTTAGTACTCCAACTATTAGAAAAGACGTCAAAAGATACCAAAAAGCTTTTCATCCAACTCTAATATGCAGCATTTTTGAGTCAGACAAGGCAAAAAGTTAAAAATAAAAAGTTAAACCAAACTCACAAGATTTGGTCACATTGATTGTAACCTTACAGCCGGCTCTGATATCTGCCTCAGAGAAGGAAACTCCAACAGAAAACTTACAACCTCGGGATTTTGTTATCACCATCCCCCTTTGGTGACACATGACATGCGAACTCTTGGTATAGAGGGTGGGGGTCAGTCACACACATGCTGCACTTCACCTATAACTTCATCGTGCAAGCCCAAAATAATCCAAATACAGGCCTTGCTGGCATCCAATGCCCTGCAAGACATGCAAAACCTTCCCAAATTTTTGTCCACAACTCCAAGCCCTCATGATCATGAGGAAAAAAAAGAAAAAAAAAAAAATCACCCAGGTCATAACACACTAAATATAAGTTTGACCCCTTCCCTATAGGTGCTCTTCAGGTTAGCTTTCCCTATCACAGAGAGACGGAGACAATAGCTTCAATTTCTATCAATCCTATCAGATTCAGAGTCCGCTAGCTCAAGACATTATTTTTGATATCTATTTCAAACATTCACCATGAATTAGCAAGTCAATCTTTATATAAGCTTCAATTTCTTCCCTTCATACAAAAGAAGAAATTTTTCTTCAATTCATAAAAAAATTTTTAAAAAATAAAAAATAAAAAATAAGAAAGAGAAAGATATGATCCCCCTACTTCAAAAAGATCCATCAATCATATATGGTCAACTTTTTTATTCTTAGATTGGAGATAGTTAATCTAAACATTCATACCCACATCTAACTTTTTTTTCTAGAAGGGGATACGAGGGGGGAGACACTCACACACACACAAAAACAAAAAAGTCAAAGCTTGGAATCAAGCATTATTACCTAAGGGGCTAAGGATTGCAGGCTGGCAGCCAAAAACAAAAAAACAAAAAAAACCCACACAAAAGAGTCAACATGCAAGCTTTTCCCAAGACCTGTAGTTGTAAACCTGAAGCATAACTGGAATTGCCCTATTCAATATTCTGATTTTTTTTCTTTCTTCCATACAGCCCTCCCCCATTATAGTGTGGTTCACAATATAGCATTCGGTTTAGCTAGATAACAGGCGAATTTGCAACCTCGGTTAACGCTGTTGGCTCTCTTGGACCCCAACATCCACGTTATAACAGGCAAGGCCTATATTCATTTTCATGTACAAGACATGCTATTGGAGTGTAAAGATATTGGAGGAAACTTCATTATTTGAGTCCTTTGATGTGCAGATGGTGTAATAGTTATTGTCACAATCAGCTAGCTGAGTTTTGGTCAAGGCTGCTTACATTCACATAACACTAATGCCCTTTGGAAAAGCATGGATCCACTTCATCCCACATCAACTGAAGGGCAGATGGACCCCTTTCACTCAGTAGAGCAGTCCAAGAGAAAATTACACTGCAGTTACCATAGCTGGTCCAAAGCCCAGTTGAGAATTGGGGAGGGTTTGCCATAAGGCCAATGTCCCAGCCCTGTGATGAATAACAATAGGGGTATTTTTTTCATCTTTAAATAAAATGAATAAGCCAAAACAATTCAAGCAAGATTACGATCCCCTTTCTTTGAATTATTTTCTTTTTTTGCCCAACCTACTTGACTAGCTTGGATTTCAAATCTCTTGTTAATTCTTCTTCTGGAGGAAGCGGTTAAAATTATTTCTCAAACAATGGAAAATGCAGAAGTAGGGTAACAAAAAATTGTATAAAAAGTTTAAGGGGAGAAAACCATGCAACAAGGATGATTGGGGTTGAGGGGGTGAAGCAGGAAGCAGAAAAAAAATAAATAAATTTTAAAAAAATGAAAATGATGAAGAAATGGCTCCTCTGAAACAGCATCATCTTGGCGGCACACAAAACGGAAATGGTTATGATTACTCAGACATCATAGCAAACACTAGTACAAGTGGTTACAGTGTTCAAAATTGACCATATACACACACAAAAAAGTTAAGTCTTTTTTTTTTTCAAAGTCTCGATAGTAGATGTAATCAATCATTCAAGAAAGTTGAAAAATTCTTTGAAAAATATTTCTGAAATGGATAATTATTACTGCAATGACAAGAAAATGAATCATTTTACCTAATCTTCTTGGAGAGGAAAAAAAATAAATAGATAAATAATTTTTTTTTTCAATTTATTTATATATATATATATATACATATATATATATATTCCTCCCAACCATAAAATATAAATCAAAGATATTACTGTCACTATTTCATCTTTTAAAAACTTCTAAAACTTTTCTGAGTTCATACTGATGCTCTCTAGAAAGGCATGATGAATCCATCTCTTCCTCCAAGCTAAGGATAAAAAACAAGGTTTTTGTCCTTTTTTTAAATTTCAGATATTGCAAACAGTCTAAGTACTAAAGTGATATGTTGAGCTGAAGCTAGAACTGTTAAAGCCATCGTTAGCATTAGGGCACTTCTTATTTGGTTAAAAAAGTAGATAACAGAGTTGACAGACTGGGCCAGAAAAGGAGATAATCCGAGCTTCATCCCAGGAACCCAACTGACACAGACATCAAAATAATGTCAAATTTGGAAATTGAGAAGCAAGGATCCAATACAAGCCTCGCAAGATCCCCAAATTAAATGCTATTCTCAGTGATCAACTCGGATGATCTCACCTCCAGACCAAATCTGGCAAACCTAGCCGATAGCACTTTGCCTTACAAAACTCAAGTACTTCTGCGTAGAGAATCATCATCATACATTGGTATATCCAGACTGTTGTCCTCATCTTGACAGTTTCTATGTTCACATTTCAGCCACTGCACCCTCCAGTCTTCTCCAGGGGTCTATTGTTCTCTCTTTCTTTTTTTTTTTTGTCCGTCCATCCTTCGGGGATATCTTGTATTCAGTATCTGTAAAAGATATCCCTATTAAAGGATAACTAAGATGAAGAACAAAATAGACACCCAAAGAAAGCTGGACAGTACACAGCCAGAACATTGTCAATATAAGAGAGCTGAGGAAAATACTCCAAATAAACCAATGTAAAATTAAATCATTCTACCAGAGTACAAAAATTTTGTTTTTGTTTTTTTTTCTTTCTGGTTAGAAGCAAAAGCAACACCATCCAGCTGATTAGTTATGCACCGGGGATCCACGGTAATTATAAAAGACAATTTCCATGCTCTCTGACAACAAGTCTTCATTAGTCCGAATAACAGTGGCCAGAAATCAACGGTATGAGTGGAATATCCAGGATTAAGTTTTAAGGAGGTCATACACAAAATATTAAAACTCATTTCATTTAAAAAAGAATTTAGGATCTATATCTATATTCAAGTTCAGTTGTTTTTTTTAAGCAATTCGTTTTGTTTCAATGCTTTAAGACAAAACTGATTTTATCGAAAGGGAAAAATGTATTGAACACTATTTCCTTGAAAATCGCAACTACGGGGGAGGGGGAGATTTTGTTCCAAATTTCAGCAATGAAGAATCATTACTTACAGAATTTTTGGACTGCTATCCTCATTCTGGTTGTTTTCACCGCAACGATTCAGTCGTCGTAGCCTAAATACGGCAAATGTATGAAATACGGAGGTGCTAAACAGCCAAGACAAGGATACTCGTCAGAAAAATTCAGTAGGTAATGAGGGTGAAATGATCTACATTTTGTTGCACAAGGGTTGGGGTTAAAAGTGGGTGGGGAGTGAGAAAGAAACAGGGGGGGGGTATACAGTTTCTTTGGGAGCTTAGGGGGGCAATATGTACCTGAATGATTCTTCGAAAATGTGAAATGTACGGTACGGGAAGGGGGGTTGTATGATAGAGAAATATGAAAAGGATAGTACACATTTGCTGGGGGGGGGGTAGGTATCCGGACAATTCTTCCTAGAACTGAAATGCAAGGTGGAGGGTGGGGGCTATGAGAGAAGGGGGGGAAAATAGAGAAATGGAAGGGATAACATTATAGGATTTTTTTTTCTATTTTGGTTTTTTTTTTTTTTGGTTAAGTACCTGGACAATTCTTCCTAGAACTGAAACGTAATTATAAATCAGCTTTTAATGGCACTGTAATTATCCGTCAGAGCTGACCTGCAAAAGCTAGTAGTAGTATCCCACACAAAAATGCCCCGGAGGTTTAGCTGGTCAGACTGTTTTACAAATTCCCAGCTGTTTTTCTGAGGGCCAATCCGATCCGGGATTGCTCATTTTCTGGAGAACAGCAAAAAAAGACAAAAGCAACAATTATAGATATACAAGCAAAGTGGCGAAATGGTAGACATGAGCGTGGTTTTCTTTTTCTTTTATTTTAACCCCTTAACAGATCAAATGTATGAGTTATCTCCCTTAACCCCTTACCTCAGAGCACATTTTTTTTTCTGTTTTATGAATCATGTAAAAATCGAAGATCCAACAGGCTGGGAGGCTGTGGTTGCAGACTGCAATAGATGGATAGTTGCCATCAAGGCAGGTATCCAGACGAGCGAAAAGAGGAGAGCACAGATGGCAGACGAAGAGTCGGGCATGGACTACAGCTGCGAAAGCTGCAAGAGTTTGTTGCTCAAGAATTAGGCTGCACAAGCGCTTCAGCTCAGTCAAATGCTAATCCTCGGAACATTAGCAACAGTTTTCAGAGAGAAAGGAAAACCAATAATGTAATAGATGAATAATGGAAATCTATTTCTTTTTTTTTTTTTTTACTCATTAATTTGCTACAAATATAAATCTCTGAATACACAAGGCAGGTATCCATTACTTGCCAGAATTCATCTCTAAAACATTATACATGTATATTCATTCACTTGTATACCTTGAATCCTAGCTAGCAAGTGAAGAAGACTTTTTTTTCCCTGCTTTATAACAGCCATAAGGACTTCACATTTACTCTTTAAAATAGTTAGAATTGTAATCCTGGTTGTTGTTACTGAATAGGAGAAATTGGTGCTGCTTGGCGCTAGAAGTTCAGGGTAGACTTGTCTTCCTCTAAGATGTGACTGGATGCCCAAATATTTTTGGTTTAGTCCAAAAGGGTTCTTAAAAGAGGAATCAAAATGTTCTCCTAAGAAATGAATGAATAAAATGCTCATTGTGGGAATAATCCATTAAGGGGTTAAAGGGTTAAAAAAAAGAAAGAAAAAAAAAAGAAAAACGTACATCATGGCTACAAACACAATATGTCGTAGCAGGATGTCCGACACCATTTCTTCACTTTACCACCCCACAGACTGACTGACCGACCTGCAGTCGGACACCCAACCAGCACTAAGGCCAGAGGCGTAGCTCGAGATCAGGGGGGCCCCGAAAGGGCTTAGCTCCTCAAGGGGGCCCCCTCCAACATTTACTGAGATTTTTCAGTGGAGATGCAGTAGATGGACTACTACTTATAAAGCTTTTGGGCCCCACCTTCATTGGGGGCCAAGAGGGGCATTTTGAAATATCCCCTAGGGGCCCCCATCCATTGGGGCCCAGGGGGCGTTTACAAATAGCCCCCTCCCCTTCAGCTACGCCTCTGACTAAGGCAGATACTGGTTTCTTGCTTTATTTTTTTTTTTGGTTTTAATTTCTTTTTTAAACCTTCTGTTTTTCGGAAGGTGCCCGTGCATGGTCGATGCTTTGTTATATTCTGTGAAATGGTAAAGTGACATAATGGTGAAAGAACGCTCATGTCAGAGGACAAACGAACGAGTTGACCACAACTCTCCTCTGACGTGCCGCTCTTCCAACATTTTGCCACTTCAACATTTCATAAGAAATAACGTCTCCGTATAGAGCAGTGGTTCCCAACCGGGGAGGAATTCCCCCCAAGGGGAGAATTTACATTGTCAAAGAGAGGAATAAGGCTATGAGATAAAAAATAAGTTGTGGTGAATGTTTTTGGCTCAAGTGTAGTGGGGATGTGTTCCTTGCTAATATACCCACAAATCGAAGAACTAGTTGCGAGAGGAAAAAAAAAAAAAAAAAAAAAAAACACAAGAATAGGGATCACATTGATGTGTATCAGTTATGATAGTAAATTCTCATTTTTTTTGTAATAAATTGTAATTTCAAAAGATGTGTTCCTAATTATTTTCACTCAGTTTCTTTGAGTAACAAATACACAACAGCAGCTGATCAATTAGAAAATTGAACTAATTATAAAACTGTCTAATTAGATGCAGAAAAAAAATTATTTGAAATTATTCTTTGTTGCAACTTTAATAGAATCTTATTGACAAAAAGTAATGACCTTGAAAAGGTTGGGAACCACTGATTTAGAGAGTTAGAAAAACTATTAAATGGAATTTAATTTTTTTTTAATCTTTAAAAAAAAAAAAAAAAGAAAAAAAAAGGACCACACGAAGAAATTACCTTATGCCAATGTTAGTTGGATTTAAAAAGAAATATTTTTTTTTTAAATTCTTATGAAAAAAAAAAAATTAAATTTAAACAGATTATGACCAGTTTTATAAAAAGTTACGACTTTTTTTTTTTTGGAAAATCGATGTTCAGGAAAAAAGATAGACAGGTCTTAACCCTTCCATCGGCACAATTGCCGACAGTTAATCAGGGACCCAAGCCCGCGTACTCACTGACTCATAAATGCTACAGACAAATCCTCTTTCCAGGTCAGTATCAAATGGTCCATAGGACTTGGCACCACAATGCCAGAATCAGATGAACCAACTCGAGACACTCAGGCACAGGAAGGACGGATACGAAGACCCTAACACTCAGTCAAGTCAGAGAGTACTGACATTAAATCCCTTTGCTAATTGTTGCTACGTTTTTTGTTTTGCGATACGTGTTTATACCGGTGAAAGGGTTAACAGATAATACAAAATTAACAGAGAGAAAAAAAAAATAAATTAAATTAAAAAGTCAATTTTATACTTGTAAATTTTTTTTTTTTTTAAATAAAATTCTCAGGTTTTTTTTTTTAGAAAAAATTTTTTCAAATGAAAAATTTTGAATTTAAAAAAAAAAAAAAAAGTAAAAAAAAAAAATTAAATAAAACTAAGAAAGAGGGGGAAGAGAGAGAAGGTTTTAAAGTAAATAGATTTAAAAGAAGAAAAAAATATATATATATAAGAATTAAAACTTAAAGATAATTAAATAAAAAGTGTGAAAATAACGGGAACTCACCGGGTGGGAAAAGTTCCATGTTGAAGATCTGTGCAAGAGCTGCTTGAGCGGCTCTGGCCTTGGCCTGTTTCTTATTTCGGCCAGAACCTTCAAAATCGACTCCATCAACAGTCACCTGCATAACAAAGGTTTTCGTATGGCTCTCACCAGATTCGGAAATAAACTCATATTTCAACCCAGGCCTCAATTCGTTTAGAATCATCACGGGATTTTTACCTGGCGGCTGTGGAGGCAAGGTAGATTTCTGATTGGCATGAGAACCGTTCGGTTTTGATACACCCTGGGTAATTTCGTTATTCTCCGTCTCAGCCTTATCCTCAAAGTCATTAATAAACGTGCCAATGTCCGCAGTGTCAGAAGTAAAGTCTAACAAATTCACCTTTTTGCCCATAGCCTGGTACGCTTCGGAAGCATTACGGAACTGAACGAATGAACGAAGAGCCTTCTCAGCAGCCTGGAGCTTCGCCTTTTTCTTCGTAGGACCAGCTCCTTCAAAGATCTCCCCATTCACTTCCACTTTCATGTTAAACGTTGGTGCATGTACTGGTCCAGTCTGACCCATGAGCTGGAACTCAAGACCTGGTTTTATCTCATTCAATTGCATCAGAGCATTCTTCGGCAGGGTTGGTCCATGTGCCTTTTTCTTTTTGTTGAGTGGACGACCACTGCCATTTTCCCCGTTCCAAGGGAAGGAGCGTTTCTGGGCTGCCATTTCTCCTTTGCCTTCCTTGCTTTCACTGTCTGATGATTTCACATCTCCATGATCACCCTCTATACAAAGAGAAAAGAAGAAGGAAAAAAAAACATTAAACAAGGTAAATTTGGAGAAAAAAAATCAAAAAATTTACAGTCTGGATTTATATTTGTTCATATACAAAAATCTACCTATATAATGAACATCAAGACTTTTTCTGTTTGTTCCACTATAACTTCCTCTAGAGCAGGGGAGCTACATTTTCATCCTAGGCAGATCGTACAGATACTCTGACCCAAGGCTGAGGTACCAATCCATACATAAGTAATCCCGTCTTTTCTGATGGGTACCACATTAATACGAGGATATAACTAAACTTCAGAGTAAGAGAAAGCACCCAAGTTAGATGCACAATCGAATTGGAAAAAAAAACTCTCAGCCAAAATTCCTGCATGTAGTTCTGATAACTCTTGATAGTTCAGAACCTCCCTTGGTAAGTCTCCCAATGAAAAGAGCGAAGAATTTTTCAATTTATTTTGCCTAATATGGAAAAAATGGGATGCCATTGTTAACTCTAAAGGGGGGGCAGAGCCAATGATATAAAAAAAATTAAAATTCTAAGCTACGATCCCTACCCCTGAATAATGACAATAGGTGCCCAGAGTACAAATAATACATATATACACAAAATACAAATAATACACACACACACATATGTATGTGTATGTGTATATATATATATATATATATATATATATATATATATATATATGATGCTCGGATAATTCATTACTTTTGTCTGGATAAAAATAAAGCAGTTTTGAGAAGGTCAAAAGAAAAAAATGAAGGGGGGGCAAACCTCAAGAGCACATGGAAACTGACATCTATTACATCCTCATTGCGTTGCTTCTCTCAATAAATAAATAGTCTCCACCCCCTCACTGCACCATCGACACAACTGCACTGTGCAAAAGCAACCGCAGGAAAAATGAAAGTCGGTAGAATTAAACACCACTACTAAGAGACCGACTGCAGCAAACTATTTTCTTAAAGTGTCCTTGTATCTAAACTGAGGCTGGATTCTGGCATAGGAGAAATAAGCTACAGCTCAGGCCTGTTAATGTTCACTTTGCACCGATGCCCTTGGAATAAGCATGAATCTATCTCAAATACGAGAAAAAAAAATTCTCAAATAGCAGGCTGGACTGAGCTCTCTAGCCTTGGGAAGGCAACCAGTCTAGGAGAAAGAAAACAGATTCTAAACCCAAAAGTTGAACCCCATCCAGCTGGTTTGACATCCAATATGACGCCCTTCCAGCAGTTATCCTGATGCCAGGCAGCTTGGAGGGGAATTCTGGCCACTGGACATTCCAGTATCGCTATGTGCCAGGGAGGGGACGATCCAGTCTGGTTCCATTGTTTGTAGAGACAGAACAGAGACCTCTCTGTCTGTAGGAACTTCAGAAAAATTCAAAATGTGTAGACGTTTCAAGTTCTGTTGGGTCTTCTGACATTTTTTTTTCAATGAGGGGCCTCCAAGCTTATTAGGACATCACAAATGGTAAATCCTGCCCCTGACTCACACCTGAAGTTATAACTTGTAGTGCACGATTCTCCCCACTTCACCATCATTATATCAATTTATACATAAAATCATTTTTAGAAAACTATCATAGAGGTGTGGGTGGTCCAGTGGTAGATAGCACAAAACAGAAATGAAAAAAATGAAAAGAAACTCCCAACCCAAGCTGGCTGTTTGCATTCACTAATGCCCTTGGGTAAGGTATGAATCCACAAAGGGTAAATAGAGCCATTAGAGCCTTCTAGCCCTGTTAGGTAGACAGGTCTATCGCAAATTGAGCTAGCATCTCTGGTTCCATGAAAATCCAAGACAGCTACAAGCAATGATTTAGTATCCATGGATTGTCCGAGAAATGGGGGCCAAAATTATTGCCCCCCCCCCATGTCATTTGACATGATGGAAATTGAAGCCGAGGACTTGTCTTGGTGCTCTAAAGAAGTTGAGGTGCCTCATATTGCAATTGGGAGGATGGTTCCTTTTGAAAATCATAGGAGCAGGCATGAACCCAAAACTTCTCCCACCCTATTGATATTTATTTGCCAACCCAACAATGGCAGAACACGTCACATTATAGAGGTGGAGGAGATGGATATGGGGGGGGGGGGCGAATCATATTCTAATCACTTGGGGTGAGGGGGGGGGGTAGATAACATTAAGCAAATTAAACAATCAGAATAATTAACATTATAAAAATATTTGATCATAGTAAGGTTATTTATATTTTATTTATATTAAAAAAAAAATGGTTGGTGCCAAGTGCTTTTTAAAAAAAAAAAAGAAAAAAAAAAATCGTTTTTATAACATACTTGGATTATAATAAACGGCTTCCTCTGTAAAAGTTTTATTTAAGGGAGGAGATTAAAAAATCTAGTTCTTTAGAGAAAACAAAACCATGCCTTTTTCGATAGCTTTTTACAAAGATTTTTCTATTATTTACAACTAAAAGTCGACCCATAAATGAAGAAGAGGTGGAATGAGCTCATTCATAACTAATAGAAATTATACAGACACCAAACCAAGAGCAGAAATTTTTCTTTTAATTCTAAATTATGTGAAAATATAATTCTAGCATAGGATAGGATTTATCAAGTTTCATCAACAAGTCAAAGTTTACAAAGCATGACAGACAATTTGCTTCCTACAACCCTGCAAAAATTTTGAGTGGAACCGCAAACCAACCAACCCTCTCAAATTCTAGGACAACTGCCCACAGAATAATTGCCCCAATAACAAGTGAAGAGCAACTGTAAAGTCAAAGTTAGAGAAAATTAAGTCAACCGTGTAAATAATAACACCCCATGGGGCAACTGTCAAGAGTCACTTATCAGGCGGGGTGGGGGTTCTGATACCCATCTCTCAACCTAAGACACAAATCAAACAGAGCTGGGGGGGGGGGCATGTACTACCTTAAAGGATGCGAATATAGTTCAGATACGGTTTGCGTTTTTTTTTTTGTTTGTTTGTCGTTTTTTTGTTGTTTTTTTTTTGTTTGTTTGTTGTTTTTTTTTACCTTTCACCTGTATTCGGCATTATGGGGAGGCAGGGATAACGATCGGATTTTTTTTATTTTCTTTCATTTCACTTGAGCACTGTCATAATCCACACCTAGCCTGCTAGGCCCATCAAAGTTTCCTCAGAGCCTATTTCAGGAACACATTCCCAACTCTGTCCATTGCCAGCAATTCATGATGCTGGATAAGGATTTGGATCGGAATTTAAAGCTGTCCCTCTCCTAGACTGGCAGCCAACCAAGGATGAAGAGCCCAGTCTGCCTCCAAGTTCCTCAAGAAAGGATAGAAGAAAGCAAAGAGAAAAAAAAAAAAAAAGCCTATCCACTTCTCTTTATCTAAACTTTTCTTCATTTTCAATACAGGGCAGCAGGTTAATTTCCAATGGATCATACCACGTACCATTTTTCACCATAAATATAATCCACTTCCATAGATTTCAAAATAGACCTCAACATTACAACCATCACTTCTAAAACAAGTGACCAGCAGGCAATGCATCTTCATCAAATAAAGAAGTTTGGCACAAGGACATGTTGAGAAAGGAGATTTTGTGTTTTGCCAATCTTACAAGTAAAGAGCGCCTACCAGGCTTTTTTCAGAACTCAAGCTCGCTTGAGATTGAAATGCACAAATGTCCAGCCTGGGAGGGGGGAGGAATCTAACCATGCGAGGCAGCACCTCTCCGATGCATCAACAGGGAAAGGCTGTGGGTCACCCTGACACTGGTCGTGAAGAATGGAACATTACCCCCGCCTCCGCCGCCATGGGCCTAACGTCAAACCAATCTTATGTTGAAATTTGCCTCTTTTGGGGAGGTAAATGAATCCCATTTGTCCACCCAGGTTCCCTCAAATTTTTGGCAGTCAGTATGCAAGCAACGTTGAGCAAGTCTTCATGTGACGAACATGTGCGTACTTTTGAATCAGACGTCTAATTCAATATTTTTTTTCTCCAATGAAAATTCACTAAGCTATCAACAGAATTTGAAATTCTGAAATACGCTGGTTGCAAAATGTGAGTGCATGTATGGCTCAGAGGAAACTAAGTTCCCAACAAGTGAGCCCCATTGTCAAATTCACACACACACACAAACACTGGCCTCAATAAAAACAGTGACAATGAATCATTTAATCATCCGAACAAGTTCCAAAACAAGAATACCAGGAACAGAACCCACTCCACTTATGCCAGGGGAAAGATTCTGCTACGACAATCATCTCAGCAGATAAGGGCCAACCTGTTTACATTCAAAATCATTGCCTTTATTTGCACTCGAACACCGACTACACCAGACACTGGTCAGGTTCTATATCTTACCAATCATTTTAGCTTTCAATGAGAACCAATAATTCACACACACACTATATATATATATATATATATATATACATATATATATATATATATAGAAAAAGGTGTGACAAGGGTGGATTACCAGATCTGAAGTCAAACGTTCGTTAGCTGAAGTTGTCACTGTATATTGCTCGATCTATGAGATATTTACCACAGAATTGATAAGCGTACTGACAAAGAAGATAATAAAAAAGAAATATTAACTTATGTAAAATAAATGCTTGTCGCCCCCCCCCCTCTATCGATGGTCTACAGAAATGCGTGTGTGCGGTGAGAGACATCTCAACTTTCTCTTGGATTGGAGGGGGTGTAACCAAGCCCAGAAAGAGTTAATTCCAACCTTTTTATAAAAATAAAAAAAAAAAAAAAAATCTAACTTCATGGAAATAAAATGATTGTTGATGCAGCATTGTCAAGCCACACGGAGCCGTACAATTTTCCCCCCACCCCCCACGGCCCACGCATTAATTAGACGAAACGGAACACAGGTAGAGAGAAAAGCAAAAGGCCACGCCACGCATCGACCTAGGCAGTTGTTCGGCTAAGGGTGATATCAGAAGTGCCCCCCCCCCCACCAACAACAACAACAACAGCAGGCTGAGATGATTTAGAAATCGATAGAGTACAGTAACCATGACAAAATAACCACTATGAAACAGGTCAGAAGAGAAAGAAAGAGGGGGGGAAAAAAACGTATTTCTCACAAAATCAATGTCGTTTTGTGGGAGAGCAAGGCGCGCACACACACACATACGAGCCAATCACCACATGCTGTTAGGTATGAATTAGTAAGTGACAGCTGTGGAACAAGGAATAATATTGAGTGAACAAATCATCACGTATTGATAAATAAGAATAAGTACTTTTATTCCTATCATCTATTATTAAAAGCGGGACTGGATTAAACGTTCACGATAGACAATGAATGAATGAAAGAAAAAAAAAAGCAATCAATTCGACTTCGACAAGCACTAGGAATAATACAGGAACAGAGTAACATCATTTCCTTACTAACACATTAAATACCGGAGATGGTGAAAAGTATAAGTTATCCATTGCAAGATAAAAGCCCTGACTCACGGATACAGTCAAATTGACATAAATCACTATAAGGCGAAAATCGTTAGCCATAGAACTGCCACGACGGAAAATCTCGTCATTCGCAAGTACTGGTTCAAGTAGGTTTAAAAGACCGAATATAGATCTTCAGTCGAAAATGATATATGTTGAAATTGGGAGAAAAATTTCAAAAGCCAAAACAGTGTTAAAGAAATAAAGATTCGATCTATTCAATAGTCTGAACTGCTACTCGAAAACCAAAAAACAATTTCAAATGTTTTCGAAAAAGCAGTACCCAAAATAAAAAATAAAAACTACTCCATCATGTTAAAAAACAAAAAAAATTAAGTTAAATTTTTAGACTTTCGTTTGATTTTTAAAAATCGATAAAACAAACCACACGAAAAAAATAATTGTGTCCGTGTGTTCAAAAGATCCTTCAAATAAATATATACCTAACCAGTTGTTGATTAAAAGCGAATTGAAAGTACAGGTATACCCCGAATAGTACGGTTAATTCGCTCCAGAATTTTCCGTACTGTTCAAGGTCTTGAAATTCAATTATTTTTCAGTTTACACTGTTACGTCAATTTGTATAGAAATAACCTAAACCGTACTACATTAAATCCCGTTCTACATCTTTACTTATTTATTGCTCAAGCAAAAAAAAAAAGGCTATTTTTCACCAGTGAGTGACAATATTGGTCGGTGTTCGAGCCGGAATAAAAGCCAGGATTTAAATTGATTTTTCAAAATAAGCAAACATTCCCCACCTGAAAAATTGATGCAACAACTTCAAGCCCGAAGCTGTACTGAGCTGGGCTTACTAATTTTTTTTTCCGGGGGGGGGGGGGGCGAAAGGCCAAAGTCACCCACAACTTCCCTTCAAAAAAAAAAAAAAAAATGACAGAAAAATAACCCCTGCCACCCCAAAAGGTGATAGAATGAGATTAAGGGGGAAAACCCGTGTCACACGACTTATGTCACCTGACGACAGCAAGAAAGAATGCCGGTCAAAATATTGCATTTTTTTTTTCAATCGCCTAATAATTAATTCATTGTTAAATTTACTTGAATTTAGTTAATCTAACAACGAGTTTTTACTAAAGGCAGGAGGAAGATGGTGAGGCGTCATCTATATGGGTCGTGTTCTGACATGCTTTTTGCAGACTACGACAACCAGACTGTCCTTTTGTCATTTTTATCCTGAAGTCAAGGAATCGTATTGAAATGAATGTTTAAAAGAAGTCCGAAAGAAAAAAAAAACCCGAATTCACGATGAAAGAAAGTTACGTGCCCGATTCCCATATTTTTTTCCCCCAAAAGCTACCAGAATCCAACTCTCAAGTTGTAACATGATGACATTAGGAAGGTATCGATTTTCTACATAGATATCCACATGGGTCATCCAGAGAAACACAATATAAGAAATAAGGGAGACGGGAATTGAAATGAACTTCTAAAAGGCATTAACGTGATTTACTTCCATACTTTTTTCAACGATGAAAATTTTAAGCTTTGTATCACACACACACACACGCAATTATTTATTTCCTACTTAAGAGGATATCAACTTGATAAGTGTGTGTGTATGTGTGTTTAAATGGCTTAAGCAGATAAGGATATTGATTTCTGACGATAATCCTCTTAATCTTAAATTGAAATCTGATCAGATTAAATGACAATGATTTTTTGTGTTCGTGTTAATCTGCTGATGATATTAACTCGACAATTAAATCACATCTTAGAACCAAGAAAGGGTACGAGGTGGATTAATGCCCAGATAAGCAAAATTCTAAAATCCTACGAAATGTGATTTTTTTTTTTCGAAGAAAAGAGGAAGCCGCTTATTATGATCACATCGGGTCAGAGTCTTTCTGATAACAATGACCAGCTGATAACATTAAGCGACGGATATATAGAGAAAGCGGCTTATCGTGACCTTTGTTGACAATTCAGAGAGGTTTTTTTTTTCTCCAATTTTACGAATTAGAAAAATGAAAAACACTTAATGGTAACACTGGACTCAAAAATCAAAATGAATTTGAAAAGGAACCTCTAAATTGGCAATACTGATTATTGCGATCACTTTGAATTAAATTTATGGGACAAACTGATTATGATAACAATAACCGAATGATACGCGATTATAATAAACGGCTCCCGCTATATAAGTAATTTAGATTTAGAATAGCTAAAATGAGCACATGTTGAAACTCATAAGGATATCAATAGTTTTTTTTTTTGTTTTGTTTTTTAACAAAGTTTTTTTTTTTCTTCTCCCACAAAACAATTTGAAATAGATGACAGAATGTGAGGGGAGGATTTCTTTTTAGTGAAATGATAAACTTTTGTCAATTTTAAAAGGTTATCTATAAAACGATCGTTAGGGTTCGATTTATAGGTCATAGATGAGTAAATGTTTATATATGAGGGACGACAAAAAGCTTAAGGCATTGAATTCAACAAGCACTAGACGGGGAAAAAGAGAGAGAAAAAGAAAAAGATTTGACAAAAATTAAAAAGTAACATACAAGTTATGGTTCTCACTTTTCCTTAAACTAGATACATTTTTGTCTAAGGAAAGAAGGAAGAGGTGGTACAAGCCGCGCTGGAGCAAGAATTTTTTTTTCTTTTTTTTTTCCTTTTTTTTTTTTCTTTCAAGTCAGCCCCCAAAAGCAAGCAGAGTCGTGGCACAGGCTCTGCTGGTAAGTAAAAAAAATATATAAAAATTGGTGATGATGATGATGATTGAAATGAATTTCAAGCAAACTTATAATGGCGGGAAATCCACTTTGGTGTCTGTGTTGTCGGAGTTTTATAAAAAAAGATCCCCGTGTAAGTAAAGAACGTAGGTTATAATAATCGCCTTGGTAGTCTCTTTTGGTCGTTCATCCAAATTCGAACGGTAAAGATCAATGCTTTTCTCTATAGATGGAAAGCCTGCCGTCCGCAAGGTCTAGCTCTTTCGTATATATATCTCTCTCTCTCGCGCGCGCTCTATCTCTCTCTCTCTCTGTTGATCGGTACTATCCAGAGAACCCCTGAGCTGAGGTGTGACTGGTTGCTTTGCACGCTTAACTGTTTTGTGGCGAAGACAGAGCGGCGGCGGCGGCGGCGACGGGAAGGAGGAGGAGGAGGTGATGGTGGAGGTGGTGGCGGCGGGGGAGGTGCTGCTGGAAGCATATGACTAAGAAATCCATTCAGAGACCCGGCTTGAAAAATTCAAGTGCTTTTACACATGGTTGACATCAACGTTTTACATTCAAACAAGACCGAACCAAAGAAGGCGGTGGCGATGTTGGCGATGATGGTGGTGGTGGTGGTGGTGATGGTGAATATAACAGAAAAGCAGACGGGGGGAGGGGGAGGAGGATGAGGAAGAGGCAAGTGCTGCAACAGCAGCAGCAGAGGAGGGGGAGGAGACGATGTAGGAAGCACTTGATGAGATACAGAGAGAGAGAGGAGGAGAGAACGGGAGGAGGGGAAGCGTGGAGGATGGGGGGGTCCGTGCCGTGCAATACCTCCCCTACCCCCCGACCAAACCCAAAATTAATCCCTGCCCTTCCCTCTCCCCCCCAACGACAGTAGCAGTGCAAAGACCCTGTCAACAATATCTGCCACAAATCCAACAGTTTTATGACGAGTACTTAAGAGTAATTTCATCAAACTATTAACAGCAGCAGCCACGACTTTTTTTTCGTTTCCCCGCCACACACACACACACACACACACACACACACACACAATTATTGATTCAGGGGAAGCCGTTTATTGTGATCACTTATCGGACGGGGTTTTCTAGATAATAACCGACTGATAACATTAAGCAAAGGATTAAAAAATCGGAACAATTTACATTCATTTCTATTATATCATACATTCTATCTTTCAGAATTTATCTTGCAATTGTTTTTTTGTTTATTTATTTTTTTTTTCAAACAGTGTTTTGGACAGACTTATTTTGATAACACAGTCCATGATAATAGACGGCTTCATCAATTCTTTCGGAATCATAACTAGTCGCTTTAAAAGAGGTCCAGAGATTTGATTAGCAAAGCTAAAAAGTATACAAATAATGGTCATGTACCGCTGGTTACGTACTCTGAATGTATGTCAATTTTCTTTCCCCCCCTTTTTACTGTATTTGCAGTGAGAAGAGGAGCAGGGTTCAAATATCTAACCAGGAAAAAAAAGGGATAGACATCAAAAATAATAAAGACTTGCACTCCTACAAAATTGTCAAGTAGCACTTGTAACTTCATCAAAATAAAAAACATAGCATCACGTTTTTCTTCGGGAACACACACGCTTTGTATAATAATCTTCAGCCAACTCCGTCCAATAATAAGTTGTTACATGTAGTGTATAAAATGTATACATAAATGTAACTACTATTATGGGACAGGTAGTATTTTGCCATGTTATTGGTTTCGTAGTAGTAGCGATAAACTGAGTAGAAGGCTACCTACACGAGTCCTGCAATACCAAATTTTAATCACTAAAAAAAAATTTTAATTCAAAATAAACTACGCGTATATTTCTTTGAATAGTAGGTGTGCTCGTAATTAAGAGTCCTAAATTATTACGGTTATTGTGTGGGCATTTCGTTAGTATCTCGTCATTTTTTTTCTATCAGAATCGAGATGGTTTTGTTTTCTTTTCGACAGTATCAACCGTTTCACTGCTATCAGTATTTTTATTCGTAGAATTTCAAGAGAAAACATAGCAGCTTTCAAAACTTAGTGCTTCCGACTGAGGTAAAATACTCCTCAAAGTTAAAATAGCTGATTAAGTGTTTACTTATATTTTACTGATAGATTTTTTCAACACGTTTTTATTAGAGTTGATATCTGCTTAGCTGGGATTTTGTCGTAACTGATGCCCGTCAAGAGCTCCTCACAACAGTCATGATGATTTGGTACACTGACTAGGGGACAGACTACACTGAGTTGAAGACTACCTACAAGGTTCATGCAAGGGGCAAGTGATAATTATTGAAAGAAAAGAAAAAGAAACCTGACTCAATTCAAAAGAAAGGACACTGGAGGTGTTTGTCCTTGTGCAAATTACGGAAGGGAAATCAAATTAAAACATGCAACAACTACAATGGAAAACAAAAACAAAAAAGCCCTTAGAGTGGAGAGCATAGCTCTGCCGACACTAACCACTAAAAACTGGATGTAAAACTGGATATATAGCTACGGCACAAGGGAGGTAACTGCAATTTTCTATTTTCCATATTTCGGACTATAGGTAAAAAAAAAAATTCAATTTAATCGATTCTTCCTCAGTTCATGGCCCAATCTCCCAGAAAATGACATTGGTATTCATTGGAAACTTTAAGAGATATTGAGGACAGACATGAGAGAAGGCATACCTCTTACAACATCGTCGGCAGAGGTGGAAAAAAAAAGTGTGTTGAAGTTTCTCCAACAATAAAATATGCGCTGAAAATTTTGCTGAAAAAGTATGCATGTTTACACACGCACGAACGCATCGTTGTACCAGGTTGGTGATGTTCATTAACATCTTACCGATTCAAAAAAAAAATCAATTTAATAGAGAGTTCGTCACGCAGAGTTGAAATTCTACACAGGTCTTTCAATCGAAATTTTTTTTAAATTCAGACCACTTGAAAATCTTCCCCCTCGAGTGACCAACGGACATCCACTCCCTCAAGTTAGATCAACTAAATATGCTATCTCTCCTATGGAACGTATCATTTTAATATCCTCCCCCATAAGTCAGACTAGAGAGGAGGATGTTCAAGAGAGAAAAAAACCTCTTCAGATCACTTAGTTGTTCATTTTTATATCTTTGTTTTCGTCCCACTTGATTTACATTAGAGACGACTACATGGGAATTCACACGAGATGTGCACGCACGCATTTTCTAGCCTTGATAATCGACAAACAACATCTTAAACCGCGGAAGACAAGGTAGATTTTTATAAGGAACCTGTGGAGATATTTTTAGAGGCCCGTGTTGATTCCTAAGAGACATACGTAGACTTGAGGGGCCTGTGTATTTGTCGTGCCAGTTTCCCCGAAGAGAAAAAGAAAAAAAATACGGAAAATCGCTTAGGCAGTGGAGCCCAATAAAAAAAGCGCTCGAGAATACACACACACACACAATAAATATTACACACAGCGAGAGTCCCCCCATTATCAAACGGTAAGGAATAAAGGAGTGAGAGGGTTGAGGGGAGGCACCTGGGGAGCACCTAAGTAGGTTGAAAGCTGATTAACCAGGAAATACACAGGCAGGTGGGAAAATGGGTGGCAGGAGAGGGGGGTGAAATCAAGAGAGATCCTTCCTCACCTGACAGTGCGTGTTTAATCAGCTGTAACCGTATGTTCACATACCCCAGGGTTATTCATCATTTAGAGACACTCAATACCTTTAATTGAGAGATAATTAACGACTTCCCACCCTGCGGTACACCGTAACTTTTTTTTCCTTCTGTTTCGGGGCGCAGGGGGGGGCGTAATAGAAGCAGCAACAGTAGGAGAAAGCTGCAATATATTCATAGTATATCGAAGAGGATGCTGAAACGAAATTATCTACCTCACACACCCACAAGCTGAGCTTTCGTACCCCCACCTTCGCGGACCTTACCTTCCTGTCCCACCCTTAATTGAAAAGAATGAAGCGACGTTATATCAGTGGTATTTGCAATATTCCAGATATGAACCAATCTATGCAAAGTACCAAGATATCTAAAATATCCACGCGTACACTAAAAGCCCTTTTTTTCTCAATCTCTGACACCCCTCTCTCCAAATCCCTACTCAGCCTAATCCACCACCAAAAGGAAGCAAAAAAAAAAATCAATGATGACTAATACTACTATCTAATGTTTTGTTGATGCTGAAGATTCTTGTATTATTCATGACAGCACAACTGACTTGACGCACAAGCACTGAACAAGTGCCTGTTATATTGGTATGAATCATTATCTTGAGTGAATAATTAGTAAATTACATTGGTCAACCCCCTCTCCACACTTTAAATATTTGCATAACAGCTAGATCCTTCAAATGTTTTAGGATAGATTATAAAATAATCACACACGCACACACACACACACAGAACGTAACACTCGAAAGAGCGCACAGATACTACACTGATTCAAGGCGTAGAAGACAAGGGAGTAACACTTGGTAGAGCACAAAGATACTTTAATCCTAGGCACAAGTGCAAATCCTTACGTATATAATCCTTTCATTTTTCATGGGTACGATGCTAGTATTTAAATAATACTCTATCATCACAGGATGGATTTTAGATCAGTTTTATCAGATCTAAACATGAACTGCTTAAATAAATCATTTTTTCAATAATTAATCAAATAATTCCATGTATATCAAATAAGTATAAAAATTAACTTCAATATCAACTAAGCTTATGAGACAATTCTCGAACTTTATTAAAAACGGACCTTGAGAGGGAAGGAGAGCTTTATCAACCACGAGCAATTTATCGAAGTCACTCAAAGTTTTCCGGACTACCACCCACTTATAGAGCATACATACATTTCGTCAACCCCGTGGAAAAGGTTGAAATTTTCAAGGACTGTTTTTATTATTATTATTATTATTATTCAAGCATACATTCGAGCTCTATCGTAACATCAGCTTTTCAGGTGTGCGACTTAACGCGTAAGAAGTATTGATTTGTATTCTTTGCCCCTTGCGCCCTCAGACCCCCCCCCGACCCTGCAGGGACGGTAGCACCACTTTGGGATTCCCTGATAATACGTTTAAACGACTGACGCATCATACAATACCTATTGTATTTGCCTGTGCTTAGGATTTTCTTTTGGGGTTGATATGAACCTTGAAAATTTATCCGCCTTTTTTCATTCCTTACCCGAAATTACGTGGGCTTATTTCATTGAGTGGGAAAAAAACTACAGCTTAGCAATCACTATAGCAGGTCCCAAGCCCGGACAAAGAACGGTTCAGCGAGAGGCTAGCAACTCTACCCTATGAAAAAGTACGGAAAACGTACACTCCACTCAGAGTCCGTAGGAAGGAACGATCGCATTCATAGAAAAAGACTATTTAATGCCTTTTCTTCAAAATCTAACAAAACAGGGTGGCCCTTGGACCCGGCAACTTTGCTATCTGTGTGCTTATGCCTATAAACACACATACACACACAGAGGGGCACAAGCGAACACAAACACACACATAACCACGGAGGCACATACATAGAAAGAGGCACACAGAGAGAAAGAGGGGTGCGCAAACGCACGCACACACACACACACACACACACACACACACACACACACATGCAGAGAAAGAGATGCACGCACAGAGAGGCGCACGCGCACACACACAAGCAAGCAAGCAAGCGCACATACACACACCGAGAGGGGCACACACACACACACACACACAGTGGTTAGTATAATTCGTAGAGAAAGAGATCAAAGAAAAGGGTACAGAGAAAAGGAGGAGGATGAAGTTTCTCCAGAACAAAAAAAAAAAAAACAAAACAAAAAGACCACAAATGCGATAGATTATCGACCGAACGGGCTCCTAGGTTGAGCATCGTCTTAATGAAGCTCCCTTAAACCTTGGCCCCTGCCCCACTACCCATTCAAAAGAATAAAGTGCCGTTGTCACGTTAAATACCTTATATCGGCGAACTATCTATGTTCTTACATGTACAATATCATGAAATCATATGCATCTATTACAACCCTTTTCTATTCATTCATTTCTGCTCGAACCCTTGGGGGGGAGGCTGTTAGGCACCCCCTACCTTCCAGACCATAATCTCAAGCCTAATCAGCCTAATGATTGATTCACCGATCTCTCGACTCACCTCGCGACCAGATGATACATTTGGTGTCAGACGCGTTAGAACTGTTCAAACCCAGTCATTTCATCACCAGGAATTTACACTACAGCTTACGTTATTTGAAGGATGATTAGTATCTAATTCAAGACCAGACAAAGGGGGAAATCTTCATTGTATTAGATAGACATCATTTAAGTTAATAGTTTAGGCTGCATAGTTAATAGTGACAGTAGGAAAGACAGTTCGACAGTCCAGATAGTCATCATACTAAATGTTTTAAAAAAATAAAGTCTGGAAAGAGGGGGGTGGGTGCGCTTTTCTCCGGGGTCCCCAAAAGCTTCATAAATAGTAATTCACTCACTGCATTTCTACTACTATTATACAATAACAATGATAAATTTATGTACAGATGAATTGCGTGAAAAAAAGGATATTATTTAGGGTGGTTTTCACCGATCAAGTGATAGTGTAAGTCTACTCATGTCACATCGTCCTTTTCATTCAAAATCTTGAATGTTGGATGGATCCCCTCAGGAGCCGAGTCCCCGGGCCCCCCAAATCTATAACTACGTCACTGGGTGGGGCAACACTTGTTCTTGACTGAATTTTGTTAGATGGGGCGTTTTAATCATTGTACGTGGTTTAGTCGGATTGTTTTCCTTGTTTTAGTTCTGTTTCGGTCGTATAACCACCCGGCCTTCCTCGGGTGTCTATTCTGGAACAAACAGACTGATTGTAGTGAATCAGAGGACTTATTTCTGGTTCAGTTACAAGTAAAAATATTTTTCTCCAAGTACTAGTTACAAGGTCACCCCCAACCACCTCTCCATGGTTTTTTTTTGTTTGTTTGTTGTTGTTGTTTTTATTAGAAAGATATTTTTGTCAGGGAGGGGGTGGGGTTTCACGCCTTTCTCCAGTCTAAGAATTGGGATAAGGGATAAGGGACAACACTACTTTAAAAGGGATGAGGGACGAGGGGTAATCCCGAAGAGTTATTTCAGGGGGTGGGGTATCATTCTCCATCTTCCTTACAGAGAGAAAAACGGAACATGCCACCCACCTCCCCGGGGATACAAATCAGTAGATAAAGATTATTATCAGCATCACACGGAACTCCCTCCCACCCAAAGTGATAATCGTTCAAGTTTACCATTCCAGGTGTCAAGGATTGGATCTTCAAAAAAAAAATCTTTGAATCTTCAAATGAAATACTATATTCAACTGCCGATGAGACGCATGTGTAATTGTTACATTTCCCGTTTTAAAATGGCCCTTTGCTCAAACTGCAGAACAGACGTTGACGATGAATTCGAAATCAAAGAACTCGATACACATCCTAAACCCTAAAAATAATAACCCTAACGCAAAAAACGGTCATTTTAAAACTGGAAAGGTAACAATTGCAGACGCATGGTTTTCGGGGGATTTGGAGAGACCACAGCCTAGTGCAAGTCTTCCATGCCCCATAACTGTCTATTACGGATTTCAATAGTCGGACACAAGTCATAATAACATTGCATTAGATGCTTAATAATTGAAATATAGATACGTCTTATACGCCAATGAATACGGTAAGCTTTTCTATCAAAGGCTTTTGAATAAGCATTGGCGTTATGAGAATAAAATTGATACTACTACTGTCCCATAATAGTTGTTACATTTAGCGAATGAAATGTACACACAGATGTCATAATTACAGGACTGAGTTAAAAACTAAAGGGTTGGTTCACGTCAGCTTGTGTTCTACTGGTAACGTGGGTGTGCACTGTGTGTGTGTGTGAGAGAGAGAGATGGTGATTCCTATCACTTTGGTCTATGGAGCTATGAGAAAAAGGCCAATGAAAATGTGTAGACGGTGGGAGGAGGTCAGATTTGGCCTTGTTTGAAGAGACCCAGAGACAATGTTGTTTTTTCCTTTACTGATCGCACAACTCGCAAGACATTCACAGTTCTACCACCCCCCTAGTGTAAAACTAATGAAAGTAGATAGGAATCAAGATCATTTTCAACAAAAACAATGAACATTCTAACCTTGATAGAGAAACGCCATCTACTGAAATAAAACTATTTGTATTTATTTTTTTTTTTTTTGTCTATAACTCCCCAAAAGGAAAAGGGGGGCGATGGGTACGTACATCAGTATGCTAGTATTAAAATTTGATTCATTGACTAGTTTTTCGTCCAATTCATTTCATTTTTACAGTTGGCATAATAAAGATTCAAAATATCAATTTCACATACGCCGTTATTTTTCACGATACGGTATACTAGATGTACAATTCATTTTTTTTTTCAAGAATTAGATAAAAGGGAGAGAAAGGAGAGAGAGAGGCCACAGGTAGAACGGTCAAACACTTACCTAAGAGTACATCTGCTAACTTCCAACATAAGTGTATATAAATGTAAAATTCATCCCTCCAGCTTAAAGACAGCAAATAGCCTCAAAACCAGCTTACCAGCCAGTTAGGGGAGTGGGGGGAAACCATGTGGTGGGAGGGAGGGAGGAAGGAAGGGGGCACTGGCCAAAGTAATTAGTAAGACTAATTAACAACCAAGCAGTGTAGCTTTAAAAATAAAAAAAAATATACACAAAAAAAAGGTGGGTAGAGAAAAAAAAAAGGAAGGAGGGTGTTTTTTATTGCATCAGAGATCTACAGTTGTCGACCATTTTTTTTTTTTTTTTAACAACTGATTTTTTTTTTCCTTTCAAGCAAAGAGGTTGGGTGGTTTTTTAAAAGAAATCGCTTTTTTGGATGCAGCTTTTTCTAGCGTGTTGATACAACGGTAAAACCGAATAAGATACTTTAAATATCTGCATATATCCAACATAAGAAGCTGAGATATAAAATAAGGCTTAAATAAATATATTAGTTCCAGTGGTTGCTTCAAAATTGTTCTCACTTCTTCTCCCTACTTCTGCAGAAAGGGTATGACCATAAATGAGAAACCACTTTTTTCTTTTTTTTTTTAATGAAGACTTCACTTTCTTGTGGGTTTGAAAAAAAAAACAAAAAAAAACAAAGAACACGTCAGTTATTTGTTAGTCCGCACGCCTGCCTTTTCAACAAGCAAACAGACGAATGAACCTACGTGTAATAAAGGGGGAGAAACGGCAGAAGCCTTCTAGAAGTATGATCGTTTCCCGCACCACACAACCTCGGAGTTAGAACCTCCACCGGGCGAAATGTTGTAGTAGCACTGTATCAAGAGAACACCGTAGAGAGAGGGAGTAACGGGAATGAGGAGGAGATGGAGAAATAAGAGGAGGAAGGGTGGGGTTGTAGGGCAGTAGCAGGAGAGGGGAGGAGAGATTAGCTCTTTGAGTGAGTGTGTGTGTGTGTGTGTGTATGGTGAGAGAAGAAAAAGTAGAGATATTAGAGAGTGGGCAGTTGAGGGGGGAAGCTGGAAGTATAGACGCAGAGAGTGGGGGAGATTAACAGTGGAAGAGAGAAAAAGGAGTCGAGATATGAGAGAGAGAGAAGAAAAAAAAGCTTGAACAGAGGAGAATATATTGGGAAAAAAAAGATAAGAGATGCGAGAGTGTGCAATGAAGAAAGAGTAGGATCCAAAGGGAGAAAAAGAAAGAGAGAAAGAGAGGAGATTAGCAGCATGTGTGCGTGAAAGAGGAGTAGCGATATTAGAGAGCTGGGGGTGGAGAGAGGGAGAGAAAATGGTGAAATTATGTGAGAGGGGGCGGAGGAAGGACGGAGACAGAAACAATAAATAAAGGGGGGTAACAGGGGGTGAAAGCATTTGGGGGCGGGAGGGGGTTGCTTACAACTTCAGATGCCAAAAATAATTTTTAAAATTTAATTGCAACAAAAAAGGAAATTAGTATTTCCAAGTCCGTAATTAACTTCTAATTTGAAGAAGGGAGGGAAGGAAAAAAAAAAAAAGGTGGTTCTCGCACGTGCTCTCACTCACTCAGACATAGAGAGAGAGAGAGTGAGCAGGATTTGGGGCAGGGAGGAGAGGGTCACACACAGACACACACACACACACATTCCATCTGTCTAATTAAACAACAGACAGGATATGTATAGGATTCGAAGGTTTGATATTTTTCTTTTTCTTTTAGAAATTTCATCCAGTTAGTTTTATTTCATTTTTCTATTTTCATTATTGTGCTTCGCCCGAGCAAGAAGGGGGTCTGAGCCCTTTACACCCCCTGCACCCGCGTTTAGAGAGAGAGAGAGAGAGAAAGAAAGAAAGAACTACTGCGCGCGCGTGTGTGTGTGTGTGGACGCAACGGACTTCTGATCCCCCCCCCACTCCGAGTCCAGCAGGGGATATTAATTACTGATTACCAAATCTTTGCTAATGACTAAGTAATCTATTTCCACAGCAGTAAAGGCAGAGAAACGAACTAAACACAAATGGCTGCAGCAGATCTATTAAAAGATAACATTGTTGTCTTTTTTTTCTAATTACAGTAAACTCTCGTTGTAACGGCACTATCTAACGGCACGCGTTCTAAGAGCACGTTCGTTTTGTTATCTCTTAATATTCTCGCAAGACTTGTCGGAGAAAACACTTTTCCTCGAACAAACGTATAAGTAAATTTGCTCAACGTATTTTCATTCCTTTTTTTTTCCTTTCCATACCGTATTTTTAATCCGTACGTTATAAGGGGAAAATTGGTACTAACGGCATTCTCCGATCGTGCCGAAAAAACGGGAACCTGCTGCACTACTGCTAGTCAAATGCAGCGGTAATTCCAATGATCATAGTCTCTGGCCTTCTCTCTTTTTATATAAATGATAATAGCAGCAGCGGCGATGGCTGCTGCTGCAAAGACCTGAAAGAAAGATTCTTCTCTCTTTCCGCCTCAATCTGCGAGAAGCGCACACACGCAAACAACAAGGATGCCAGGTGAATGGAGTGAACACACGGACACAGCCTGATTGAGTAACAACCCCACCGTTTCGACCCACCCGAAAACAGTCCCACCCTCTCTCAAGCAACTGTGAGCATGTATACTAGCATTTTTTTTTTTTCCCTTTCAAATCTTCCATATACTCAAGGTGTCATGGGGAAATAGAGACAGCGGTAGCATTACTTTCGTCTGTCTCATTCCACAAGAGCACAGTATACAAACCGGGTTCCAAGGAATCCCAGGGCTCTACACGACCTTCTCAGGGGTTCCACGAAACGAAGTGACATTTTTGCAATATCATTAATACTCCATTACATTAACGATTCCTTCAGTTTTGTCAATTTTTTTTTTTTTTGTAAGCTACGTTCTTACCCCTCAATTAGAATATATTTTCTATCTGGGTTTATACACATTAAGATAATTCCATAAACAAGGCAAAATAGTCACTAACATGTGTAAACAGGAGAGAAAGGGTTTGTTTTGTCTTTGTAAAAGGGGTTCCCCCAGAAAATGTAATTTTGAAAAGGGTTCCAAGTAGTTAAAGTTTGTAGACTACTGAACTGGAGCTATTTAAAACAATCCACTTCTGGCTTGCTAGGCCCATTTATTGGGGAAGAGGAGGCCTGGAAAGGGTGAGCCTTACCCTGCCAGGCTTACCCTTGGCGGAGAGGGGAGAAATGGATGCAAGCCTTTTCCAATGGCATTAGTGCGAAGTGAACACAAACCATCTCAGCTAGAGTTTGAACTGTTTTTCGATCCCATTCTATCAACCTCTGTCACATGCCTTTTCTCTAGCATGGTACCTGTCAAAATACGGAATTATCTCCGCATGGGTTGACAATTGTGTCTAGGATCTGTTTGCTCTGCATAGGATCAGCGTCACCTCCTGCCACTTGTCCCATGGATCAGAGTGTAGCATCTGTGTGCTCTTTGAAAAATGTTACACAAAAAAAAAAAAAAAAAAAAAAAAAAAGAAATACTTATTTTGATTACTCTAGGGTTTTTTTTAGATAATGATAACTAGCTGATCACATTAAGCAAGAAATTTACATCCATTGCTATACAATTCATTTTTATGAAAAAAGTTTACATGATAGAAAGTGAAATTTATATACTTTCTTACACACATTTATGAAATATCGATAAAATGGACAATTTACATCCATCTGTGATGATTATGCAGACACTTAAAAATCTCATTGCTCTGCACCGATTTTACATGAAAGTAAATCAAGTTTGCCTTAGATCATGTAAATAAACCAACAAATGAGTAGTTTGAGGATTGAACCCACGTCCACTTGGAAGCATCCTTATACACTGACAAATCTCTTACCAATTGAGCTAACAACACTAATGGCAAGGCAGGAGTCAGAAACGCACACATGATATAAGTGTATTCCAGACTCCTGCCTGCCATGAGTGTTGTTAGCTCACTTGGTAAGAGTAAAGGCTAATTAAAAGGCTGCTTATTAAGTGGATGCATGTTCAATCTCTACACAACTCATTTATTTACACAATTTAAAAACGCTCAGTTTACTACCAAGTAAAATTGGTAGTCGAGCTACAAGTTCATAATATATACATACACACACACACATATATATATATATATATATATATATATATATATATAAGTTTTTAGTTCATTCAAAAATAAAGTATTTTGGATCCACTGCTTTTGAGAACATTTATCCATGATTATAATAAATGGCTTCCCCCAAATTTTGTTTGTTTTCCTAAATTTATCAGGTTTCAAGTCTGTCTCGAACAGTACCACTACAAGATTCAGGTTACCAAGCAGCAAGTCTAATATACATTTGAAGTTCACCGGTAGAGAGTTGGGGGGGGAGGGGGTGTTGCAGACAGATAATCAAAGAAATTCAATCAGGTGTTAAAGATCAATAAAGTTCTTCCGTTTCGAAAAGGTGCAAATAATAGATGCACCAAGAAATAAATATAGGAAGCTAGAAAGAACGATTATTTCCAATACAATCCACAACTCAGACAGAGACGGTGTTGGAGAAGACCAAATATAGCAGGGAGCCTGAACAAAGCTACACAATACATTCAGAATGAAAATAAAGTTTGTTTCTTGGGGGTGGGGGCTTTCTTTTTTTTTCTTTCTCTGAACACAGAGAATGGAGAATAGACATTCTATGGAAATATACATAAGTAAATGTAAACAGGTGCAAACCCATTTCAAATCGAAAAGTGAGAAGAAACCAACATAAAATCATATTTTCCTTCACCTTTTAGTCGTTTTTTATCATTATGCATTTATCAATTTTTATTTTAACCAATTTCTTTTCTACAAGAGATGAATAGATAGCCTATGTCAAAAAACTGTTTTCATTCCCATTTATTTCAATTTTATTTTTTTTATTTGTGCGAGTGTGTTTTAAATACTATATAAAATTATAAAAGATATATATATACCCAGTATTACTGCAAACATTAACACCCTTGAAAAATAAACCTGATATGATCTAGATGTAGGTACAAAAACGTACATTTTTTTTCCTTTAATGTTTGGCTATGCAAGTGATAACCAATATAAGGGGAATAACTCATACCGAATTAGCATCTCCTGGTCGATATAGTCAACCTTCAAGTAATGAATTGTTAGTTAAAACAGAAGATATTTTTGAAAGGATATAATATATACCAACATTTGATGGATAGGTATCAAAACTTATTCACTACATCTATCAGTGCAAAATGCATAATAGTAACTAATAACATTAACAATTTACCTATATATAAATATAATTTTATCAATTAGACCGTCAGTTTTTTTTTTTTCAAATTTCAGTTTCTCGAAACCATTTCAGATTGAGAAAATGTTCAAGACATCTTTAGTATTTAATATCATTGACTCATTAAAAAGATGCTCTCTCTCTCTCACACACACAAATTTCTAAATAAAAACAATTGCCTAGAAAACGTTGTCATTGATTTCATTCAGGTTTTCAGAAAGCCTGAATCAGATTCAACCCTATTCGAAAAAAAAAAAAAAAAAAAAAAAAAAATTGTATTTTTAGACACTCGCACGTTTTAAAAGATAAAATGTGTACGATAAAATAACATCCATGTACAATACATCATGATAATACTCAACATGAAATAAACTACACACACACACATATATATATATATATATATATATATATATATATATATATATATATATATATATATATATATATCAATCAAAATTATAGCTAAAATGGAGGTGGTGCTTAAGCAACACTGTTGGGGGGCCCATCTTAATATAACTGTTTTATTTTTAAAATCCCCCAAACGGTTGCATGGTAAACAACTGATGATCCCAATAAGAGAAAATTCATACAGTGCACTATAATGACTAAGTATTGAGAAAACAGAAAAAAAAACATTGAAGAAAATTACATAAATTGCATTGTCAAATATTAGGGAATGGGTGACTGGAGTGACACAGAAGAAGAAAACTTTTGAAAAAGTTTTAATGTGTAGTTTTCAAAGCTATAAAGCTTTCTAGACTACATGTACATATATATATATATATATATATATATATATATATATATATATTTTGATTGGTGTGGATTTTGCTGTAGAACTATCATGACATAGCTGTACAAATCAATCTAACAAAAGATAAGCTGAACACAGTAAATTATAAGATCACTGAACAGTGTGGTTTCAAAAAATACAGAAAATTTGGAATGAATTACCCACACCAATCAGGAATATATATATATATATATATATATATATATATATATATATATATATACATGCACACATAATAGTTATTCCTCAAAGCCCACTGCTTTATGTGCAGAAGAACAGCCTGGGGTTTGTTTTTTGTTTTGTTTTGTTTTTTTTGTAGGGCCCCACCCAAATCAAGCATACTCACATCATTGACTACACTCATGAGTCTATTCAGATATTAAACTAAAGAATATTGATTGGGAGGGGAGGGCAGTCTTGGATCAGCATTTGACTGCAGTTCGAGTGTCTAAAGCTGACCCAACCCTTTCACTACAACTACTGACAATAGATAGAAAAGCAAAATACTTGACAAAAAGGCCTGGGAACCCTAATTTTAAGGGATTGAAAAAACAAAAAAAGTTCATTTCTTCCCCCCCCCCTCTCAACGATATCACAATATTTCACAGGTAGGAGAATCAACTGGCTCAAAAGAAAGAGTACTTTCTTTTCTTCTGTCTGTTTTGAGGAGAGAGGGAATAATAAGAGATCAAGATGAACCTTGTTTCCAAAATCCCCCAGCGCTCAACACCTAACCACCTCACCTGTAATTCACAGAAACGATGAATAGCAAGGATGGGGGGAGGGGTTCCAAACAATGAATAGAACATTTCAAAGATGGAAACCCATGGAAATGAAAAATGAAAAGACTTCCTTCCCCACTCCAGCTTTTAACCTAAATTAGGTGAGAGGATTTTTATGGTAGAAAAACAACTCTAGCCTCAAAATTTGACTAGAGTTTGGCAAAACGATCAAGAACCCTAAGTTCAATGATGTGTCCACCATCCATGGTATTGATAGTAGTAGTAGTAGGAGGAGGAGGAGGAAGAAGTGGTATTTGAGTCAATTGATTCTCATACTTGATGGTAATATTCTGCAAGTTATAATCTCAATAAAAATCATAAATCGCCACTTTTGGCTTTTTCGAATGGGGGGGGGAAATGCTGATATGTATTCTATTGAGACATTATAGCATCTAGTGAACAAAAAAAAAAAAAAAAAAGAAAAAAAAATTGATGTGGATAGAATTTCATCCAATGACATCACACATTGTAATGACTTCATAGCTCTTAATTCTCACCTCTTGTAGCACAATATAATTAAAACCGACAGACCAAAAAGTGTCTTACTGAGATGTGTGGAGACATCTAGAGAAGGGGGGGGGCTAGCATGGTACCCACTTAGTCACCAATAACCTGGATAATGTTAATACAAAAGGAAGATCGCAATATCTATCAAGTCTCAATCTGTTCTGAATAACATTAAACGATATTTGAATGATCCGTGAGCAGGAGGTACCAATCCCACCACTGATCTCTCCGTATAGATCCATAATTATTCCATCCATTGTTCAGACAATCTCGACAGGATGAAGAGGAGGCTGGATCTTATCAAGTATTCATGCAGTGACAATTGCAATGCAACAGACATCAGAAAAGGAGTTCCCACCAAACACACTCCCACGACACAGCAGATTTGTTTAACAGCTAAAGAGCTGTTCACCATCTCTGTCTGTATCCATCTATACACACACACACACACACACACAAACATACTTGAAATAGTACAACTGACCCAGACTGTGTGAATATAAAATGACTGGTCAACTGTCATTGGTAATACTTGTCCAGATTTCTTGTAGACCAAACAGAGAGAACCACAGGCAAGCACAAGCCATGCTGGAGAAGCATCTACTTACAGTAAAAGTCTCAACAGGCTTTTAACATTATTATTGCTAGTTTAGTTAGACTAATTTTCTTTCCCTCTCTTCCAATGACAATATTCAATTCATTTAGCAATTGTGTTAATTGTGTACTTAAAAACATTAGAAACATGATGTTGCTCAGAATTTTCATGTGGAATTAAGCGAAAATACAGTGAGAAAAAACATTGAGTAAATTTTCCTATACATATATAATTATTGTGTCATCCGCAGACAGTTAATTTGTTGTATTACAACTCTTCAGCGTGGTTATAGACAATCCAGTATCCCTTCCAATACTGCTAGATATGGTCGAAACCTTTGCTTCAGACCCAGAGGCAGATTCTCTACCCTCACCCTATGTGGAAGTGGATGGTCAGTTGGACCGAATCAAGTGATATATTTACTTAAGTATGATTCCCCCCATATAACAGAGTGCTCCATTCCAGAGTTGGAAGAACATTGCATAGCAGCTTATAAGCAGCGAGTGCCCTACCTAAGAGCGCTCAACCCTAAAAAAGGGAGCATTAATCATAATTGATAATTGTGTTATATATATATATATATATATATATATATATATATATATATATATATATATATATATATATCCTAGAAAATCTATATAATACAAAGCAGAAACATGAATTAACTCACAATGGATGTTGTATTTCATAAACTACATGATACATTCCACATAAAACATTGCGTTTGAGTAGAGCCTAAAATAGGATGAAGTAAAGGATTCACTCCACTAATACATATATACCACTCAAATTAATGTGATGTTTTCCAACCCCCCAAAAATTTGTTTTGTTCCTTTATCCTACTCCTCGATCGGATAAAATGATTTTATGTTGCTTTTTTTTTTTTCATTTAGAATTTCAAAAAGTGTACACTTCATTATTTGTTCTCTTCACATAGCAAGCAGTAAATAAAGAATCATTTCACCCAAATGAGAAGTACATTAAAAGTATGAAACAAATTTGTTTTAGGAAAATATCTTTATTTATTCAATTATATAGATCTATTTTATCAATAATGCGTGCTATATTTTCAAAGACAACAAATCTCATATATATATATATATATATATATATATATATATATATATATATATATATATATATATAAGAATTTGCTTGAATTCTGTAGAAACAAGTAGATTTTCTTTTTTTCTTGTATAAATTTAGTTTCTTAAATAGGGAACAAAAATTGAATTTTTCAAAAATGAAACATCTTAGAAATTTATCCATGAATTTTTCCCCCAGGAAAAACTAATCTTGAAGTATATTTTCCAGCCTATTGGAGTAAAAATTATAATTGCTGAAACCTTAGAAATAAATTTCAATCATTCAGTATCACCCATAAATGACTACACCACTTTTTCCTTTATCTATTAAGTCAATTTTCTTCTAAACCAAACAGAGAGATTTTATTATTTATAGTGGAACATCCAACCATGAAAATGGATATCATCAGGTATTATTTATGACATTATAGGATATCAATCATGCCATCCACAAATGAGTACACCAATAAAAAAAAAAATAAAAATAAAAACATTTTGGGTAACAATTTCAAGTAGATTTTGGACATAAATAATACCTGATAATTTTTATCCCACTAGAAAAAATAAAATCCTGCTGGGTTTAATTTAGGAGAAAATTAACTTTCTAATAAAAAAAAATAAATAAATTTAAAAAAATAGATAAAAAGTTTAAAAAAGGACAATATATCTGATAATTTACAATAAAATTAATTACAGAATGCAAAGTAATAAAAATGAATTAATACAAAAAATGAATTGAAAATTCAACATGTAAGTCTGATTTAACAAATACCTTGGAAGATATAGGAAAATAATAAAAAAAACTTTCTTGCAGAATTTACAAGACTATTTCCCCTAATAACAAATAGAAAAAAAAAAGCAAAAAAAAGCATGAGCCACTTTTTTTTTCCGATAAAATCATTTTCATAATCAAAAAATGAAATCTTGAACAGAGCTGAATAAAATTGAAAACTTTAATCTCAAACTCAAAAATCCAAGAATTAAAGAAAAAAAGAAGAAGGTAGCTGCAGAGAACTCAAGATTGACAAGGAGAGACTTTGGCAAAACTTGAAGGGCTCAGCAGTAGTCCCCCTTACATCGCAGCAGAAGTAGGCAGACCACATAGTAGGTGGGGTGTGGTTGCTTAGAGCCAGCCTTCCTCTAGACAAGATCAATAAACACAATGAATAGAAAGGTGTCTTCAAAACCATTAACCCCATTATACCAGAAGAAGCCAAACCACGTCTTGCAAACTACACACAACTCTTTGATATCCAATATTCAGCTCACGGAAACGTTGGCTGAGCTACTTTCCTCATTACAGTTAATATAAAAAGGTATTCAAGAAAGAGCTTCAAGCCTCATATGAGGATAACTAATTGTGGAAGACTTTTGAAATGAAATTCCAATTAGCGAGAGATTGGGGGGGGGGTGATAGAATTTTATAAAATTATCCAAAATCATCTAGATTTCATTTATAATAATCTAGATTTATACCTAGTATCTTGGCACTTACTTCCAGACATACGGATCAGGAAAATTAGATTTATTCATTACTTTATTTTCATGTTCGTTAATATCCATACGTTATTTACCAAGAAATAAGTACCTTATATTTCATTTACAGCATTAAGGTTTTAATGGTCCAATATTTTCATTTGGGACAAATTACGAACGTCCCATAAGTTCGAACATTCACAGAACATCCAACTGGAAATTTGTGGAATAGAGAAGCATCGCCGAACCCCCCCCCCAATACAGTGTATTAACTGTGACCCCACCGGATCAAATCATAAATTTCGTGTTCATGGTTGGTAAAAATATCTATTTAATCCTAATATAAGATTTCATCTAATAAGAGCACTCATCAGTGAAAACCTCACAAACATTCGGTATATATATGTGCTTTATTATTACTAAAATTAACTAATACAAATTAACAGTTTAAAAAAAACAAACTACATTATACTAATAGACATTCCATATCTGATGATACTTATCCTCCGCAACAAAATGTATACCAAACAATACAAGTGTACGTGTGAATTTAGTTCAAGTCTTGTGGCCCTCGAACATCTGAGGTTTACATTAAGCAAGTCTACCCAACTCTGCATTATACTTATGAGGTGCCTGCAAGAAAGGGGGGAGGGGAAGAAACAAAGAGTTATCCCCCCTACAAAATCACAAGATTGGAGGGGGAGCGAGGTGCATGGGAGATAAGTTACAGGGTTACTTATATTTTGTGAGCCATAAGGGATTGAATCTGAATATTGAGCTACTTGATGTATAAATGGGTTTCATCAAAATCGATTGAAACTAGAATTCCCCCCACACACACACTGATTTTTTAATGGTACAACAAGTTATCCAAGCTTATAAGGGGGGGAAAAAATACCAGAAAACTATTTTTTGTCTTTTCCTTTAAAAATGGAGAGTTCAAAATCAGACAAGTTTTACAGTAGTTGACCATTCATAAACTCAGATTGAATCTTTGCAAAGTTGGATTGTCTTCAGTTGAAGATTAGTGGACTAATATTGGTGAAACAAATTGCTTTTCGAAGTGGAATGATTTTTAAATTGGTATAAACAGTTTTGTTTATTACTTTTCATTGTATATTATATATTTCAAAAATTCCAAGTGGATTAATGAAGATCAAGTAGACCCTACTTTAAAGTGTATCAACTAGTATCTATTGAATAGAAATTTGTTCTTATCCCCACATTGGTTATTTTATATTTCAAGTATATATCAATCCCTGGTCTGGGAAACCCAGAAATTTGGATTGGGTCCAACCCTGAGTTTGCTTGCAACATTTGAATAATTGAACTAACTGCTAAATGAAAACATCTTATACGAAAGTTTCCGGATGAAACATGAACATTATCAGATTTTTTAGATTTCATACAGTTCACCAGGGACAAAAAAAAAAAAAGGATGGATTCAAGTATGATTGTAAATTATTTAGAATCTACTTATATGATTAATTAACAGTGAACCTCATCTGATTCTATCCATAGCATGGATTCTTCAACTGAAATGAAATTTCAGTGATGAAAATATCTCCTACACACAATTTGAAACAAAGGACTTTTCCATTGAAACCAGTTCAGTAATATCTTTCCAAAGAAAAATTTCACAGAAATTTGGGTAATTTTGTACTTTAGTCACGCAACTGAAAAATGCATTTCTAATGGTCGAAATTCTTTTCATGTTTTCAAAGTCATAAAACAATATCAACTAGCTCCAAACAAGCAGTTCAATTTATATAAATCATACAATTTATTTCTGATCACCATGATTAATTACGATTGTGCACAATGGTAGACATATACCCATCATGGGTCATTTGTAGGATGCACCATCAACTTTATTTTCAATAAGTATTTATCCATTTTACAGGAATGCCTATGTAATGGTGAACAGGACTATTACTTTCCGTCAGCTTTATATCACATATTTGAATGATTTTATTTCTTTTTCTTTCAAGGATTTTTAAGGGAGTGGGGTCACACCAGTCTGCCTGATTGTCTGGCCAGGAGATAGAAATTCAAAATATTAGAATTTTTTTTAGAGGCACCAAATAATGATGATATTCACCCTCTTTAGGTGGTTTGAAATTTTTTTTTTCCTCTTTCAAATAGGGTACTTCACTTTAATTCAACTTCAAAAAATGCAATAAACAACCTTGAAACATGCAAATGTATGCAATAATTAATCTTCATGCAAATCCGTTTGCAGTGACAAAAACATAACCTCTATTTACTTTGGTGAAAATAAAAGTATCTTGAAACATTTTTCCTAATACACTGATATAATATGAAAAATAAAAATCACAATCACCAGAAAATATCAAAATAAAACTTCAACAAAGTGAATATTGAAATAGAAGTTAATGTATTGAGATATAGATATATGAGCTTATATGCGTCCAAGATGACTGGGGTTATTTATGTAGGGATCGGCACCGAGGACCCTAAAGCTATTTTAATGGGTAATCTATTTTTAATAATTCAACTGTCCTAATTCCGAGTTTCTCAAAGTCTCAAACTAAACTAAACTGTTTTAATGTGATAATCAGACATGAAATCATTTTTTATAGTCATAATAGGAAGGTAAATCAATCAATGAGATCATCCCATTTGAACAAACGAACAAACAAACAAAAAGAATTTGCATATAAGCTCATTAAATCCATTCGGAGTTTTTGATAGAAAATTCAGTTTATTTTTCGGGGGGGGGGGGAACCCTTCATTTTCTCAAGTGAAATCTGGCGAAATTTGGAAGGAAGGAAAAAGAAAAATTTTGTCCACTTAAGATACAGTCAGAAAGTCACATCTAATAACCACTGTATTGAAGAATCGTACTCTAAGGCAAAAATTTCAGTTTCCAAAGTGCAAAATTATGGCCAACAACTTGGAACATGAAGACACTTATGTATAAAGATCTACCTACAAGACAAAAATGGACCTGAGGGAGGACAAAGAAACCATCAGGCAGAAAGAATGAGGATAAGACGAGTCAGAATAATTTGTCGGATCATTATCACAACACAACATCCCATCCTTTATAACAAGAACTAACACCGATTTGATATTAGAGTGTGTCAAAAGTTGTTTTTTTTTGTTTTGTTTTATTTTTTACAGACCTTCATACTCTAAAGCTCATTTCATTTCTCTCTCCACAAAATAATTACAATCGATACGAATAGCTAAAGCTTTTCTTTCCAATTGCAGGTACAATTATTGAGATTCTGGCCATCTTGAAGCATAATTTGAAACCAAGCCTCAAAACCACTTGCAGAATTCAGGAAATGAGACATCATCCAATTGTACTGCACAAAATTGGTTTCAACATTTCAAGGGTGGTGACTTGTCCCTTGAAATAAAAATTCAAAGTGGACAACCATGTCAATTATGATGGTTTAAAATTCAACAGACCAGAACCAGACTTGAAAACATCAATAGCACAGTGAGTCATAGATCGTCATATACACATCTGAAGACCATGTTTCACAAACTGCGTGCCTTGCAAATTTTTCTAAATTCAAACATACAGAGCCTTGTACATGTCTAGTACGAGTATCATGTATGTCCTGCTTCCACCACCAAGTAGCTACAAAGCTTGACTTCGTGTGATCAACTTAAATACTTTAGTGCTAGTTTGACAGCCAAAAAGCAATGAAAAACAAAATAGCCAGATAACACCAAAAAGATGCTTAAAATGGCCAAATTGGTTGAGCATTCTAGTGCTCATTCAGTGACTTTCATACAGCCAAATTTCTATTTATCAAGACAGAATTCCGCCTGAAGACTGATTGAACATCTATATATATTGTGAAATCTAGATTTTTGAAAAATGAAAGGGGGAGGGAGTACATATATCAGTAGAATTAGATATATGTGTGTGTTTTGTCCACCAATGACTGAAATGTTTTACCAGATTCATTTCATTTTTACATATGGTGTGTCGCACAAGTTAAACATATTTCTTAGTGTGCCCTCACACAGTAAAGTTTGAGAACCACAGGTCAATGAAATAAGCTTTAGAGCAAAAGTTAGTAAAAAAAAAGTTCTTTTGAAACACCCTAATAGATCAAGAGGCACAATGTAAAAAAGGTGGTCCCGATTGTAAAGTTTCACACCCTTGCACAATCAATGTTAAAAACGGATCACAAGTAAAAAGAAATGAGAATTCATGAAAGAAAACGGCAATAAATACATAACTCATATTGATATTGTTCTGAATAAATTAAGTTGTTGGAAATTCTTTTCATTTGTGCACCATTTTTAACATTGGGTGTGTGAGTGTAGAACTTCACTATCAAAACCACATTCCCTACATTGTACCGATAAAGAAAAAACAATAGCCACTCTGATGACTTACCAGGTTCTGAAGTGTAGACAATATTGAAGAGTTTAAACAGTGCAACTTGAGCTGCCGCTGCCTTGGCCAATTTCTTACTACGGCCAGCACCCTGGACATTATCGTCATTGACCTTCACAGACATCACAAAATTTCTATCATGCGGAGGGCCTGATTCAGAGACCAGTTCATAGACCAAAGGCTCGGGCAGCAGTTCATTGAGGTACATAACGGGGTTTTTTGTAGTAATTGTTGGTTTTGAGTCCTTGTTTTCATCAGCATTGTCCATTTTAATTTTAGGATCCTCAGAGGAATTACCTACAAGGATAAGACGAAAGAAACACTAAGTCTTTATAACTTTGAAAAGAGTCATTAACATTCAAACTTTTGTTTGGACAATCATGTCTCTCCTTACCTTTTTTGATGTTGTCAACACAACGTTTCTGCTGATCCAGTCTCCACCCCTGCTCAGGTGTATAACCCAAGAAAAGAGGCACACCTTCTTAAGGTTGGACTCTTTTCTCGTTAATATACACCCGACAAGGACCGATGAATGGATCAGCTGGAATGCTGAATGTGTTGACAACAACAAAAAAGGGGAGAAGAGACTCGATTGTCAGAACAAAAGCTTGAAAGAAAACACTGAGTCCTTCTTTCATCAACTAGCAAGAAAGAAAACATCTAACAATATACAAAATAGATTAATACATTCACACATATACAGTCAACTATACACGCACACTCAAACCACCAGTAATTTGTTAGCACAGAAAATGACTAAAGCTAAGGGGGGGCACATTTTGGAGTAATGGTAAAGTAAGTGGGCTCCAAGTTTTCATCGGCATTTGTCCTCATAATCCTAAGATCCTCCGAAGAATTACCTAGAAGGATAAGACAATCGAATTGTTATTTCGTTGTTCATACAACGATAAAAAGAAAAAGAAAAAGAAAAAAAAAAGTCATAACCAGAAGCAAACTAGGAAAATCTAGTATGTTGGACTACATCTGGACTGAGAAAAGAAAAACATTTCCTTCTCTGGGAAAAAGACCAGATTACAGACAGGAAACGCTATTGAAGAATAAGAAATCTTGAATAAGCAGCATATATCAACAGGTCGGCTAATTGCACGTCACACCAGCGTGAAATTCAACTCGATGCTGCTTATACTGCTCAACAGGAACAAGGTATGGAATTCGTGGCCTCACAAAGAAATAAATTGAAAACCACCACATCTTCTGATACAAGAATAGCTGATTGAAAGGAAATTTTCAAAAATCTCAACAATACCAGACAAAAATTCATTTCAGTTAATGAGAGTTTAAATCTTATAGCTTAAAAGCTGTTGCCACTTTTTTCTTGTGTGTATGCTAGTTTCTGTTGCACTAAAACAAACAGAAAGGAAGGAAGTAAAACAAGGTCCTACCGAGTATCTACAGCAATACTACTGCTGAGGTCTCAGTAGTAACACAGAAAACGATTCTACAAAATCTGATTTGTCATGAATGAAATTTGTATTTTTCTCATATTAAAGATATAAGTTTTTACCTGTTTCTGTTACCTTATCATTTTGAAATCAAAGAAAATATGAAGAGTTGCAGAAATCAGCAGGAAAATGAATTTTCTTCAAGGTATATGCTCTTTTGTTACAACGAATAGACATACATTGTATAATTTGTCTAAACATAAATAATCCAGTCATTCTTTACAGGCACTTTGATAGTGTTTTAATAAATCCTACCTGTGATATCACAGGTATCATAAATAGCCCAGAATGATTTATAGCTCTAATCATATCAGATTGCAGTATGACTATACACAAGAGACTTCATTCCCAGAGATTTATGAGGCCAAGAAACAGGCAAGAGAAACAGCAACAAACACCCAGAAGTGAATTCTGATTGTAAACTAACATCAATCTAAACAGCAAACAGAATGAGTAAGTATACTACATGCCCTTGGAGTATACACGGGAGGGAGGGGATTTATTTAAAAAAAAGAAAAAGAAAAAACTGCTTGGTGAAGAGATCTACAAACACCGGACTTGTTACAGACATGGACTGTGTTCAGACGACATTGTTTTTCTTTATTAATAAACAAGCAGTTTATAGGGCGTATTTGACTGTATATAGACAAAAAATAAACTAAAGTCTGTTTCTGCTCAAGTCAAATCCCTGTTTGACAAGGTGTCCTGGACAATGGAAAAAAGCTCCAACTGGGATGTGACGGAAAACAAATGTTAAGACTGACCTACTCTTCAACTCTTGAAGTTGAATTGTGTGAAACCCGGAAACTCCAATCCCATTTCTTGGGAATTTGTCTCCTATTACCAAAACCTGAATTTAGAGACCTTGGAAGATGAAAGTTTTGCTTAGCTAAGCAAGTCATTCATGTTTCTTTTATACACCCATTGTTTACTACTTACTAGAATTAATAACAGGAGTTACAAATTGTTTCGAGATAAAGTATTAAAAAGGTGCAAGGTGGCCTAGCAATTGGCCCTTATAAAATGGACATATCGAGCCAATTTCAAACTGGCCAAGTTCATTTTGCAACAATACCCATAGGAAAGGCATGAATCCATCTCTTCTTCCCTAAAGTAGGAGTAAATAATAGCATAGACTAGGCTCTCTCGCCACGGTTAAGAACCAGTCAGAGAGATTGAAAACAGGATATCTTGCATTATCACACTATTATTCCATGTATGAACATAAAAATTTTCTACCCTAGATCAGAGAGTAGTATTTGCCCAATCCCTGGCCCTTCTGAGCTCACTCTTTCTGACTGAGAAACCTACATAATATTAAGTATGAAGGAATAAGGAAAGGCAAGGGTGGGAGAAGGTATGAAGGAGGGAAGGTAAGAGGTAATTAGACTAAACAAAAAAATTTTTTTTTTTTTAAATTTAAAAAATGCTGAAGAAGGGAAGGTAGGAGGTAATTAGGCTAGACAAAAAAAATGTTTTAAATTTAAAAAATGTTGGCTTGATATCAAGAGACAATGAGCGGAAAATTAGAAGGGCAGGTCGGGATGGAATGGCTTGAAAACTGCAATCCAATAAAATTCTTTAGAGATAGAGCAAACAAAAGATAGGAGAGAGGATGCAATAGAAAATGTATTTTCATTCTTTATTCTTCTTGCATATGAAACTAATCCATGTTTGTATTACATGTAGATAAAAATATGGATGAGCCACAAAGATTAGAAGGGATAAGGGAGAATAATATACAGGCATAGGTTGAGAGAAGAGAGGTATGAGATAATGGACAATATTAGTTGACAACACCCGTGGAAATTTCACGAGGTACAGCTTGTTCTCATTAATAATAATTGTACAAAAAAAGCAAAAAAGCTTATTCCAGTTTTTCAAATAGAGAGCCGGAATTTACCACAAAGAGTTCTGTGTCTGCAAAGGCAGCAAAGGCGGAGAAGAGACACTCGCACATCTGTTTCTCGGATTCATCCTCAGTAACCACCAAAGCATTTTTTTTTTTTCAACCCTCCCTTCTTCATATCATGTGCTGTCAAAGAGCCAAGACTGCACAACACACATAGGTTTATGCACAGACACATCATTGTCAGGAATTTTCCCCCCAAGTTTAATCTTATCTGATGTTACAACCGAGAAGATTTTGAATTATGTTTCAATTTGTGGTGGAACCAGATTTCTGGTGAATTATCAATGAGCAACAATCAATCTTTATAGAAAAAAGATGCAGGCTGTCATAACAATTAACTTTGAACTGAAAACAGGATCAGCGGACCAAGTAAGAATATAGTCAGAGGCTGCTTTCATTCATCTGTCTGAATGGAATAATGGTTAATACATCAGTCTCTTACATCAAATATCTTCGGTTAAATTCCCAGTATGAGCAAACAGTGTTGAAAACTTTTCATAAGGACAAAATTCCGTGTGCACTTAGTCGCTAATTGAGTACACTCTGAGCTGTGTGATTAAGGTGGAGGTCGCCCTTTGGTGGACTTTCACACAATCAATGGGATGCTCATAAAAACTGGTAGGAATAAAACAGACTTAAAACTAACAAGGATCACCAAGCTGGCACATTGCAAACATGACTCATCAGCCTCAATACTCCATAGGCGGTTGTCTTTCACGGGATGTTTTACCTTTTACTGCTTGCATTCAATTTGCATTAATGCCAATGGGAAAAGCACAAATCTAGTTATACATCCATCTATGGGTAAAATAGCAGGGTAGTTGAAGCCCTTCAGCCCTGTAAGGTAACTTCATTCTAGTTGTTGGACGTCCTGGCACTGCAAATACCTACAACTGTGTTCATAGAGCAGTCAGAATCCTTCAAGACAATGCAACCAAGTGAGGATTACTCTGACAGATAAACCAGAGGAAGAACCCCAAGGCATACTAATGGTAAACCACCGACTTCCTGGAAACTTCTGCTGTCGGAGTTGTGATGCCGTACAACTGGAAAAATGACCTTGGTAGGAGAGAGAGAGAGTGGGAATGTCCCAATGCAATGACCCTCCCACTTAAAAAACAATCATACAGGTTGCTATGCAAAAATCTCTGCATAACCACAAACACTAACAGAACAATGGTCAATCAATAACAAAGAAGGAAGAAAGAAAATAAACTACAAAAGATATTTTTATAGAAAAAACGTTTTTTCTCTCATCTAATCAGAACAGAAATACAAGAAAAGAATAAAAGTTGAAACATTTTGAAGGATGAGACCAGATACAAATTATGCTAAAATAATACTAAAAGTAAAAGCAATTTTGGTAAAGGTTTGCTATTAGTTCGTAAATTGAATATCAAAGGGAGGTAAGCAATTATGTTAGCTCATCTGTCTGTACCTACAGACATATGAAATGAATGAAAACAGACAACTTGAACATTCAAAACCATCTAATATAATTTTCAAATGAATTTAATTTCATTAAATTTAATCATAACGGATAAAATTCAGGCTCAGTTTTAGAATTGCAAGTAACATACATTTTTTATATATATATATATATATATATATATAATATATATATATAAAAAAGAATATTCACTGGCAATAAGAAGTCATCAAACAATTTTTCTTTTCTATTGCTAACACTGTTCCTCCAAATGAATTCATGTATATGGCCAGTAAAAATATCTCCCACAGAGCCAAATTGGCACCATAATTTCCGTTTAGGGCATTTTAAATGATCAAGCTTTCTACTTCCATCCATTAATAGCAGACACATAAGCCAACACAATCACCTACCTCCCTTTGATATTGAATTTACGAACAGATAGCAAACCTTTACTGCAATTTATTCAGGAGAAAATCAATGGGGGGGGGGAGAAAAAGAGAAAACAAAAAACAGACTGTTTGAAATCTGCAATATTATTCATACAGTCTTTTTAAAAGCATTTTCCAATATTTGTTTCTGTAATAAAAGTATTGGTTTTCAATTGATTTTCCAAGTTAATACCTGCTAAAATGTCCAATACAAAAATCAAGGAATAAAAAATAAAAAAAATAAAAAAAAAAAAAAAATTTGAAAAACAATTGCATATAGCGAAATAATTCATTGAAAATGAAATAGTTATAAATGTATCTATAATGAAGGGTATACATTAGTTATGAACACTGCCTGCTATCTGTCTTGTACTTTCTATTTTTTTCATTTCGAGAATTGCTTTTTTTTCTCTTCAAAGTAATTGTATAAAGTGAAATGAAATGAAGAGAGGAAAAAAAAAAATACTTCACACTTACTCTCTCTATCTTTCTTTTAATGTATTCAAATTTAAGTCTGAACAAAAAAGTCAGCAATCATAGACCGTCAATATTCATCAAAGATAAATTTTTTTAATTCAACTCCACGCCAAAGGATTCATTAGGTTCAATTGTTTTAGGAGTCTAATGAAAAGGTTTCACAACAGACAACATTTTAAAAATGAAAACAAAAAGACGAATAAAAAGGGAAGAGTTTCCAATCAGCAGAAATATTCGATTCTCCAAGTTAAGAATTGAATTATGATATTCTCTTACGTCAAGGATGTTCCAGCCTCAACAACCTCCCTCCGGTCAGATCAATTTCCCCCCAACTCACCAGGTTCCATTTTGAAGCATATTTTTCCTCTTATGAATTAAGAGTATGCAATACAGGAATTATGAATTCTTTTCTCATTTTTCTTTTTTTTGCTCAAAGAACATAGCACCCTGGATTGAATAACCAAAAGCAAACACCCTAAAAAGTCTGAATTTTCAAAAAAGATATATGAACATTGCCAGACGGACGAAGGGATAAATTTAGCATAATCTTACACCGCAAACTGAACCCTTACTAAAAAACCTAAATGAAGATTTCCAAAAAACAAAATTTCTTTCCAGACATAAAGAACAAACATTGAAATTGTCAGCCCATTAGTGAAGACTGAGTACACAATACAAAGATAGCTAGCCAGCACAACTTTAAATTTGAAGAAACCTATGTTGACAGTAATACACAAGTCAAGCATCCATATTTTTCCACGATTCATCTTTAAAAGCTGGAATGCTGCCCCATGATTATATATACATATACATATATATATATATATATATATATATATATATATATATATATATAACCCTGATTGTTGCTATATCATGTTGCTATGATATTTTTGGTTCAGTTCCATTAAGTTTCTTCGATAACTTTGAAGTTGGACACCAGGGTTTTATCGCCAACTCCACCTCGGCATATCTATCCAAACTGTTTGGCTCCATTCGAAAGGAGGAGATATATATATATATATAAATAAAAAGAGGCTCCAAGATCGAGTAGAGGCCGCATCTGCATGGATCAGACACTCGCACTCTGTGACGGAAAAAAAACAACCTAGCCTGATGGTATCATGATGTATTGCAGGGATGCAATTGGGTAATGGAATTGATGCCAACGCCCTGGAAACATACCTGACCCCAGGGTCATTATCTGAAGAGAGCTTCACTAGATGCACTGCCAATGTTTTTGTAGCAATGGTAGTCGTATAGATTTATTTTTCAAATCAGAAGTGCTCTGCGCTAACCAAAAATTTAAACTACAAACACAAATGAAATCTTTTTCGAACAGAATCAGCTTTTTTTTATTTAATGCTGGATAAAAGTTGAACTCGGTCAGTGTCTGTTTTAGACTCATGAAATGATCGACCACCTTTTCTCCACTAATCAGTCCGTAGCCAAGTTGTTAACCGATCCGACAGGTGTTGCTACTCGATTCTTATGTAATCAAACACCACCTCACCTCCTCCTTTCTTAGCGGTTTAAAAAAAGACCTCTCCTCCACTGCACACCCTATCTCTTATCTTCACTCTCGCAAATCGATTCTTGCTACTTCAAACTTTTTGTATCTCGTTTCTGTTCTAAAAACATCCAATTATGCTCAAGAAAATTCCTCACATGTGGAAATCGAATACTGTGGATTTCTTCATACCAAAAAGGAAGCTTTTATTTATTTCCAAACTAAAAATAAGCATTTGTAACCTCAAGCAGGGTGGAGTGAGTCATTTTTTGGTCTGTATTTTCTTCAACGAAACTTCCTCTCCTCTTTGCATCCCCCCTTCTATAATTCTAATGCTCAGGTTTCTTCATGAATCACAAATACAGGAAAACCCTGAATAATGTGAGGTTTCGATGTAGTAAGATAAAGGCAGTGTTTCACAAACTTTTCCAGCCCAATGCCTGCCTATAACACATAGCCGCATATCAACCCTTCTCCCCGAGTCAAATAGGAGAAGTACTTAGATTTTTTAAAACGTGTGGCAGCTTGTCATGATAGAGAAAAACAGCAACATTGTGTTCAAAGGCTTTACCGAGAAAAACGTTAATAATAATATTCATGAATTTTCAAGTAGATATTACTGAATAGCCATTTGTAAATCAGAAAAAGATGTTCATACAATCTCTGCAATGGCCCTCCAAAATCTCAAACACCCCTAAAAAAAAAATAAAAATAAAAATAAAAAAAGGGTTCCAAGTTACCTCGAAGCCCCCTTAAAACAAACTAACCACCCAAGAGGGGCACTAGCATTCACATTGAAAACCACTAGTATTGCCAAAAAATTAATGCAACTCAGTATAAGCTGTACGAGAGGAAAAAAAAAAGTTAACCATTAATTAATTATTACTCTTTGGGGATTCAGGAAGTCAGGCTTTCCTGAAGATTTGCATCAGGAAATCAGGAAATCTGAAATAAATTTTGTTCTGAGAATCAAATTCTCTAAATATCAGGTGAGGAGAGAAAAGACAAACTTAACATTGAAAGGAAAAGTTTATTAAAAAAAAAAAAAAATCTCGATAATTTGTAGCTCAATATTTGAGGATCAGTATTTGTAAAAGAACCCTTTCTATAGCACAATGACCAATTTGTTAAGGGAGATAAGTATTGAATGTCAATTATAGAGTAATTCTCATACATTGGTATGTGCGTGAAAAATCTGGGTTCATTCTGGTCACATCAGATTACCCATTTTCTCTCAAAGAGTCACTTAGTTATGATATAGAAGTAAATTGATTCACTAAAATAAATCAACACAAAAAAATTGAAATTGTTTTTCAACTCAAATTGTTTGTCTTTGTTGGACCTTTCACAGAGTTGTGCCCAGTTATCATGCACCGAGAATTGGCGCTATGCAATCTTGAGAACCATGCAACGTACATATGAAAGAATAATGCTCAACCTCACATGGAGAGACAACAAGACAGCACAGTACATCCGAGAAAAGACAAGAGTTGGGGACATCATAGAATCCATTAAAAATCTCAAATGGCGGTGGGTTGGCCATGTTGCAAGAATGGCAGACAATCGATGGACATCACTACTCATGACATGGATCCCCCAAGACCACATGCGCAACCGAGGCCGGCAGAATATTAGATGAAGAGACGAGCTAGACAAGTTCAGGACGCCCACGATAGGGAAGTGTGGCAAATACTGGGGAAGGTCTATGTCCAACGACGGACGCTAAAAGACTGATGATGAATGAATGATGAAAAAAATCTTGTGCAGAGATGTCAGGGGCATGAACTAGTATAGTACAATCCCCAAGGAATAACCCAACATAACAGAAAAATAAGCAAGAGTGACCTTAATCTTTCAAGTTGCAAAACTCCAAGTACAAGATCGAAAATCCACGAAGAGCTCAAAGTTTCTTTTAATCCAACTCCAGTCCAAGTCCGGAGTTGACTTTGTTTTCTTGTTGTAACAAGAATAATCTTAACCAAATTCAAGGGAGGTAACTCTTCATGGTTTGTCTATCCTGTCAAGCTAAACCAAACCAATATATTAAATGTACATTTTATTATCAGGATTAGCAATCAAGAACAAGTGACCAGTAGGCAGCTCTCTTACCAACTGAGCAAAACAGAAGAGTTTCAATATCTGCAAAAATCCATGTAAATTAATGTACATAGGCTTATTCCAATCCAATAAATAAAAATATATATAAAAAAAAATATCTTCTCTCTATAATTCTTTTATTTCATTTACAATACAAAAGATACAGTAATTATCGGTCGGAAGATAGGTAGAAGTGGAGTTTGACCCTGCAGCAAACAGGCTTGTTATACACAGGGTTGTTCTATTATTTCAGAGATATCCAACACTTGCTAGGGACATAAAGATAAGAACAAGGGATAGCTATTGACAACAGGGAGCACTTAGCCCCCTTCCCCTGTATACATTTGAAGGTACCCATAATGATAAATTAATTTCTGTCTATCTGTTGGTGCTGTATCCCTGTTCAAAAGGAGGCCCTGGAACCTGAGAAGAATTCTTAGAGTTGCTATGACGAAGAAAAAAAAAAAAAAAAAAAAAAAAAAAAGAAAGAAAGATGGTTGAGAATGCTTCATCTAGTACAATTTTGTATTGTTAGTCAAACTTATTTGGTTTTGCGTTGTTACTAAGTCAGCACGAAATCTAAGCAAGAGATCACCACTTCAACAGCAAAAGAGTATTCAAGTTTTTGACATCCAAGAGCTTCATATAGGAGTTCCCAGAAAACCTTTTAATTTCTGGCAAAATCCCCCCTACCCAGTGTATAAAACATTACTGAAAGGATAACAGTAATTCCCAAAGCGGCACAATCTTTCATTCCTAACATTTAAAGATCACGTAACATTCTCTTCTGACATTGGTTAACTTTCACTGGCAAATCCTTTTTATGACATCATTACCAAAAATAGAACCTTGAGTAAAGGAATCATCTTTCGGTGAAAACCAATCTGATCCCCAATCCCTCACCCCAAGCAACTAATAGGTTGTACCGCCATTTGCAAGGGGGGGGGAGATAAACTGCATCCCCTGATGCTGACAGTTTACAGTATTCCCTACAAGAGTGTCACTTGAAGCACAGGTACCACACACAGTTTCAAACGGAGAGAAAAATTAAATGTCAATCTATTCAACAGCCTTTAAATTTAGAAATTAACACGAAATATTCAAATATGAAATTCTGGGACCTATCCATTTTGAAGTAACAATTTTGGTGATTAAAATATCTCCTACCCACCATTTGAAACAATTGACTTTATGTGAGTCCAGTCACTTATCATTGATATAATGTAAACATACTATCTATAGTTTGAGAAAGGTTATCAACATTCAAAGAGTTTTCCAGACAGGATTGGCTGAAATCTGTTAAGACTTACAAGGAATTCGATTGTCTTTTGAAACTCTTTTGAAGATGAAAACAATCAACTACATCAAGGGCTTTGAAAACTGGTGGTCCACAGCAGAGCTTCCTCTGAACCCGACATGGTGAATCTTGTAGCAGAGAAAGATAACCCACTGCACAGCTACCAAAAAAACAATCGCTGTACACAGACCTGTACTATATAGAATTTGAATAATAGTAATTTTTAATAGATAAATGATCTCTAAAAGTTAAAGTCACTTTCTATTGCAGTCTATTAGTTCAAAAACGAAATGCCTAAAATAAGGGTCTGCCAAAATACTCCCTTTATAGAAAGGGTCCTCAAGGTTTTTTAAGTTCCAAAACCACTGATCTACACTATCAACAGCTTTGAAATAGTGAACAATCAAATCTCAAAATAAGAGAATTGAAAGAAAAAAAAAAAAAAAACAAAAAAAACATGCGAACACCAAAGGTAGGTAACTATTTTGCATTAAAATTGCAAAAAATCAACTCTCAGAAATCCAATATCAGAATTTTTTCTTGGGTAGTAATTGATATAACCATAAAAGCAAATCAAAGTTTTTGACATTAGTTCAATAAATCCTACCCATGATATCACAGGTTACATAAACAATTTGAAAATGTTTCTCATCCTGCTACAGATGTAAACAGCTCCTCTGACTGGAGAATTGAACTCCCTTTCATTAAATGACTTCTCAAAATATACAAGCCTGTCCACGAATATCAAGGCCACAGGAGAGCAAGTTAATTTTACCTGTTCGTCATAGTTGATTTCTAAAACCGCCGAGGACTAAAGCAACCCGATATCCTTTGGTCACAGGGGAACACCTGTCTGAAATGACAAACAGACTTCTTACCTCAGTCAACCAGAGAAAGGGGTTTGACCCAGGACACTCCAGGGAAGGGGGACTTGGGGGAATTACACTGTTTTTCATTTCTATTTATGGTAGGGAAAAGTGAATAAGTTGTCAAGTTGATTTCAATTACCTCGGCTAGTTTTTTGTTTTTTTCTCATTGAAAGAGACCTGTTTTGTTCAGACAAGAAATTTGCATTTTTTCTCCTCGTGAAGTCAATACAGTTCAAGCTATAAGCATGGCCTACACGCAGGATAGCAAACTAATAATCAACAACAGCTGAGGTTCTATTTGACGCAATAACTTTGAAACATTTCAAAATTTAAACTGCCTAACAAGAAATATATTTTTGAAAAAAAAAGTAATGCTCAACATGCTGGCTGTTGACTAAGGATATCGTTCAAGTCCTGCATGAGAGGCTTGAGTCATTATCCAACTCGTACTCATTAGAACCAAGAGAGACATCAGCTGTTGAGAAATGTTACAAAGGTTCGGCAGGGAGTGTGTTGGGAGATGGCTGATTATAGTCACAAGAGACAGCAGAAAATTTGACACAGAATATCAAAGGCAAAGAGAGAAACAGCAGCAGAAGCATCTCCAAGAAAATGCTTGGGAGACGTCATTTCAAAACAGGGTTGCCTGATGTCTTTTGCCTTGAGGACCAAATTTGTATGGTCTAGACACCTAATCGAGTAACTCCTGTACCAAAATAATCAAATAACTTTAAATCTATCCTCAGACTTAGCTAGCAGGAAAAATGGATTAAAATATATCTTTATCTATTGTTCATGTACATTCAAGTTGTATCATATCACGTGCAAGAGATTGTTATATATCGTAAATTATCCTTCAGTACCAAATTTACCCGATTTTGGCCTTGAAAAATACCAAATTGCTACCCTGTTGCCAAGGAAGTGTTAGGCAGGAGCCAGTCTTCCTCCATTACACAAAACAATGTTATCTCTCCAAGAGATAAAGATGTTTATTTTTCAACACAATCGCACTTTGTATTACAGATTGTAAAAGCATTACAAATAGGATCATAGTCTAGATTCAATAATAATAGCAAAATAATTCCAAATAAAACTAGCAAGGAGGTATTTAAAACCCACTGATAGTAAAAAAGAGATAACTCTAAAATTTACACACACACACTGCACATTTCTGTTACCCAAGTGCTCAAAAAATGACTGATCCCAAATCTATAACAAAAGGAAGCCACTTATCATGGATAAGGTTATCAAAATCAGTTGGTCCCAAACGATTTAAAATGAGTTGAAAATCAAAAATATTTATAAAATTTTCCATGTTAAGTTGTTTATAACAAAGACTAAATTATTCCAGTTTTCATATCCTTTGCTCAATGTTATCAACCAGTAATAATCTAAAAGACCCTGGCCCCAAATGACCACAATAAACAGCTCCCTCTCTACTTTCAAAACAGGAAAGAAATATCAAGTAAGATATTAGACACTGTCCCTAACATCAAGAGCCACATTATCTCCCAGCATCACAGAACACTTTCTCTTCAAACAAATCTCAAAAGTAACCTTATTAATCAGCTCAATCTATTCAGGGTCAAAATGTCATTTCAAGTAGGGGTTTTTTTTCCAGTTATTATTGTTAAAAACATCTATTGAAAGTTGCGATATTTTTTCACTAGGGAGACATCTAATTGAATAGATAGCAAAGATCTGGTTCAGCCTGACAAAAAAATGAAATTGAAAATAGAAACCAACACCAACCAAGGAGAGAAGTTACGTTCTATGGAGAAAACTTACTTCTGTTCTAGTAGACAATGGATTTGCACTGAAGTGACCTCTCCCAAAGTGAAAACCTGGGGTAGCTACGCCCAGTCAACAGAATCCCCCATGGGAAACCCACTGATGTAGTCCAAAGCAAAATCAGAGATACGTTTGGCATCAGGAGCTGCCGGAAGGAAGTCAAATTTAAAGAGGATCTACTCCTTGGTTAAGAATCAGAGTTGTCCCTCTTCTGGACCTGTTGCTATTTACCCATAGATAGGAAGAGAGACGATTCATGCCTTTCCTAATGGCATTAGTATCAAGTGACATTCAATAGCATATCTAAAAATAGCAGTTTATAAATGACTTTTGCCCCCAAGGCATAGTTTGGGAAAAAAAAAAAAAAATTTTTTTAAATAGACAATTCCCCAGTCAGTATTCCCCAGGAATACCTGAAATAATTTCTCAACACTGAAAATTCCCTACTTCATGAGTTTCAATGTACAAAACTTGCTGAACCAAATTGGGGGCCAAAATTGTAGAACTGAGTGACTTGTCAGATCCCCCCTGCCACCAGGGATATACAGCAGGCATAGCATACGCCCTGAGCGGCACTGAGCAGTTTCCACAAAAATCAGAAAAGCCATCCTCATATAATGAAAAAAAGAATTTTCTGCAGATGAGAAGTAGTATTCATCAAAGAATAAGGGAGAAAAAGCAGCTGGCAGTGTTTATGAATTGCAACAATCAACCTTGTGGGTGCACATGCGGTCAAGCAGAATGCAATCATGGTCACAATGTAGGGAACCACCAAAGCTCTCCCAGTCTTCTCTCATGTAAGACAGAGCTGGGAAAAGCTATTCAAATAATCTTAATAGTCGCAACTTGTATCACCAGTTGTGAAAGATCATGCAGCAAGTTGATACTGATATCTTCTTTATTGTTTGCCTTGACCAACGGAGGTTCTCAGACTGTGATTTTGCTCTGTCGAGCGATGAAAAAGAACTAACTGGTTTTAAGCACAGTATAAATAAATTTGCATCAGTGAAAGTAAGGAAGGTACAGTTGTAATTTGCCAAAATTTGTTAATTGAAAGATCAACAAGCAAGACATGTATTGATGAATTGATATGGTGAAGTAAAGGTTGGTCATCACTGTATCAGATGCTCGGACAGAGGAGAATTTTAGGCTTATTATAGGTGCAATTTTTTCTAGATACACCCCACCCCTGCCTATCACCAGAAATATTTAGTTTGTTAGTGCAGAAAATAACAGATGTAGGAGAGTAGCAGTAAAGTCAGAGGGCAGTGATAGAAGACAAAACCTTGTCTACATATAAACAGGGTTCGAATGCAGTTGATACCTAACATGCAGTAAGCCACTCATTGTGATCACTTCGGGACTGGGTATTTTGAATAACCAGCCAATTACACTAAGCAAAGGATACAGAAATAGGAACAATTTGCATCGACATAACAAGCATTGATAGATCACGCAACCCTGTGTGGAAGATTTTTTTCCAGGTAAAAAGCATCTTATCAAGGGACTCCTATCAGACCAAGTAAATCTGACTCAAAATAGCAGATAATTTATTCAAAAGTCTATACGCCATTATTGCCAGATTATGTGACCCTCAGAGTAAGATTTTTCAAGGTAAGGTAAAATGCTTATCAAGCATTTCACCAAGTTTCAGGTAAATCTAACTCGAAACAGCTGAGAAATACAAGGACAGACCTACCAAAACAACTGAGCCTCTTATAAAAGGTGAGAAAGCCACTAAAAAACTGATACCTGCCATTAAAATGAGGAAGCATTTTACTACACCTATAAATACTGTTAACCAGAACTTTGATCATAGTAAATAGATAATTTTTAATTCATTTTTAATAAAGTGTTTCGAACCAACTGACTTTGATAACAATAACTGTCTGACGACAGCATTGGTCGATCATAATAAAAGGTGTCTTCCGTACTATCATGATGGTTGTTCTGACTAGTTTCTTCAAATGAAACGCGTTTCATGTAAGAACGTGGGCAATTTTATTTCCACCACTTAGCTAAGTTTTCAAGCATGAAATGAGATCTGTAAATAGATAGATAAAGTCATTACAAATGAAAAAAATACCTTCAGAGAGCGGATGTCACTGTTCAAGCCAGAATTGCCAGAAGTTCATCTTAGACTCACCCAGCACTGGAATTTGAATGAGAGATAAAGCCTGATCGTCCCCCCTTCTGGCTAAACCTGGCAACCCTGGTTTAAGCAAATCACAAGAGAAACGCTGGAGGAAAAAAAAAAAAAAAAAAAAAAAAAAAAAAAATGTAGATTTTGCCAGAGAACAAAAAAAAAAAAAAAAGTCCCAGGAAGAGCAAGTACACACTACACCCATGTCCAGGGCAAAGTACGCACAACACTAGATAATCTTCAATCGATTCAGTGCTTCAAATTAAAACTATCCCGACAATGGTAGGAATACTAAGTGGGGTTGTTGGAATATTGGGAAGATTTGCTGTCACTTTATCTCTTGCAAGAGCCACAAGAAAAAAAAAAACAAAAAAAAACAACCACCGGTAGGAAAACATAACTAATACAATATAGTACATCACAAAATATTTAGTGAACAACTCATCACAGCAGCCACCATTCCTTTTGAAATTGAATAACAAAGATATCCTTCTACCGGAGAAGGATTAAAAGAAAGCCATCTTACCTACCATGGAGATGCCATGAATGACCTGGCGCCTCCATGGTGTGCTAGACTGAGACGTAGATCTTACCCACAGGCCAAGTAACGAGAGAGGAGGAAATGCTTTCAAAATGATATGTACAGACAGACAATTCATTGCAGGTGATTAAATAATTCATGATGTTAGATGATCAAAAGAAAAAGTTTTTTGACAGAACCCCTCATAAATTCCAGACAAGAGGTTGGCAATTGAAAGATGGGAAGAGCAGAGTGGCATAAAATCAGCAGCCCAAGATGCTCATGTTCACTCCACACTAACACCCTTGGGAAATACATGAATATATTTATTCCAGCTATAGGTTAAATAGCAGGGAGGTTTGGGCCCTTTTGCCCTATTGAAGTAATCTTCTCTTAAATGGACTGACAGGAAAAACCTACAGCTTGGCATTTGCCACAACTGGTCCAAAAAATTTCAAATTGCTACTGAAAGCACAGCAGATAGAGGTTGCCGCCCTATGCTCCACAACATCCACAGGAAAAGAGTAAACTATAGAACTCACCATCACAGTCAATAATTGAACAGATGAAGCATCAAAATTTGAAGTCATAAAAAATTCCATCGAAGAATAAATATGGTCGAAATAAATTGAATTTATGATATCACTTGCGTTTTCCAAAAGGAAAACATCTAAAATAGAGTTTTAAAAAAATTTAAAAAATAAAAAAATTCTGGAAAATCTAGATGTTATTACTGACCCATCAAAACAAGGCCCCAAAAAGTTTGCTTTTTTAAATTGATAAAAAAAAAGAAAAAAAAATTAATTACTAGGAGTCTAGTGGAATACTGATGCTAATTTTCAAGTCTGTAGATAAAACAGTATGGCCAGGAGGTACGGGAACACACAAACATTAATATAAGGATAGACCCCTTCACCACCTTTAGTGGCAATGGTTATTTAATCAAGTCTGCATTTTAAGGAACTGTCAATCAGTATATCATGATAACTCTCAATGAGATTTTATTGACCTCAATTCACAATTTCAAAAATCTGCAAGAAAGCCAATCCTTTTTAGTGTTCACATGTAATCTCAGTAGAGGCAAAGCAAGGTCAAAATTCTCATCCATCTATGCCAACCAAGAGGGAAGTAGCAGGTCTCTTGTACAAGTCAAAATACATCAGTTATGTTCAAAGCCTTCATGTACAGTTAGAATTTCTTGCTTCTCTGCTTTAAAAAGCAGACTTGCAATGAAGTCTATCATTTTCGCCAATATGATAGCCAAAGATGAATGATATTTTGTGGAAGAATGAGCCATAGGCTAAGGAAGAAGCAATTCAATTTGAGGGCAGATCTAGGTTTGTTTGTTTTCGATTGAGAGATATTTTGTCAGAGTCCCAAATGGTGAAAATCAAAATTCTGTTACCTCCTCTGCATAGTGGCTAAATATAAACAAATTTTCATTTAGTTTTTAGTTAGTACACGGTAGTTGGCAGAGATTTTGCTAAGAAATGACTGCAAACCATTTTCAAGATCTCATTGGTGTCAGATTTTGATCATTTGGCAAGGAAAAAGAACGTTTGCCAAGATCAACCATATCAGTTATGCCATGCAAACAAAACCCTCCACCAGAAAGGAATAAACAGGAAAAGTCATTAATAAGTACTAAAACACAAGTATATCAATGATTTCTATGTAATCCTTGGTTATACGGATGCAAAATATAGTAGCCAAACAACGTACTAAGGCCTCAAAAGTATTGCTATCAGTGTTGCCAATTTACTGCTTTTCACACTGAATTTGGCATGTTTATCCCGGCTGCACAAAAAAGTCAACACCCAACAATTTCATCCTTTGCCAATTTTTTCAGCAATTTCAGCCAATATTTAGCTGTTTTCTAGCCATTAAAATTACCTTAAAATGGCCAACTGTTTTTTGTTTGTTTTTTTTTAGTGCATTTCAACATTTTCTGAGGCCCATTGAGTATGAAAAATTATCTTGAGTTGGCAACAACTTATTTTCCCTTCCATGACTAATCTTAATCCAATCGATCCTTCAGTTTATGCACAGATCATCATCAACAAGCAAGTTTCCACAGGATGGGATTGCAAGCCCCACCCTTTATTTTTTTCATTTGTTATTTTTATCCCTAGCAGGGGATCCACTCCTGGATTGAAAACTAGAATGACCTATCCCTAAACTGGTTGCCAGCCAAGGCTAGAGAGCCAAGCCTGCCTTGTTTCACCCATAGCTGGAGAGAAGGACATGGATCCATGCCTTTCCTGAGGGCACTAGTGCAAAATGAATGCCAATAGCAACTCGACAATTCAATTTTTTGTGCCAGCAAGTGTCACATCACTCCAACCTTCACAATCACTTAATACAGCATTATGGATTTTTTTTGTGTTTCAAGATTAAAGCAGTGTCAAGTCCCACCCCACCCCATTTGCCGATCTCCTAAACCTTTTTGTAATCATGACACATGCTATTCCTGAAAGGTAACACTTCGACACTCCGAGATCTTGTGTATTTATATTAGGAGACTGGGCAATGTAACATTTGATCCTTAACCATTGATTTATCATACCTGCAGCATGGTCGTCGGTCTATATCTTCTTCCCCCAAGCAAATTGAAAAGTACGTCAAGCCAAACTGAATCTATAAACAGACACACACACACATTATATATATATATATATATATATATATATATATATATATACATACACACACACACATGGTTACTGCTACAGTCGCTGCAAATGTTAATTTTTTTTTTCAAGTGAAATGAGTTGAAACTTGCCTCTTATATCCTGTTTAAATAAATCATTTTCACTTCCAACTTGGTTATCAGATTTATTACTTTTCCAGATTAACTGAATTAAGCTTTTGATGCCAGTCATATTGTAGCTCACTCTGTAACTGTATATTTATATGATTACTCTTTCGATTCAGTTATCTTGCCATTGAATTCGCTTACTGTATATTTTAATTTGCTTGTTTTTTTAATAGTAGGTATAGTAGGTTTTTTTTTTCCCAATATCAAACAAGATAGGTATTTACTAATTTACAAGGGATTAACATTAATCAATCCAGATCTGACAGAGTGCTGTAGCTGTGTTTATTAAACATAAAAATCATCCTCCTCATCCATAGCTTTCGAGAGTTACATGAACCACACTGATACTACAGGTACTTGCACAGTTCTTCAGTTTGGATGGAAATTCCAACCATATGTGAACAAAAATTTCAAGCTATCATAGGAATACCAGATGATGCACATGCAAACTGGCTGCTTGAGTAACCTATGCTATCATAGGTAGGATTCATTAATGTCGGTATTATCATTTGGCCTAATGATCACAGTTGTAATGATTCAGCAATTTCTATGAGTAGAAAAAGATAATCATGGCTATCGTAGCACTGACTACATTCGAACTTAGTAAGCAAGGTTTCAGCCCTTATTGCTCCCCATTAACTCTACAGTAACCCCCCACACCTGGCTCGAATCATTTACTATACCAACAGGCGAAATATTTCTGATAATAGGAGGGAAGGGAAATTGAGGATTGAGAACAAAATCCTGCTATTTTTTTTAACCTCAAATTTAAGCAAGTTTTGGCACTTAATCTGCATGTTCTGCATTGAAAAACAAGGGAGGGATTGTCAAAGGTCAGGAACAACACAAGCATTAGTGACAGTTTAGAGTTATCAAATATAAATGAATTGCCCGCAAATCCTACCATAGAAGTACACCCAAGGATTGCTACAGAAATACATCCTCAATAATTTTACTATAAAAATGCAATGACTAATGCTTACTACAGAAATGGACTGAAAAGGAAGAAGAATGTGATTGCCAACTGTCACAAATGCCAGTGTTACAGACAGAAGATGGCTATTATATATCTATGATATGCCAGCAATCAAGTCTCTCAGATGATTTACAAGATATAGCATCTCACGTAAAACTTGTTCGTAGCCGTAAAATATATACACAAAATCCAAGAAGTTTAGCCGATTCCAAACCAGCAGATGGCAGATGTGAATGTGAAATGGATTTCTGAGGAACAAATCAACTGGTCAGACTTGAACACATTTCATCCAAAACAGAAATGTCTACAAACTAAACGCATTATTCATCCTCTAACGTTAAAAAAAAAAAAAGTATTACTGTAAATTGCAGCATTCAAGTCAACCTGGTAATAAGTTAACCAAGATTTTCCCTTCAAAATTCAGGCGTAAGCATCTTGCCATATGTCAACTCCTGGTTTTCAAAAGATCTATCGTACATTGAAATTCACAGTATATTAGGGAAGTGTCTACAATCATTGAAGTTTTAAAACAGCTAGGATATTGATCAGTCATCGTGTCCCCTGCTGGATAAAGGCCTCTCAGCTTCTATATCAACCATGATGGTACTAACACGTCTCAAGCTGTAGATAAAGTACTCTATATCAATAGACATCACCAGCAACATCTTTCGCTACGGTGTGCAGGCCAAGAATAGAACAATGGGGATTCCCCAAAGGCTAGCGTGGCTGGGAATTATAGCAGTGTGCAGAGGATAAAATGAAGACAAGGCACATTTTCAAAGGGGAACATTACATAATGTCATTTGATAGTTAAGAAACAAAAACATTCATGAACATCCTCTGGCAATGAACATTCTATTTTTAATAGCACCCATAAACTTAAATAACCTTTTGTTATTTACAGTTATACTTTGAATAGTGCTGTCAATTCCAAAATTTTTGGTACTGTTTGAGGTTTTATTATAATTTGATATTTTCTATTCAGCTTATAATTATTTCCATTTACTTGAACTACATCTAAGCTCACACTAATCAAAACCGCATTTTTTTCAAGGTATTATTATACTAAATCATCTTGCTTCCAATTCATAGAAGAAAAAAATTAATACATGCATCTTCAAAACTAAGATTTCATTTTTCAAAATCAATTAGATGAGGACAACGCCCATTCCAAAGGTGCATGTCTATGAAGGGCCATGGTGTAAGATGCAACCTGTCAGGATTATCATACAATATAATTTTTGGTGTCACACAAAATTACAGCTCCAAGGTACTTCAGTTACTTCTCTTCACTGATGACAATTCAGATATTTCAAATCCAAATCTACATAATTCTAAAGAATGGAAGTCCAGAGGGATAATTCATAGACACCATGAAGAAAAATCTATAAATTTTTAATGAAATTTCTCAAAACCACCAATCCAAACAACTTCAAACTGGACACTGCACTGCCTTATGAGCCAACTTAATATATCTGGAACTTCATAAAATGGAGGTTGTCATGTAGTTGCAGTGCACGCAAAAACAAATTTCTTCAACTGCAGTTAGATGATATCACCAAATTAGCCCTAGTCAGAGGCAAGTTCTATCCTATCTTAAATTAAAGACTACATGAAACAAGGAGTCAAGTCCCACCTAGAAACAATATATCTGGTTTACATGGGTGGTGCTGGATATTGTATTGCATCTTTATGCATTCCTAACCAAGCTTTAGTATTGCATCAGTGTAGTATTAAGTAGGTGTATAATTGTCTTTCAACAGTTCATATCATTTTGCAAAATGCATACTTGTAATTTTTGATATTTAAAAAAACTTTGGACATAATGGATTTTAATAGTATACTTATAGCTGACTGCAGGTCTATCTACCGAAACACAAAACCTACATTTTTCAAAAGTTGAAAAAGCTTTTATGAGAGGAGTACTTGCTAAAAAAAATTAGCCATCAAGTAGTTTCAGATCTTACTAGGTATAACAGTCTGACAAATATTCCTCAGAAAGAACCAATCCAGAATCTTGAATTATTTCATTTAATTTCCCTAATTCTTGATCTTTTTCAAGTTTCATAACATATGGACAGCATTTCAAATCATGTAGACCCAAAATAAATTTATAGACGTACTGCAGCTCTAAAAATTCAGTTTCTCCCACACTCTCTCACCACAAAGCACCCAGTGTGCATACCTCAGCCAATGCTACACACCAAGTCAATCAGAATATTTCTGGATCCATCTGAAAATTTCAACACTTCTTCCTCAGCTCATGGCCAACCTTTCCACAAAATTCATTTTAAATTCAATGAGAATTTTTGGAGATATTGGGTGGACAGGCAAACAAAAGGGAAGACAGTAACACACACACACACACACACATATATATATATCTCAACAACTTTTTTGGCAGAGGCAATCAAAAAAAAATAAAATAAAGTGCAAGGTATATCTGTAAAAATAATTTTGCATCCTCTCTAACTGGGAAAGCAAGTTTTAAAAAGTGAAAAGTGCTCTAATCCTTATAAACTTTTTAGAGTTCATAAAAAAGAAATATTTTTCCATAAAATGAAATAATTTCAAAACTAAAAATTAATTAATCTCGACTCATATTCCAGTAATAAATCTGGCCAATACAAAACAAGGTAACCTACACTTTTCAAAACTAAGGAATTAAACTTTATATAGGGGGTGCAGAGTGGTGTAACGGTTATCAGCAAGGAAAACAAAATTGGCAGACAGGGTCCGAGGTTTGCCCTTGGGAAAATTATGTATCTAATTCTTTCTCCAGCAACAGGTAAAAAGGGGAGCAGCTGGAGTCTTCTGGCATCTTAAGGCAGAACAACTAAAAGAAGGTTACTCAGACAGGGGAAGAAGAAAAAATAAATAAATAACAGCTTGGCACAGCTGGTCCAAAGCCCAGGTAAAGGAGTACAATTGGGTACAGGGTTAGTAACCCCAACTTGCAACTGAAATTGCAACAAAGTGGTTGTGGCCCTCTATGCTCCACAAGGAGTCTACAGGAATAGACAGAAAACAAAACAAGTAAATTTAATACAGATTCAAGTCTGCCCAGCTGATGAAAATGGAGTTGAATTAACTCAAGTTACTCTATTGTTGAAAAAATAAACACAAGCTAAGATCCTATCTTTGTTAGAAAAAAAAAAAACATAACAGCTGCACTCAGAAAATAGCAAATCAAAATAACTCAATAAATAAACAAACATTGCCATAGTAACCTCTATATAATGCAATGCTCTTCCACAAGAATAGAGCACTCTGGTGGATAGGGAATTTATGCGTGAATAAATTGCTTAAATTCAGCCTTACTGACCGTCCAGTTCCGTGGCTCAGCAGTAGGACATTGGCCTCTGGGTGTGAAGCGAAGGTTTCAATCCTGCCTTGTGGTACTGGATGGGATAATGGATTGTCTATAGCCACACTGAAGAGTTATAATACAACGAAATAGCTGTCTGTGGATGACACAATTATATATATATATATATAAAATCACATTGCTGTGGACCCACAACTAATAACTAAAGTAACAAAATCTTTTATCAAGTAAAATTTGATGCTTCCAACCAATAACACATCCTTTTCTTCAGGAAATTTGTCAGTTTCAAGAAGTCAATTTTTTTTATTTTCTATTCAGGATTTCTCAACCAGAGCAATACCGCCCACCAGTGGGCAGTGAGCAACCTTGCAGAAAATTGTGGAGGTTTTCAAGTCTAAAGTAGTCTGTAATAAACAATGAAAAAGATTTTCTATTAGAAATCTACTCAGCAATGTGATATCGCACATTATCTAGGTACACAGAAAAATTTATAAATGTCTGTGTAGGCGCATATATTATTTTTATCACTTTGTTATTGTTTTATAAATTCTTTTTGTATCCTTTTGAAAATTTACAATACAGGCGGACATTGGAAAAATTTCCAAAGTGAAAGTGGGCAGAGATTGGAAAAAAAAAACCCACTGAGAAGACTCGATTTACAATGTTGTTATGATGCTAAATTACACCCTTACTTTCTGTCCGTCATATATACCAGCTTTTGATGAACCTAACCAAGAGACAAACCCACCAACTGAGAAGTATTCAACATGCGCATGAGAGAATCATCAACCTCACATGGAGAGATCACAAGACAGCACAGTATATTAGGAAGAAAACAGGTGTCCGTGACATCATAGAATCTATTAAAAATCTCAAATGGCAATGGGCAGACCATGTTGCAAGAATGAAAGACAACCGATGGACACCACATCTCACAACATGGACCCCCAGGGATCACATAAGAAACAGAGGCCGACAGAACACAAGATGAAGAGATGAACTGAACAGATTCAGGAAATACTGGCTCCATGATAAAGAATTGTGGCGAATCCTGGGGAAGGTCTATGTCCAACAACGGACATTAAAAGACTGATGATGAAAGTTTTGGTTTTGATCAGCTCAAGACAGGCCCCTAGTGTTCAGTGACTCTAACCACAATTGTGTAAGTCGAGAGAGAAACAATGCAATTCAATCCTAACTCACACTACACTACAAATTCATTTGTACATTCCTAACCCAACATGTTTGAGGTTGAAATTTAGGGCTAAAGAATAGTCCAGTAACATTGTAAACAGAACCCAGCCCCACCCCCTCAGAAAAAGAGAGAAAAAAAGGGAAGGAGGGAGGGAAGTCTAATAGGTTGGAAGCACCAATATTCACTTGAGATAAGATTCTCTTCCAATGTTTATAGTAACAAGGCCCACAAATGTGATAGTACCTACATATATTTATCTTGGTTACTATGACAATAATCAGTTTTATATTGGTCCTACACCAGGAATATACCAGATATTGATAAGATGAGAACAGATACTACACATTGCTCTTATCCAACAGGTAAAGAAGCAAAATTCCCAACAGAACCACAATATATACACACACACACGATCTTCAAATTGCTCTGGAAAGAAAAAATAAATGGAGAGGAAGAGAGTATAGAGGGGAGGATAGAGAAAAAAAGGTAGATGAGAGATAAGAACAATACTTCATCATTGGCCCCCCACCCATACGAACACACACAGACATCGAAATAATCTTTTTTGAATGATATAAGAGAGCAGGGGGGACGGGTACTTCACGAATGGGGGGTCGACAGGAGACCCAAGAGCCAAAGGAGATTAAGAAAAAAAAATATATAAATAAAAGATAGGATTAATGGATATAGAGCCTCCAGTCGCCATAAACGTTGTACCCACCCCTGATAAAGTTATTCTCAAAGTCCTTGGATAACAACATAGAAAAAAACCTCCAACCTACTTTACTCAGATATTCAACCTCTGACGCTAATATTCCAAGATTATTTTCCAGGAAGCAAAATACGATACATTAAAAAGGAATAATTCAACTGATAGCAGAACTACCATCCAATATAGGACCTGTCTACCTCGACCAAGAAGAAGAGGTATATATACTCATGTCTTTCAAGGTCCAGGATGAATTTCAATGACATTTTGTGGAAGGGTGGGCCATGGGCTAAGGAAGGATTGATTAATTTTTTTCGACTACCCCCCCCATCCCTGCATCGTAACTATGAACTGATTTTCCTTCAGTTTCTAATGACAATGGCGTTGGCAGAGATATGCGCTCTCTGAATGCTACCTGGTTAATTCATAGTCACTACTTGTTCATCACTTCCTGATTGGATGCAGTGCCCTCATTTTAAGATTAAAATTAGATTGCATGTATTTCTAATTAATGATAATTATCCATCGCCACTGAATAGTTCAGGTGAAAATTGTCTAAACACTAACTGACACACCTCGGAAATTTTTTTTAATCCATATTCATGGTTAATTCATGCTGGATTTACGAAATATTTAGGCTAACTAGAAAGAGAAAGAAGTATTTAAATGGTTGCTTAGATACTGAGCAGATTTCGAAGGGAAGTGTCAAAGGAACTAAACAATTTTGCCTACCCACATGTAAGCGTGTGACTTAGAATTCGACCTTTCGTCACATTTCTACCCCCATGGTGGGACGAATAAATGCTGTTTTAAACAAGTCATGTCTGATCACATGAAAAAAAAAATCAAAACAGAAAGTGTCCCCCACCACCAATAGATTTGGTTCTTGAATTCAGTCCTTATATCAAGTAACTAATTCTAGTAACAGCAACATGTATACTGGTCTCAATAATAATAATAATAATAATAATAATAACAACAACATCAAGTGACATTTTCCAATAAGCAGACAAATTTTCAAAAGAGGGCTGTTATAGGATCCCCAACAAGCAACCTTCATTGGGCAAAGAAAGGCCCATAAAATCCCATGAACGTAGGGAGGAAGTTGTTCTATATATCGTCTAGTTAAGGGAGCCAGGCTAAGTTCAAGACAAAGGGATTCGTAACCCAGCCACGTGGTGGGGAGATTTGACAATCATCAACCCAATATAAATATATTATATAATAAATGAACATTTTAGAACGTGGGGCTAGTAAATATACTAGCTAATAAATACTGTACGGGAAACAAATAGCTGTGTTTTTCTCTAGCTAGATTTTGTTGTCATGAAAGTTTTGAAGTACGTTTCACTTTATTTTAAAATTAATAAATCATTCGTCAAAATAAAGTAGAATAGATATCCGGTTCGGCGGTTGGGTAATTACATCAAATTTCTAAAAATCAAGTTTCAGCATGAAAAAAAAAAAAAAAAATAACGTTTACACGAACAAGAAGCTTCAAAATACTAATGATAAGGTATTATTTCAAAATACGAACGAAGATTTTCTTCCCGATTTTAAAAAGTAATAGAAAATACAACTTGAAAATGTAGAGTTGTGGTGTTATCTAAATGTTTTTAACATAGAAGTAAAACACGTGCAGAAGACCGACATTTTTCCCGGTTTTCTAAAAACAAATTTTTAAAATTTGTGAGAGTCGACATTTTTCAGCTTCGTTTGTAGCAACATGAGGATTTGGATAAAAACAGACAAGGATTATTTTAAGGACTATTGAAACCTTGATTTTCCTGTCCCTTAAAAAAGGTGGAAAATCCAGCAAATAGAAGTTATATTTATATTTTGTCTAACCTAGTAACGTGAAACTAGTTTATTTCATCTCAAAGTTATGGGGGCTAAAATTGTCAGTGAGAACTCACAAGAGAGAAAATATTCAAGAAAAACAGACAAGTACTCGAATTAAAGATTTTTGCCAAGTCCTAGGAAAGATCTGTAAGAATATTTTCTGATATGGATTTTTCTTTTTCTTTAAATTAATTTTACCTGAAACAGGAAGAGATACAATCGCCATATTTCTATGTTCGCCAAGAAGGGGGGAAAAAAGAGGAAGTGGGTACCCTCTGAACAATAAACAAATCAATCATAAAATAAACAGAAAATGACAAATTAGTGTCAATGAACAACAGGAATATATATTTCCTATTTTAATGGAGGAGAAAAAAAATGGAAGCGAATGTTTCTGTAAAGAAACAGTTGAAACTTGACTGCACATGGCATGTCACTACCTCAGTTAAAAATAGATTCAAAAACTAAAAACGAATCAAAATTTCCTGATTCGTAAGACTTTTTTTCTCTTTGAAGCACGTGTAAAAAGCCGGTTTTGTGATTACATCAACGAATAGAAGGGATATAACCTGAGAATTTATTTAAAAAAAAGTTATCTAAAGTGAAGACAGTCACAGTCACAAAAAGTGAAACTAAAAGACTAATCGCCCAAGAAAAAGAGTTCCGGTTACATTTTCAAAGCTACTGAGAAAAGCAAAATGTTGGATTTTGCCGAGTACAAAATCCGTGCCTCGCAAAAATGTTTCATGAGCAAACCCGAACCTTGGGTGGGAAATCGTTAATCAATAAACTCTAATTAAAAAGGCGGGTTGTGGAAATTTTACATAAATAGAGAGAAATCAGGATAAATTAATACCTTGAACTACTAAATAGTTAAAAGGTAACGAGTTGTGGGTTTAGTAGATAGTTTAATCACGTGTTGTGTGTGTTCAACTTTAATTTTGGAACAAAGGGAAGGGACCCAAATGGGGGGGGGGCAGAACAATTAGTCGCTCCAACAAGAGAAAATACAAGTAGATACTGCCCCCCCCCATTATAATTATGTAAGCAAGTGCATCAAGAATAGGGGGGGGGTAGCCGAGGGAGATCGCAGCCTCTATTTAGCGAGAGGCAGGTTTAGCGGAGATTTTAAATTTTTGATTAGGAGGGGGCGGTCAGACGTGTAGACGAAGGTTTTTTTTTTTAAATGGAAAAAAAATCAACTAATACATGTATTCTTAAATACATATCTGAATCTTTTGCTCGTATATTGAGTAAATAAAAATTTAAAAAATCTCGCTTAGTAGGAAATAATGGAGCGAGCACATGTGGCTATGTCCATTGAAGTGAAGACAGAATTCGACGCCATCACAGAGTTTGGAGCCAACAGTGGCGGTCGGATACAAGGGGGTTTCATTATCAGAAGCAATTTCGTGTTTTATAAGGAGAAAATATACCAAAATACATATATACATAGATAAAGAAGAGATCAAATCACCCAAGAATACAGTTTGGTACATTTTAAACCGCATCCCTTAATAAAAAATTCGAAGCCGGTTACAGGGACAAATTGAAAAAAACAGCCTAAAAATCGTCACCTTCGACGTCGTAACATACAACTGTAGTAGTCGTTATTGTGTGAAGCATTTTCTTGCAATTCAAATAAAAATTAATGGTGCATACTTCACTGTGCAACCACAACAAATAATGCATATACGATATATTAATTTGCTTATTGCTCAAAATCAAGTTCAAAACGAGAAAAAAGCTTAAATTCAAATTTAAACAATGGATGTGTATTGTAATAATGAGATGCATGTCGCTAAGAAGAAATTAACATCCTTCCTTTACCGTTTGCAGAAATAAAGCCATGTCCCCGAATTTAATACGATAAAAGGAATTAATATTTTAGATAAGGAAGTATATATTCTGCAAGACAGGAGTAAAAAGATATTTAGTAAATCAATAATTGATACAAGTCTTATTTTAATTTTCGGTAATATTTTTTTAATCCCTCGTGGTGAAACAACATAGAATATAGATACAGGTGATATTTTTAGGAGTAATTGAAGAATTCAGTAAGTTATAAGATTTTTTTTTCTGCAAATTCAAGATTTAAAGCATTTAAATAAGATAAACAGAACCCAACCATTATAGGGTCAGTGCTTGCTTGGTCATAAAAAGATGAAATAAAACAAGAAAAAAAAAACAACGGAAAGGAATATTTTTAGAGTTGAAAAATTAAGTCTGAGGTCGATTGGTTTTAATTTAAATAAATTTACTAATTTGAAAAAAAAAAAAGTGTACCTACCCAACTCCAGAGAAACTGAAAGATCCTTCACTTTTTTAGCTTGTAAATCCCGCATTTTTCAGGTTTGTATTGAATGCAGGTGAGTTTAAAGTTTAAATAAACCGGTTGGGGAGCAAAATAAAATATATTGAAAAATAACAAATCAGTTTCTACTTTGGTTAATTATGAGTTTGTTTTTTTTTTCTACTAATTCGTTGAAATTCGCCTTTCAGTGTTTCTGTTTGAGGTGCTTCTTCTTCACAATTTCAGAGTTTAAAAAAGAAGAGCTTCTCTTTTCTGAGAAGAGGGAAAAATAATCCAAAAATTGAAAAGAAAGAAAGAACTTTTTTTCTTTTGAATTGACTCCAGATAAGAAAGGAGAAAAAAAAAGTATGATAATGACTGAAGCAAGTAAATGTTTTTAGGTATATAGATAAATCTATATATCTATATAGATGAAATATTTCTTGAAGGGCTTTCTGTCTTTTTTCCCTCTGCCGCAAATTAGAAAAAAGAGAATAGAAATGTGAAAATGATGTTCCTTCCTTGATCTGAAGAGAGTGAATGAGTGTTTAGAGAAAGAAAGAGAAAAGCAAGCATTAGGAGGAGAAATAAAGAGTGAAGAAAGAGTAAGAGGGGGTCGGAAAAAGAAAGAAAGGTAATACAGAGACAGGCTGACTCCCGCCACTCTTTCTTTTCTTTCTTTCGTTTTTTCTCACTTCCCTCCCTTCCTTCCTCCCTCTCTCTCTCTTTTTCTTTATTTATTTATTTAATCCCTTGTTTTTCTTCTTCTTTCTTTAGTAGTTTTAATGATGAAGGAGGACTAGGTCAGCCCACCTTAGCTCCAACACCCGCTATTTTGCATACACAAACCCCCTCAAAAATCACGCAACAGAAAGGCCTTGTTTTTTAACCTATACCCTTTCCCCGTCCCTAAAAACTCAGCCAGGGGGTTAATTATTCAACGAACGGGTAATAAAGTGAAGATATAGAATAAAATTAATTTTTTTTTTACCTTGTTCAACTTCCATATTTTCAGTACTTGTAGCAGCCATGCGACTTATCCAGAAAGATGAACGAGATCTCGCGTGATCTCGCCAAAGGGGAACAAGTCAAATCTCGTTGACAAATAATGATGGCGGCGTTATCCCGTTTTGTGATGAACCTAAGGATATTTTTTTCAATTGTTGGAATCCTCAGCGGATTATCAGCAGTTTTTGTCTTTGGAATTAAGTATAATAACTGGAATGCTGCTCTCTGGGGTCTTTTATCAGGTTTGTCAGTGATTTATTCTTTTGATTACACTCATTTTCTCCTTCCATCGTCTGACGTGATCATGGCCTGATCACAACAAGTCATAAACAAACCTTGTTTTTTTTATTATTATTATTATTTGAGGAAGTCGTTTTCATTCATAACAAAAAGCGTATTGAAAATATTTAAAATGTTCATCTTTTTCTTTCTTCACAGGATTTTTAGATAAATAACTTTCAAGCTTTGTAGTTTCCCTTTTTGTAAATAAATTGCAGTGTTGTTGACTTATTTGAGACGAAAGAAAGGATTTGTGATTTATTGCTTGTGAAAGTTATGCGAGAAAAGTGAAATATGTTATAGATTCATCAGCGCGGAAAATGTATACAACATGTATATCCAGGCATACTTCATATACTGATCTAGTTGACAACAATTTCAACCCCTTATTTGCTTTAATAACTATCGGCCTATATAAGAATGAATGAATGACTTGTTGAAAAATAAACCACGATCTATTTAAAATACATATTACATATATTTGTCTTTGTCGTTTTTTTACATTTGTCCTAAAATTGATAGTAATATGATGAAAAAGATTGACTTCATTTAATAAGTTTAATCGAAACATTAAATAATAGTCCTGAAAAACGTGACTAAAAACACACATTTTTAGGTGATTGATTTATAAAGAAAAGAATTGTTGCTTTCTGATGAATATTTTTATCATCTGATTCATCACAAAAATGACCATCTGAAGACCATTCAAAGATGTGGGCATTTTAGAAATTTTTATACGGTATAAGCTAGTTTCGTCCGATAGGTTAATTTTAAACACGTTAATAGAAATAGATTTTACTATTTAATCTGAAAAACTAAAGGGAGTTACAGCATTATGTTGAATTGTTATTTCACTATATTCGTTTAATCTAAAAAAAATAGAGAAACATGAAAGCCCCAGTGTCATTTTGAAAACCGTTCTCTATCTCCTCAAAACACAACAGGTGAGTTCTTGGATTAAAGAGGAAATGATTTTTGTGCCTCTAATGACTTCATAAAGATTATCTGAACCGAGTAAAAATAATTCGTCTATTTTTCATCGACCAAGTTTAACACCGTTTCTTGAAGTTATGTAATAAGCCTGCAAAAGACCGGTTTAAATGCACCATATGTTTTTTGTTTAAATTTACGAAAGACAATCCCTCAGATTCGTCGTGTTTTTTCTTTGTGTGTCTGAATAGATTTATTCCAAAGTCAATCATATTGACGATTATAATCTAGATTAATTGCTTGACATATACTTTAAAAATCTATTTTATGAAATAAAATGAAAATCTAATGTGTTTAAAAACGATCTGAGAAACGAACTCCCAAACAAATTTGATTTTGAATTTACGTACCCTGTGTCAGAAATCTAAACTTGGGTTGATTAATCAAAAATAGTTAGGGCCTAGGCCATCAGATCCAGAGATGAAATCTCAACCTCAGAAAGACCTTCTACCAGAATAATAATTGATAACTTAGTTGAGGTTAAAACAAAAAAACGTTAGAAGTATAACTTCTATGATTGTTGTACTCTGAAGGTAATCATGTGTAAGTAGTAGTTATTTTGAAATCAAAACACAAGAAGAATTGAACTGATGTCGCTATTGTTTCCTTGTGTTGATTAGAGTGGACAATATTATCGAGATTTTTGTTTATATCATACCAACACCTTAATGTTTACAAATGAACAGTTACTCGTTGGGCTTTTATGAATGTGGTCTTCCCCGCGCCCTCCCAAACCAATAAGATTTCGAATTTTGACATAGTTGATATTTAAACACTTCTCAATAATTTTAGAGTACACATTCTTGTTTTTTAAGGGTTTTTTTTTTCTATGAAATTATTATTTTGCTTCTATGTAGCAAAATCCGTGTGTAAATGTAAACCAAATTGATCAAAATACAATTAAATCAGTGTCCACTGTAGTTCAAGTTGAAGGTCTCAAATTATTATGGTTGTTGGTAAGACACTTAGTAAGTTACAACAAAATTCTAAAAGCAAAATGTAGATGCCAAATCTAATCCAAATCATTATTTTTTGACAGTATCGGGGTTTGTTTTTTTGTTTTTTGTTTTTTGTTTTTTTTTTCATTTTGTTTTTTTGTTTTTTGCTACTGTTCGTGTTTTTTGGTAAGCTCTTGACTATCGGGCACGCACAGAATCGCTGTGCCATTAATATTAAGTTGAGTTATTACACACAAAATTACAATAATTTCGTATAAACTTTTGTAAAACTCGACTAATTATAAAATGTACATCCTGTAGAGACCTGAATTGCGAGTAACTTTTTTTTATTACACCAAGTCATGAAATTCTTCATGTTTTCTCTGATAAGTCGCTGTAAGTTGATTCGCTCCTGAACTGAATTGGACAAAACTTAGCAGACATATGTAACATGACCCTGCAATTGTCATAAGCTACAGAAAAATGAAGATTACCTGATTTTGTAAACATAGGGGCTATGGTATGAAAAGAGATTTCAAGTCATGCACATGTAATTTATTATCAGAAATAAATCACTCATTAGGATTATGCCTTCATAGCACAGTCCATTCGAGCATTTAGTTGTTTTCCAAGAAGTTGATGGGTTGAAACCATCCGGTCTACCATTTTTCTAAAAAAAAGTGTGGACATATTTTCTGGTAGTTGTATGCACGTTTTAATATTAATTTGAAACCATTTTTATATTTCAAAGCTGGAAATTTTAGTATGTGAAAAGTGAACAAGTTTTTTAAAAGTCAGGCAAATGTGAATTGGAGAATTAGGAATAAAGTTTCTTCATATATCCGGCATATGCCTCCCTGGGGCAGCCGGTTAGAGCGTTCAACTATTAATCAAAAGGTTGATAGTTTGAAACCACCAAGGGGCAACAAGTAGTTGTTGTTGGGGACAAATTTTCTGTTAGTGGTGTGTGTATATCAAAAGTTGGGGCTTTACACTAATCATCGTCATCAGTCTTTGAACGACCGTCATTGGACATAGACCTTCCCCTGGATTCGCCACTATTCTCTATCATGGGCGTCATGGAGCCAGTATTTCCTGAATCTGTTCAGTTCATCTCTCCATCTTGTGTTCTGTGGGCCTCGGTTTCTTATGTGATCTCTGGAGATCCATGTTGTGAGACATGGTCCATCGGTTGTTTTTCATTTTTACAATATGGCCTGCCCATTGCCATTCGAGTTTTTTAATAGTTTCTATGATGTCACGGACACCTGTTTTCTTCCTTATATACTGTACTGTCTTGTGGTCTCTCATGTGCACGTTGCATACTTCTAAGCTTGCAGGTCTGTCTCTCGGTTAGGTTCCATGTTTCAGCTCCATAAGTGACTATCGGGAGGATGCATTGGTTGTATACTCTTCTTTTTAGGATTATTGGGATCATATGGTTTTTGAAAGTTGAGCTTGCTCTGCCAAAGGCTTGCCATCCCAAAGTGATTCTTCGCTTGATTTCCTCCTCTTTTGAAGGTCTCATGAAGATTCGTTGTCCTAGGTAGATGTAGCAGTCTACCTTGCCAAGTTTTGCATCTTCTATCTTGACAGTTATGTTCTTATTCTCAACATGATTATTGCACATGATTTTCGTTTTACTGAAGTTCATGTGTAGGCCGACTTTTTTGCTTTCTTTGTTTAGATCATCTAGCATTAGTTAGAGGTCGTGTAGGTTCTTTGCGAAAAGGACGATGTCATCTGCTAATCTAAGGTTGCTCAAGTATTCGCCATCTATTTGAACAGATAACTAGCATTCTCGAAGCAAACAGAGACATAACAACAGATAGACTGAATAGTTGAACCTACCCAATAATTTTACACTAATGGACAGTCTTAATTTTGTGATAACTTATATAGAACTCAACTAATTTTGATAAAACCTACATCATATTGTAGAGATTTTAATTCTGAGCTAAGATGTGACTATTCATCCTAAAAATACAAAATCTGAGATTCTCGTGTAATTTTGTCAACGCTACCGGACATTCAGTGGTGATTCACTTGATGGTTGGTGTGTTTACTTTTATTCTTATTTTGTATTTTTTTTACTGTGTTCTTATTAGATTTGATATCTGTTTAGTATCTTGTTATAACTGATCAATTAAGTGCCCCCACAACTGCGGTATTTTGAGTCTTACTACGAGATGGCCTAAGCTGGCTCAATGTGGGCTTTGGGTTGCTTTGAGCTTACTTGATTACTGTGTTAAACTTCATCCCATACAAGCTTCAGTTTAGTGAAAGGGTACATTCTAGAGGCTTGATCTTGAGTACCTGGGTCCTGTCCTGAAAGAAAAGCGGGTTTTAAATTAGGCGATTTTATTTTTACTGTAGGGTCGCCTGGATTATTGCCGTGTTACTCATTAATGTTGACATTAGGAATGCTATAACCTCTTTTTCTCATAGTGCACTGGAGAGAGACAGTCTGAAGGATATACCCCCAGTGCAAACAATCCATCTTAAAAAGCTTGTCATTAAATAGAAAAAAAACAAACTAAATGACTGCTTTTTAAACATTGTTGATTTACATAATTTCCAGGTAGATCATTCAGTTAAGCAAATAAACCGTTGCATATCATGGTGGCATCTGCCAGTCTCACGTGACGATGGTTCTGCTCTTGTTAAGTCTTACTTCAATCTGTGGCTGTGAAGGCCCACATGGTAGTGATAGTCTCAGCTGCAGTCACTGCACATGAAAACATTGTCCACTTGCAGGCCTTGGTAAGGTTGTAGAGAAGATAGGCGGTTGCACATATGGTATGTTTCCCCCATCCACGCCTCGAATCTTGGCCAAGGAAAGGCAGTCTTGTGTGTGTATGTATAATAAATATATATATATATTTATATATATATATATATATATATATATATATATATATAGTTGAGATGGTTAAACTAAGATGTAGATTATCAGTGAATGTTACAAATATCTTTGATAGAGCTTGTAATAAATGTAAACAAATTGAGATTAAAAACTTCAAGAGACATTTGAAATTTTTCGGACACGTAATTAGAAAGGAAGGCTAGGAGAATTTAATGCTCACAGGGTGCAACAAGTGCAAAAGGAGCCATAGTAGGCAGTGAGTAACCCTCTTGAAGGGTTTTTGCTGATGGATGGTAGAGAGAATACGGAATCCCAGATGAGGAGGGGGAGTAGGGTATGTGTTGACACTTCATGTGAGATAGTAAGTTGGTGGATGTTTGTTACACAATGACAGCAGTGACTAATGTTCTGCACTAGATATTGCATTCTAACTGTACAAAAAGCCAGGTGATATTAAGTTTTCCAACGAAAGTTGTCATTGTATGCGTGTGTATTCCAAGAGAGATTCACTATTAAAAAGTTGTTCAATTGAAAGGATTATGATTTTATCTCCTTTACTATCTTTTTGAAGATTTTATTCTGTTTTTTTTTTTTTTTTTGGAGAGAAAGATGAGAAGGAATATGACAAGAACACATAGAATAGAGAACACTTAAATACCTTGAATAGTGTGGGTTTTGATGTAATACTGTTGAGGTATTGCTGTACAAATTAAGTACAGGCTGAAAGAAAACATGAAATTTAATCAGGCTTTGGAGAGCAGTTTTGAACAATATAGAACATTTCTGAACTAATTAACCACATTAATCAATGTATGTATGTATGTATACATGGAATGATCTCCTGTCATTTCATGGTTAATATATCACTCAATTTAGACACCGTAAATACAATAAACGATTAAAGAAAATGGGGCTGCTGCAGGAATTGAACCTGCCATCAATAAGGTAGCCACTTTAACGTAGTGATGCTCTTACCATTGAGCTAAACAGTCACCTGTAATATAAAGGCCAAGCAACTGCTTTCAACCCGAATTCTCATCTCTTCCATTCTCGGTCTATTCGTCTCTTTCAACACAACGTTTATGTATTTAAAAAATTAATTGGTCCGACAGAATTAATTACAAATTACGCTATATTATATAGAAATTTATTTGGAAAGATCTCCCATCGTTATTCGGTTGATATGTCACTCAATTTGATAAACAATAAATAAAATAAACGAACAGTTGTTTTGATTCTTGCAGCAGCCCTATTTTCTCAACGTTTATTCTATTTACAGAGTCTAAATTGAGTGATATATATATATATATATAAGAATGTTTTCATGATTGATAGAAGCATCCAGTGGAACATCGAAGAAGCATTTAAAGATCTACAAAAAGAAAAAGCATTATAATTAATTTTGACTAGTTTTTTACCTTCATAACTTTCAGATACTTTTTATCATAACTTTGAATCAGACAGTAATACTACAGCTACAATTAACCTGAGTAATCAGAAAATAAAGAGCAACCCACAGTGAGAATCTAACTCTCACACTCTAGCCAGAGGGTGTCCAGTATACACCTGGCTGCTTTCTATACAGCTGTAGCAACTTGATAGTTGAGCAGAAGCTGATTTTACACCTTAAACCCTCCTCTTTACAACCAATACTCCATGCTTGTTAATGTTTACAATGGAGACCTTCTGATAAAAAGCAATTGAAAGTTAGGATGAAGATAGAAGTTACTCAAAATAATTATGTTGCAACACTTCATCCAAGAATAAATTTGAAAAAAATGATAAATATCAATGAAAGAAAGAGCATGTCACAAATTTTATATAGATTCAAATTCACTCTAGAAAAACATGGCAATACATATATTTGATGAACAAAAATTATATCATCTCTTTCTATTGTTATCAAAAAATACTATCTCAAATATTAGTACATTTCTTCTCTGATGTCTTCCCACATCAATGAAATTTGTAGACTCGTTTATTTTAACATGTTCTTGAGTTTTATCACTCCTTTCCCCTTTTGATGTTTCACTGCTCAGCTTACACTTGCAGATGGGTAAAGAAGGTGAGGAGTCAATCACTGTTCACAGGAAACATTAGAACAATGAAGTTCAACTATTCAAGTTCTAAGATGAACATCTAACTACCAAAATGGCAACATTTTTATTATGGATTTTTGTCAAACTCCAATTCAAGCCTGGAGTTGACTTTATTTGTCTGCCGTAACAAGAACAATCCTCACCAAATTTGAGTGAGCAAAATTAATATTCTGCTCTCCTGATTTGAAATCGCAACCTACTGAATGGTAGTCGTGTCTCTTACTGATTAAACTTAACTGACAAGTCTTACAGATACACAAAGGCTTATTTCATTCTGATAAATACATTTGTACTAGAAAAAATTTATTTTTATAAATTTTCAATCATTATGATCATTATATTTACAATACGCAAGTTGCAGTAATCATCTTCAGACGAAATAACTGTAGGAGTGGTCTTTGACCCTGCAGCAGCCAAGCTCTTTTCAGATTCGGTCACCATGCCGTACAGTATATGCTATTGTTTTGCTTTGAACAGAGTAATGGTAGTATGTGCCCCCGGACAACTTCGGCTTTTTGATTTTTTTTCTTTTCCGATTGCGATGATGGCTAAACGTACTCTGTGCACCACTGCTGTCTGGGGGCAAGAAGAAAAAAAAAACTGAAAAAGTGTAACAGTTGAAAGTAAATTAGAAGTGTCACAGAGATATCGATAGACAGTGAGATGTAGATATCGGAAGCGCTTTCAGTCGGCAACCAATTGCTGTATGAAAAAATTCAGTGTAAAGCCGAAAAAAATTAAAGCTTTTTGCCCAGCGTGTAGCACCTTTAGCTGCTACAAAAATTAACTGGGAATAGAAGCTGTGTAATGTAAAGATTTTTTTTAAAAGGCAGAAAAGAAACTGTCAAGTGACCTACATCTTTTGGCAACATGCCATGTTGGGAGCGATTAATGGATTAGTTATTTCTCTCACCTTTTGTTGAGCAGTGATCCCTTAAAAAAAAGGCTGAATTTCCCCCCCCAAAAACAAGTATGAATGCTAGTGGCCACTGTCCAAGAAATCCGTTTAGATTAAGTTTACATTGCAAATTGAATACCCCCCTCTAAAAACCTGTTTAGGAAATTTTAAAAAAACACTAAGAACTTTTTTTTTCTTTTTTTTTTGACACAGTGAGGAGTGAATGTTTATATTTTCAGCCCTCTAGCTCGATTCTGGCATCCTGTTCAGATACATTTATAGCAAGCTAGACCAACTTGAAAACTGTCGATTGTTTCTAATATGGATGAAGGACATGGGTAAAACGTCCCATCTCCTCAGAGCCGACTCCGATCGGAATATGACGGCTGGTCTTGGTTTGTATTGCAGGGATCACTGATGCATGCAAGTCCCAAGTCTGCTCGAGACCTGGACTTTATTCTTACAAGCTCTTACGACCACTCCCTAGGTAGGATGCAAGTCCACCAAAGAAGGAAGGACGTACATCAATGTAACTTCCCATTTTCACCCCTTGCCATACAACTGAATTCTTCAAGTTTATTTGATGACTCAAAGAGAAAACCATGTTCTAGTGCTGAAAGTGCAAACTTTTAGGCAAGTCTTGTTCGGTTCCAATGCTTCAATTATTGCTCAGAATTGCATAGCATGCAGAGAACAGGTGAGTCTGCAAGTGCTGACAATGTGCCGCAGCTGCTTAACCACTTTGTTTACTAAAAAATGTTCTTGAGGAAAGAGGATACACATCGCAGCAAATTTTTAACATAGATGAGTCACGCCTGTTTTGGAAACTAATGCCAAAATGAACTTATATCTCTAAAGAATAGAAAATTGCACCCAGGTTCATGACTGCCAAAAAATTGTATGGTTCTCCTACTAGGTGTTAATGCTTCTGGAAATCTAGAGCTTAAATCACTGGCTTTTCATCATCCAAAGACCAAGAGCTATAAAAGGCTACTCTGGATCAGTGCAATTCAAAGTTGTACAAGTAGTGGTGCACAAACCTTACGTTGCCAGTATGCGGCCCATTTTCACATCTTTAATGGCGTTTCAAGTATATATTACTAGATGACGTTCTTGGCCACAAATGAGAAACTATATAAGGCTCTTATAATGCCTGGGTGCGATTGGTGTAGCAGTAACGGCACCTACAGTGGAATCATCAATCCTGGTTCAAACTCTGGTCAGGTTTGTTTATATTCACTAAACTCTAATGCCCTTTAGAAATGTATAAATCTACACCCCCTCCCCTCCCCAGATATGGGTAGAATAGAAGGGTAGAAGATCGGTTGCCTCCCTGAGACTAGAAAGTCCAGTCTAGGAGAAGGACGACTCTATTTCCAAACCAGGGAGTTGAGCCTGTTTGAGGTGATTTGACACTTAATTTGGCATCCTTCTGACAGCTCCTACTGATGCCAGACATATTGCTCTTTGCTCTACTCGGAACTACATCAGCACTGCCGAGAGAGTGGGATTCTGACCACCGGATCCCTATACATTTCACCCAGCATCATGGAGGGGATGTTCCATTGACTGTTGAGACAGAGCGTAGACCATTCATATGCCTGAATAACACAGCCTTACTAGGTTCATTACCTAGACTTGAATGTCTACAAAATACCTATCTAACCTCAATTTAAAAACTACAAGCTGATACCTGTCCTGACCCGACACAACCAGCTGGATTCAACCTATGGATCAGGTAGTTATTGCTGCATTCAAAGGCTACTATCTACAGTGCACCTTTGAAACTAAACCTACTGTTAGAGAATTCTGGCATATCATGAATGCTATTGAAAGTTTCAATGAGGTACATCAAGAAGTGAAAACAGCTGTCTGTTTATCTCCAGATCAGACATTCAAATCACCTGCAAGATCCGCTTAATTAGAAACTGTCAACATAGATTTATTCAGTTTTTAAGTGAGTCTGGTTATTTATGTATGTAATAAGTGTACAGGCCACACTGATGGAGATAAAGGGCTGAAAATTTTGACTTTTTTTTTTTCTTCAACAAAATAACTTGAATCAGGGGTTCAATTTATGATGGAAGTTCATCATAAATTTTTCCCTCTTTGTGTCTGGTAGCAAACCTTTTGGTGGTTATAGCACAACAGAAGGCAAGAGAAGTAGCTTGTTTATTGATCATCCCCCCCCTTTCCATTTTTCTTATTAATCACCCCCAACATGGTCTGCTGCAAAAAGACGTTGGTTGCAGGATGGTTTCTGGCATCTGACCAGACTCTCAAGCACACACACACACACACACACACACACATATATATATATATATATATATATATACATTATTGTGTCATCCACGGACAGCTGTTTTGTTGGATTACAACTCTTCAGTGTGGCTATAGACTATCCATTATCCCATCCAGTACCACAAGACAGGTTCGAAACTTTAGCTTCAGACCCAGTGGCTGGGATCCTCCCTCTACTCCATGGAACTGGACAGTCAATCAGGTTGAATTCAAGTGACATATTTATTTATCGTATATATTCCTCATCCACCAGAGTACTCCTTTCCATGTTGGAAGAGCATTGCATAAGCTTACACCACCAACATGAACAAGTTACCTCACTTAGAGAGTGCTCAACCCTGAATAAGGAAGCGTTGATTATATATGTTATATAATGTTTATTTTTAGCATAACCAAAAACCAACGAAGTGGTATAGGCTTTTATAAAATAAGATTTTATTATCATTACTAAGCTCCTCAAATTATTGAATAATCAACATGTTTATCAGATAAGCCATGTAACATCCCTCCCCCTTTATTTTACATTTATTAGCCTGAATCCATAACATTGCATCTTTTTATTCTGGAAATAAACCAAGTGAGTGTTGCCCGTAAGAAACAAATTCTTTGCCAGAGCCTATGAGATTGAAATCTGCAACAATAGACATTAATTTCTGCTTTGTTTGCACTTGGCAAATGGCAATAAGCTGAATGATCTTAAAGTTGTAGCCGAAAGGGACTGGATAAAGAAACGGGGGGAGAATCAAAGATTTTTATCTATGCATTTCTTTGGCTTTTTAAATCTTCTTTTTTTTTTTTCTTTTTTTTTTTTTTTTTTTTCTCCATCCACTTGGGCATCAAGTATTCATTTTTAAATTCTTCTCCAACTTTTTCAATTGGCAAAGGAATCTGAAATTACCTGAATCAGCAATTGCTTGCAAGATGTAAAAAATGTACAGTTGTTAGAAACTGTCAACCAAAACTGCCAACATGGATTTCTTCAGTTTTTGAATAGATTCGGCTTGCTATGTATATATGTGTGTGTGTATATATATATATATATGGCACTATAGACGGCTGACAATTATTGCTGTCTAGAAAAAATGGTTGTTTTGATTTTTGAAAATTCCCCCAAAATAGGGTTTTTGTAGGGATTCAATTTACAAAGTCCATTTATGCTAAATTGGTCACATAGTTCACGTGTCCAGTGTTCACGCTTATTTTTGGAAAATTCAAACTTTTTATAGTGATCAAAGCCTAACAAAAGGTGGGGGAAGTAACATTCATTGATCACCCCTTTTTTTTCTATTTTTTCATTGATCACCTCCAACAAGGCATGCAGCCGAAAGAAGTTCACATGATAGTTTCTATTGAGTGATTAACTAGACCTGTTCTGTTGTTGTTGTTTTTTTTTTGTTTTTGTTTTTTTTCATCTATTTGTGCTTCCAGTATTTATTTTGAAATTCTTCTCCAACCCCTTTTTCAAATGGCAAAGGAATCTTGAATTACCCGCATCAGCAATTGCCCGCAAGGACAGAAAAAACTGTAAAAGTTGTTTTACAATTCATTTCCTTTTGTGGAGATGTGTTAAGGAGGGAAAAATGCTGAAACAATAGCAAAATATGCAACATTTACTTAACACTAAAAATGCAGAGACAATTTTAGATGCAGATATAATTACCAATGAAAAGCATTTCAGGCTTTTCATCGTTATATATATATATATATATATATATATATATATATATATATATATATATATATATATTGTTACACTTGCATTTTTTTTTTTTTTTTTTTCACAACTGAGAAAAATGCTAAAATTGGAAGATTTACTAATGTAATATAATCTTCGTTTTTGCAGTGTAAGTAGATATGCATAATTCATTCTTAATAGGAGGGGTTTGAGCCTTTAATAGCATCTACCAAAGAAGTCTGAATAACTTTCAAATAAGATTTCAAATTATGCTGCTCAAGTTGCTAATAATGTCAACGAAGCATTTGGAGCGAACATTACTACAATGCAAACTGTTTAGCATTGGTTCAATAGGTTTTGGTCCGGAAATATGGGTGCCAGTGATGAATCTCGAGGGAGGCCCAAACCTTCTCTGAAAGAATTGTCGACAGTTGTGGCCAACAAACTACAAATGATTCAAGCATTTTCTTGACGCTTTAGGACTTCAATAGCCACCATATCATATCATTTTGAGGTAGTAATAAAGGTTGAAAAGTTTGAACAATGGGTCCCCTCATAAATTGGATGAAATGCTCCATGCCAGTGCAAACCCCACACCCCGCAATTGACCATGTCTGAACTTAAAGATTTTTGGCTGCGATGTCTTGCAGCATTCTATGTATTCACCTGACATTTCTATGACAGATTATATGCTTCGCAAGCATTTTGAAACTTCATATCTATAGTAAAAGGTTCAATAATAAGGAAGCTATAATTCATGCTTTTACTGAATTTTAACCTCTTAAGCTAAAGAATTTCCTGAAGATGGCATATTATTGGATGATCATGAGGAAAATGTTATCACTTCAAATGGGTGATATTTTGATTAAATATTTACATTTTTGTTGTTTATATCACCCTTTATCTTACTATTCCAAGAAAAACATTTCATACATAACAACCTTGTTAGAGGATTGTTGAAAGAAAGTTATTTCTTCAAACGGGTCAAATTTTGATTAAATATTTACTTTTTTGTGTGTGTGTGTGTGTTTATAACAGCGTTCATCTTACTATTCCAAAAACATTTCATATATAACAACTAAATATATATCTATAGACATGCGCACACACTTTCTCCTCCACATCAACCTAAAGGATAGGCAGTGTACGTTTCTCCATTTCCCTGTGTCTCAAGTTTTCTCTCTAACTATTCTGTGCCTAAAATTGATGGCTAAAAAACTTTGCTGTGCACTGTCATGCTCCTGAGGAATATCTTCATTTATTTTCTGATCTTTCTGTTGTCTGAATTCTTGAGATTTTTGTGCGTGTGCAGAGTCAGCCCAAGTATTTACAGGGCCCTAAGCAGGATTTGATTTAGGAGCCTTCAAGTGGCTAGGGGAACCCTAAGCAGTCACTTAGTTTGCTTATGCATTGGGTTCTGCAAATGCAAATGATGACAGTGGATGAAAATAGGAAAGTGAGGAAACCCCACTAACTGAAATAGGAGAGGAAGCTGAATCAGTTTCTCTTCTCTCTCTCTTTCTTCTCTCTCTCTCTCTCTCTCTTCTCTCTCTCTTTCTTCTCTTTCTTCTTTCTTCTTTCTTCTCTCTCTCTCTCTCTCTCTCTTTCTTCTCTCTCTCTCTCTTTCTTCTCACTGTATTTTTGATTTATTAAACATGATTTAAAAAGTAACAATCAGGAAAAAAAGGAAGAGTGCGTAATACCAAGTAATTTTTACCCTGCTGAAACCTGACCATATTTCAACTTGAAATCCTCACTAATTTTGACGAATCCATCAGAAAACAGGATAGAGGTCTAAATTCAAATCAAATCTATGTACTGAAATAAGCTTATAGGATACAAGATGTTTTTTGAAAACATTTTATGTATTAAAATGTTTTGAGAGAAAATCAGTGAAAATTCATATGATCAAAATGAAACTGAATTTTTCCTGCAATTGCAAATGAATATCGGTGACTACTCTATAATGATGATTGAATACAAATTTGTGATTATAATATAAATGGTGGTAAGTGCAGACACTGACCCCACATCATTATCATTTTTATCATTTATCATGTTGCAAATAACTTTTCTTTTTTTTTTTTTTCTCACATTTTTCAAGTTAGCCCATTTGAGGGGCTGCTTTAATTCAATACCTCCTTCTACAATGCACCATTTTGGCTACTTAGAGGTCACGAACTGATGAAATTGACCGGAAAGTTGTGTCCAGTTCAGCATTACGGTTAAATTGTACATAGAACCTCTTTAAAACTTTTTTGAAGATTTTATCCAAACTTTTTACTATAAAACTTTCTTGATAAATTGAGCCAAATTTGATAGGGCTGCACCCATGTTTGGATGGTTTTTAGTGTGACAGACAGCTGACAGTATGACACCTCTCGCATATATGTACAGTAGATATACCGTAGCTAGAGGGAGAGCAGCAAGAGTAATAGAAAAGAAAGGTTTTTTAACTTGAATACAGCAGTACTTTTTATCCCTGTCACGCAATAATGAAAAGTTTTGATGCGAAAACTCTCCCTGTCACTTCTTAATATTTATAGTTCTCAAATGTTAATGGAACGTATAGCAGGAAGTTTGTTTATGTTTGTGAACTAGTAGTATTAAAAAGTGCCGCCCACTTGAGCAACAATGTGGTTATTGAGTGAAAGAAAGTTGACAAATAATTTAAAAGAGTTCTTTGTCACGCTGGGTTCATAGCAGTCCCATAATTGCTATTATTATCCATAATTGTTTAAATTCGTAAATGCTTCACTTCCTCTTGTAAATAAAAATGAGTTTTGTTTTTTTTTAAATTTTTGAAAAGCTTTTGTGAGCATTAAAATTTATTGTGGTCACAAAAAAAAAAAATGATTTTGAAGGGCCAAAAAGATGAAACTGTAATTTTTTTGTGAAGTTGAACTGTTAGCTGGCGAGAATAATTTTCAACATTCCAACTCCTGTGTTGGTTTTCTCTCATTAAAAAAAATCAACAAAAATAGGATGTCATCATTGTATGTTTAAAACAGTTTTATTTACATACAAATCAACTAGCATATACCACAAAATGTCTAATAAATGTAATTTATACATAAATCTGTTGAAAGAAAATACTGCTTATATTTCCCTGATAAGACGACCTTCAGATAAGACATAACCCCAATTTCAGTCTGAATTTCATGGTTTCAGCTCACAGTTTAGTCACTGTTTTTGTATTTGGGGGTAGAGGGGTTGGGTATTTCAATGGATGTCTTATACACCACAATATGCAATATTTTAATTTGAACAATTACAAAACAGGTCTGGTTAGTGATTCAATAGAAACTGTCACATTACTTATGATTTTTGTCGGCATGACATGTTGTAGGTGATCATTTTAAAAAAATTGATCAATAAATGAATTATTTCTCTCACCATTTTGTGGGTAAATGCTGCAGGACACAAACTGAGGGACCAATTTAGCCTTAATTGACCCCCTGCTTCAAAAATGTAGCTAGGTAAAGTTTAATTCTGGACATTACAGGGAGTTGAATTTGAAATTTCCAGCCCGCTAGCTCCATTGGTGTAGTCTGTATGGATGACACATAAATAGCCTGCCAACCAGCAAAACTCACTTAAAAACTGAAGAAACCTATATTGACAGTTTGTTGATGGCTTCTAATGTGGGTAGGCAAATCAACTAGCGTGTGGATAAGACAACCTTCAAATAAGACATGGTCCTGAATTCAGTCTGAATTTCATGGTTTTTACCCACTGTTGAGTCATTGTTTTTCTTTTATCTGGCCAATAGGCCTTTAGGGGTTTTTTTTTTGTTTTGTTTTTTTCACCAAAATATACAGTATTTTAAACAACTATAGAATATCAAGAAACTCACCATTACAGTCAACAATTGAACAACCATAGCATCCAAATATGAAGTCATGTTAGAAAAAATTCCATCAAAGAATAAATATGATCAGAATAAATACTATTTATGACATCACTGACAATAGAGTAAAAAGAAACATCTAGATTCTCCAGAATATTGAAAAACCTGTCGAAAAAGCTTTCCAAAAATTTTTCAAAATACATTTTTAGAAGGAGCCTAGTGGAGTACTGATGCCCATTTTCAAGACTGTAGACAAAACGGTGTGTCCAGGAGCTCTGGAATTCACTAACAAACACACGCACCTATAAAAAGGGAAGAACCCTCTGCCACCTTTTGATAGCTACAGTTGTTCAATATGGATCTATGCATAAGGCCACCTTACATTCATATCTACTCTTTTATTGGTTTGCATTATATAATCATAGTGAGTTTTTGTTTCTTCTCTGTTCAAGTAATTGCTGGGGGTAAATGTCTCTTTGTTGATATGAGAAATACAGAAGTCACAACTAAATTAAATGAATTCAATAGCGTTCTTCATGACAAAGCAATGCTGGAAGCATACCAAACAAAATATTGAAAAGCTAGAATAATGTTGGTTTGGTCTTCTCAGACTGATGATAAAAGGTGGCTTTCATAAAAGATTTCCATACCTTGAAAACGAGACTTGATTTTGTCTCTCATATATACCAATGCAGATTTAGAGAGAATTGTTAAGAGTCAACCCTTACAATTTTTTTTCACGTCTCAATATCTGGAGTACATTGCTAATGTCTGTCATTGCCCAAATGCAAGTCGGGCCAAGCTGAGTTTTTTCTCTATTTTTGAAGCCACCTATTACCAAGACCAATGGATAAACATTGCAAAGCTATTGGGTGATATAACAATAGAACTGGCTAAACGAGAAACTCGAATGAAGAATAGTTTCATCAGACTCTTAAGAACAAAATTCCTCATATGAGTGATCTGGATCATTGAAGCTAAAAGCATGGACATGGCCGTCTTCATTTACCTTTTGAATTACAAGGATTTGGAAATCAGGGTGGGACATATTTTTGCCAAGTTTATATATTAGAAAAGTATTTTGTGAAGAACAATATGTCTCGTCTGAGACACTTGATTGACAACATTGCTTAGATAAGTTGAATTTCTCCAGTGTAGCTTTCTGGCCCATTTTATGATCTAACCACAATCGAAGAAAACTGTCTGTGGCTGTGCAGGTGTCTTCTGCGATTACTCAATAACTGGCTATTGTACGAAGTTGACATTTGCAAGATATATCAATCTGCACACAAGCCAATTTCAACTCTGAAGTTTGTTTCATCAGTTCTCGAGAAATCTAATAAAAATAATTTTTTTAAAATATGGATTAGACCTCTTGTATAAAATTATAGATCTAAATTTATACATAAAATATCAGAATAGACAATGCTGACGAGAAGTAACCAAAATACTTGAAGCCATAGTTTCATACAAAGGACGGAAAGTTATTTTACATGACAGTTATGGGAGGCTGCTCAACACACCATAAAATCCAGCCCCTCCTAATAATGCACCTTTAGAATGGGCACTGCCCTCGTCACTTAAAATGAAAGAAGTTACCAACCCTCATTGGTCATTTTGCTGTTTTCTCTTCATGAAAATAAATAGCTCATTGATCATTACAGAATGTAACAAACTTGTTTGTTTCTATTGGTATTGTCTGAACTATAGGCTACACCCTTTGGGGATTTCTTCAGTATCTTTTTGGTTGTCATACCTTTGTCCAGGAATTCATTATCTCGGATCTTCTTTTTTCAAATGAAATTTTTGGAAACTCCAAGTATTGTTTTGCCCTCATTTCCTGCTGGGCAGTTGAATTTGTTAACACTAATCCGGCACTTACTGAGGCTTGAGGGTTGCTAAATTAGTGAATTTGTCAGATTTCCAGCTGGATAAATAAACACTTTTTATCAAATAACCAATTCCCCTTATACTGCGTGTAAAATATTTGAGGTTGTAATACATGGAATGTAACTTCTGCTTTTATGTTCACTCACATCTTTATGAGGTTTGTTGGCCTCCAGTTTATTGACATCATCAAAAAACAATCCTTCATTCTTTTTCTTTCTTTTTTTTCTTTTAAATCATGGATATAAAATTACGTCATCAGCATGGGATTATAGATTGAAATTTTTTTATTTTTTTTCTCAGATATAATTTTTAGTTTCAGTGGTCTCCCTTATCTGTGGTTAACCTTTCAGAGGTCCACCACACTCACATTTGTCCCAAGTTTACCTTTCAGTGCCCCCCCCTACAATATTTTTTTATTTTATTTTTTCCCCTTTCAGTGGTACATGGACACATCATTGGAATTTCATTCTTATTTTTACATCATTGTAAGAAGTTGACATTCTCTAGATATGTTGGTCAGTATCAAGTTTGAAGTTGTTTGGGTCTGCAGTTCTCAAGAAATCTAATTTTTTTTTTTTCGAATTACTGCCGATATATCTAACTTCTTTTTTTTTTCCATGATTCCTATTATCTCCCTTGACTTCTGCTCTTTGGAAATATCTAAATTTACTCATCAAATATCTAGATTGGCTTCACTGAAGGGAAGTAACCAAAAAGTACTTCAAAGCCGTAATTTTTTATAGCAGAGGGAGAATTATTTTATCTGACAATTATGGTGAATTGTTCCATGTGTAAAGACTTGCCCCTTCCATACTTGCACTTTCTAAACAGTCACTGCCATAACAGAGAATAATCCTAGAAGTGAAAGATGTACTAATGTAATTGCACTTTTTGGCAGATTCAATGTAAAAAGATATGATTTGTTATCATTGAGGGTTTTTGAGCCGTTTACAGCAACGGAGTCTACCCAAGATGTTAGACTAATTTTCAAGTACAATTTCAAATTAGGACTTGGGTTTGTTGTTTTTATACTCATCTTCATAAGATTGAAGAAGTCAAGGGCGTATATGTTACTGCAGGCAACTGGAATCACCAAACAAAATTGTTTGAATTTCTGTTATGTCGATTTCAGGCATACATGAACAGGCATATAAGTTACAGTCTTTCAAAGTAACTAAGTGCATAGAATCTTGGCACCCTTAAAAAAGAATGCAGTATGTTAAAGATTGAACTTACTGATAAAACTCTATTCAGTAAACTTGGACTTGATGCTTTCTTGCTTCTGTTTTCCTAGAAATCTAATGCACTATTTTCTTTTTAAAATTCCTTCCTTCCTTTGAGTTTAAACTTGAGCTTGAGACACCACACCTTAACCTTATGCAGTGTGTTACTTACAGGTTTTAATTAACGCTACTAGTTAGACACAAACAAACAGATTGCAGCTGTCATTCATGATAAAAGCATAACAAAAGCTGGTCGTCGTTGTTATCATGCTGTTCGCAGCTGTCACTCAAGGGAGGTAAATGTGTTTTGATTTTGCAAATGCGCTGCTATGGAGGTTTGAAGTAAAACAGGAAGGTAGTGCGGGCAAATTTCCAGATGTCTAAACATTATTTCCCCTCCCACCTCCCAAAGACAATAAGCGCTTGATACTGCAACAATAAAATATTTGTATTTGCCGGAACTCAAGGATGAGATTCGTTTTTCTGTTATTTTTATTGTGGTTAGCTCAATGTTTAGATCGTGGGACTTTGTACCATGAGCGCCACCGTTCACTTAGGTTTGTTGTTTTTATGCACATCTTCTGAAGTTTGTTGGAGTCAGGGCTGTTACAGAAAAATTGTAGAACCAGTGATTTTGTAAAATCCCTGAACTTCTCGGAAATTTCACAAAATCACTAGATCTACACTCAGTGTTGTAATGGCTGAAAAACTTGTAATGCTGATCAATACTACTGTAATGAGTTCAATCCTCGCTGGGGATGGGGGGCATTATGGTGTCTTTGTGACAAACCAAGCTAAAGTTTGTATAATCTTCTTCAGTATTTACTGTGAATATACAACTTAGTTTGGTACCAGGCCAAAATAATGGGTCAGCCGCTGTAAATTGCAATCATTATAGTAATAGTCGTCATCATAAGCTTGCTAATCTTTACTAAACTGTTTATTAAACTAAGTGATTTCACAAAATCATTAGTTTCACGATCTTACTGTTATATATATGCGGAAAATTGCATCTATGGCAAGCACTGACATTGCACCCGTCCAAACATCTGATATGGTCACACCCTTTATTTTTTTTTTGATTACTTTACTGTTATATCAGTTCTAAAATACAAGTGAAGCTCATTAATCTTTTAATTAACAAATTACACCTGACATGAAAATTACAACTAATCCTTCGTTGTTTTCATTGATGCAAATTGGTCGATGATTGATGTCTCCTCTAATTTTTTGTCGAATTGGGTGCAAAAATCTTATGTTGTTCAAATTTTTCTCCTAGGACAGAAGGGAATCGCTTTTTGTTTTTTTTTTTCGATAAAATCTCTAAGCTATCTATAGAATCTAAAATCCTTTATGTGCACATTAATTTCCTTTGTGTGCCTGTCACACAGCTTCAAGGGAACTGTGTCTATGATGTGTTCAAAGTCAGTTTTTTTTTCTGTTTCTTCCCTCTCTGCACCCAGCGGACCAAGATAAAAGTCTGCCTTGACCCACAAGGTCTCTCGAATAGGAAAGTAATTAATTTTAAATTGCTGAATGATCTCTCGCAGCTGGCGATTCAAACTGCAACAGTTAGTATTTTCTAAATAGCAATATGAACATTATGGAAGATGATCTCAACTCTATTCTAAACAATGAGCTCTTTAGGTCTTTATACTCTTCTATTGGCCAGATTTGATAGCAATGTTCTGCAATCCATTTTTTTTTCACATAGTTGCTATCAATCAACATCAGAACTATATAATTCACCCAAATTTTTTGCAGTTCTTTAGGTCATTACTGTTGATGCAATAACACAATTCCTCGATAGCAAGATTGAGAAGAAACCCAAGCCTGGTGTCAGCATTATGCAAACAAATAAACCTTTGTCCATTTCTCTGTAAAGATGCTTAAGTGTTCCTTTCATAATTCTCTCGGTTTCATCTTTGGCTGTTAACTCAGCCGTTCATTTCTTTCATCTCTGGACGTTTTTCAACTTCAATGTTCCATTCTTTTCAAAGACCTTTTTTGAGTGATCAAAATAATCTGAGGACTTTCAAATCCAGGTTAAAGATAAAGTGTCTGTCTCTCAAGAAACACTCCCGAGGAAATATGACGGCTGATGATTAAGTCTCGGTTTCTGTTGCCTGCATCAGCTTAGTGATCATTGCAAGTTTCAAGTTTGGTCAAGACAAGAATTTCAATCTTACCAGAAAATGTTTGAATTTTCAGCCCTGTAGCTCAATTGGTGCAGCCTTTATGCATCATACATATATACATAGCCAGACAGCCAGAACAATTTGAAAACTGAAGAAACCTTTGTTGACAGTTTCGGATTTGACGGTTTCTAATTTCATAGTTTAAAATTTCACAAAATTTCAGACTACCTCTCTAGTGTGTGCTGGAGAATGACATTTCTCTCTAAAAATGCTTTTTAATCTAAAAGTTTTCTTAATTTGTATGACGGTTTGAAATTTAGAACTTCAATTCAAACAAAGTAAGTTTGTTTTCCTGAATATGGAATCTAGTTCCTGTGACGTCTGCTCCCTTCCCGTACTCTATTTGTCATGTATGTTAGTTTGTTTGTTCTTTGTATTCCTATGCTTTGGAACTGGGTAGGGTAGGGCAAGGAATATGGGTCACAGGAACCAGCTTCCACATTCCAGAACAAAGCACACCAGAAGAAGGCCAAGTAGTAAACGGCTGAAACGTTGTGAAAAAATTAGCAACATAGACAAGGAAAATTTTCTGATCAAACTGCACAATGATTTATTTCAATGGTTTTAACAATGTAGCCATTGTTGTACTTCTCACTTTTGATAATCAAGAGACAATCGTACATCTGAAGAAGAAATTCTTTTTGCGCTATCTGAGAATGACTTGTCTGACTCTCATAGAAACTGTTCAATGGCGCTCCCTTCAAGTGTTGCCTGGGGCACGTGCCATACTTGACACACCTTGGGTATGCCACTTGGGAGGATGGGGGTGAGGAAGATGAACAATAACAACAACAATAGAGGAAGGCTGATGTGACAATGGAGAAAAGATGATTAAAATCGTACCCAGATGAATCAATGAAGTATTTCTCACTTATTCTTTGATGAACACTAATTCTTGGTTCTGGCCTCACAGCCATCGTACATCTGAAGAAAAATCCTGTTTGCACTATTCAAAGACTCATGTGACTTTGATATAAGACTGCTTAGTGGCACCCCCTTGGTGCCATAAGCACGTGCGATACCTGCCATACTTTGAGTTCACCGCAGGGGGGGGGAGCTACAAAAGGTCAACTTTGTTTGCTAATTCTTTTGTTTTGATGACTACCACAATATCATTCTTGTGTTTACTCTGTATTGACAAGACAATGAGTTTGCCCTCTGTGACCTTTATGCCGATATTCCCGGGGAAGGGGGGGATTAGAAACCATCAACCAAAACTGTCAGTTCAGTTTTTTTCAGTTTTCAAGTTGGTCTGGCGAGCTGGCTGGCTGGCTTGCTATGTATCATGCATACAGGCTGAACTAACAGATCTTCAAGAGCTGAAATTTTCAACATTACTCTCTGTCAAGTTGAGAAAAAAAAGGTTTTCCAGGGTTTTTCTTCAAATTCCCCCTCGAATAGGTTTTTAGTGGGAGGGGTCCAATTAGCCATGAAAGTTTTTTGCCAATTTTTAATTGATCACCTCCAACAGAGCTTGCTATCAAAAGATGTTGGTCGTGTGACTCTTTCTATTGAGTGACTAACCAGACCTTTATTCAATTATTAATTTACCTCTGCCAACAAAGTTGGAAGAGGTGTATTCATCCACTCATATCTGTCTGTCTGCACTATGTCCAAAAGTTTTCAATGATATTTTGTGAAAGAAAGGGCCATGAGCCAAGGAAGAATTGATTTCATCTTAGGTCAAATCCAATTAAGGGATTCTCTTTGATTGAGTTATTTTTTCAAGTCCAAAGTTATAGGAAATCATAACCTACACCTTTATGTTATAGGGAGGTCAAATGGGTGTATTAAAATGGTTTTACCTACACTACTTAGGATTGTATTTTGACATATTAGTTGAGCACAATAATTGATAATATATTTCAATTTATCATTAATACTGAAGTTGTGAGAGAGTTTTTTTTTTTTTGTTTTTTTTTTTTTTTAATGGATAAACCCATTTGATCCACAGGTGGGGGCAGATGGGTGTATCTTTTCTTTTTTTCTCTTTTTCCTCCTTATCTTTTTTCTTCCTTCATTAATATATCATATTATTGGTTTACCTGAGAAAAAATTGGCTCGTTGAATTCTTCCTTTTTTCTCCATTAGAAGGTACTTGGATGATATTCTTGTATAAAAAAAATATATATATAAAATTATATCGGTAGTGAACTGATTGAATTATTTCTTAAAATTTTATGAATTCCACATTTTTTTTTTTTTTTTTTAAAGATCTACTCTTAATACTGAATGTTTTTCATGTTTTTGCTTCACATACTATTTACTAACCAATTCAGGGACACTGACCACAATCTCCAAGTAGTGTTGGTTGATTTATGATTTACACCATGTCTTCATGACTGTCTTCTTTGTTCGGCCATTTCCAATTGTTTCCTGTTTTGACCATACAGCCTACTTGGACAGTTTTTCTGTGTAACCCTTCCCGGATACTGTTCCACTTCATACTCCACAATAACATAAGTTGAGGTTCTCAATGAGGTCTTTCAGTTCCTACTTATCTTTCTTTGTCCTTTGGTCTATGGGTTCTACTCCAAGGTCACTGACTCATATTTTCTTCACTGACACTAATTGAAATGACATTTTTCTCAAGATTTTACATCTCTCTCATGGTTTTCTTTGTTTCCAAATTGAATATCATGTTGTTCATGGTATTTTTGCTTAAAAAGATTTGTTCATTTGACATTGAATGATCCAGTATTACTCCTTGAGAACCCATTTGACCCTACAGCATATATTTTGATTTTTTTTTTTTTTTTTTTTTTTTTAAACTATCAAGGGTAGCTTTATCAAACTTGGGGAATTATGTACACCTAATATCTTGCCTATTAAACCCTGCAAACCAAATTTATCAACCTCTTATCTCTCTTTCTGCTAGAAGTTCATGAAGGTATAATTTTACTAATTTATTCTCTTCCTAGTTATAACTCGGGTTTATGGCTGACTTAGCTCAACAGATGAGCTCAAAAAAAGTCTTCTGTCTACCACATCAGGACTACGACTGAAAACTATACGATTTTGTTTTAGCCTGTGATCAACAGCAGCTGTCGTAGTTAATAACTTAAATTTTCGCATGAAAACACTTTTGGGCCACTAAGTTATTATTTTATAAAAAGGCTCAAAAAGGATACAAAATTATAGGGTATTTATACAGTTGATATTATAATAGACGAAAGATTTATTAGGTTTTATTGCTGTTAAATCAGATTTTCTTCTAATTAATAAACAAGGGTGCTATAAATTGAAGATCAAAACCCTACCTCCTCTCCATCATAGATATATATGTACTGTTCTCATTCAGTTTTAAGTTGGTCTATGGTGTTGGCAGAATTATGCGTTTTGAGTACTTTCTAGTAAGGTATATATTGTAAAGTATATTAGTAGATCATACAGCCACTAGTACCCTTGACGATTTCATTGGTTTATTTCATATAAGCATTTATTATAATCTAATTCCGGTTTGCTAGGCCCATGGAAGCTTCATCAGAACTCTTTTGATGCTAACTTTCCTGAACACTATTTGGTCTGTTACCAGAGTTTCAATGCTGTTTGTTGATTCTGTTTTCCATACTACTGACCACTTGGCCACACGCACATCCTTTCTCTTTTTCTCATCTCCAAGAAAGAAATGGTTCAGTACTTATGAAATCCAATACAATTAACTTCTCGCCTTGCAATCTCCAGATGATCAAAGAGCCTCGTAGAAACGAAAACAAACGAATGAAATAGCAAGAAAAACATAAAAATACTAATTAAATGATCATCTCTACAAATCAATACAGGAACGTGACTAATTAACTTGCAATTAAATCAAAGGTTAATGAGTTGGGAGGGGGTGACCTTTCAACGGAAGAATTTGGCAGCCTTCTAATATGATTCTCACTTGACAGATATTTCCCTCTTCCTTCTTAGTAATGTTTTATTTGCACTTGGTTTTGCAGGATTTCTCTCTCTCTCTCTTCTTTTTCTTTTCGCATTATCTCTCTTATATCTCTCTCCCTCTCTCTCAAGTTTTAATTTTCGACTTCTTATTTGATTCTTTGTTGATACATTTTCATTAGAAACCATCAACGATAACTGCCAACATCCACATAGGTTTCCTCAGTTTCCAAGTTGGTGTGGCTGGCTATGTATGTATGGTACATCCAGGCTGTACCAATAGAATTGGAAGGCCAGAAAATTTCAACATTTACTCCTGTTAAGAAAAAACGTTCAGTTTTTGTTTTTTTTTGTTTTTGTTTTTTGTTTCACCCTCCCTCCCGGCTTTTAGCTTGAAGTTCTATGTAAGTCTATGCTGAATTGATCACTTATTCTGTGTCCAGCAGCATCCGCGCTTGTTTGTTAGAAAATCAAACATATTTTAGTGATCACCGCCCATCAAATGGTGAAAGAAATAACATTCATTGATCACCCTTTTTTCCAATTTTTCAATTGATCACCCCCAACATGACATGCTGCGAAAAGATGTTGGTCTTGTGGCAGTTTCTATTGAGTGACTAACCAGACCTGTTTTATGTCTATTGTTTCCTATACATCTTCAACATTTAATGCTTCAGTGATCTCTCTAGTTCTTCTTGATGGCTAATGATGCGTTTGCACTTGGTGTTAAGTACTTTGGATTGTTTTTCTTGCCTTCCCTCCTTTGCTCCCTCCCCTCCTTCCTCCTTTGCTCCCTCCCCTCCTTCCTCCTTTGCTCCCTCCCCTCCTTCCTCCTTTGCTCCCTCCCCTCCTTCCTCCTTTGCTCCTTCCCCCCTTCCTCCTTTGCTCCCTCCCCTCCTTCCTCCTTTGCTCCCTCCCCTCCTTCCTCCTTTGCTCCCTCCCCTCCTTCCTCCTTTGCTCCCTCCCTTCCTTCCTCTTTTGCTCCCTCCCTTCCTTCCTCTTTTGCTCCCTCCCTTCCTTCCTCCTTTGCTCCCTCCCTTCCTTCCTCCTTTGCTCCCTCTCCTCCTTCCTCCTTTGCTCCCTCTCCTCCTTCCTCCTTTGCTCCCTCCCCTCCTTCCTCCTTTGCTCCCTCTCCTCCTTCCTCCTTTGCTCCCTCTCCTCCTTCCTCCTTTGCTCCCTCTCCTCCTTCCTCCTTTGCTCCCTCTCCTCCTTCCTCCTTTGCTCCCTCTCCTCCTTCCTCCTTTGCTCCCTCTCCTCCTTCCTCCTTTGCTCCCTCTCCTCCTTCCTCCTTTGCTCCCTCTCCTCCTTCCTCCTTTGCTCCCTCTCCTCCTTCCTCCTTTGCTCCCTCTCCTCCTTCCTCCTTTGCTCCCTCTCCTCCTTCCTTCCTCCTTTGCTCCCTCTCCTCCTTTGCTCCCTCTCCTCCTTTGCTCCCTCTCCTCCTTCCTTCCTCCCTCTCCTCCTTCCTTCCTCCCTCTCCTCCTTACTTCCTCCTTTGCTCCCTCTCCTCCTTCCTTCCTCCTTTGCTCCCTCTCCTCCTTCCTTCCTCCTTTGCTCCCTCTCCTCCTTCCTTCCTCCTTTGCTCCCTCTCCTCCTTCCTTCCTCCTTTGCTCCCTCTCCTCCTTCCTTCCTCCTTTGCTCCCTCTCCTCCTTCCTTCCTCCTTTGCTCCCTCTCCTCCTTCCTTCCTCCTTTGCTCCCTCTCCTCCTTCCTTCCTCCTTTGCTCCCTCCCCTCTTTCCTTCCTCCCTTGCTCCCTCCCCTCCTTCCTCCCTTGCTCCCTCCCTATTTATGTTTGCATTTCTCTTTTCTCCTTCCTTTTTCATATATTGCTCTTCCGTAAATTGTTTATTCTCTTCCTCCACAAAGCAAAATGCTGACCTTTTTAAATTTAATAAAAAGATAAATCCCAAGTGTACACAAATCAATCACGTCTATTTGAAGAGATTGTATTTATTGAATAAAAAATGCCTCGATAGACATCTCCATATATATTATACATTAAAAATACATTTTCAACAGTAAAATACACATTCATTCAAGTAATGAAAATGTATGAAATATACTACAAAAAATTACAAGCTTATCAGTACAGAGAAACATATACCAGGCACATTATCTTTCCTAATTTCCTCTATATATTTCAGCTAATAACTCTTCAAATTACCCTATTAACTTACTTTTTGTACCAGAAGATCTAAATTGATCCAAGAGATTCATAAAATTATTTATATTTGTATTGTTTTTTTACATAAGATGGTAAACTATTCTAGTATTACATAATTCTTAAGGAGAAAAAAATCAATTTGTTTTTATGACGAACCTAGCTTATGAAGAAGGTGGAAGAATAACAACTTCCTACTTTGACCCTTCTCAAGGAGAACCAAGTAGGACCTTCTAATTTCAGTAAAATTTTAGAACCCATCAATCAAAACTGTCAACAGTAACACAGGTTTCTTTAGTTTTTTAGCTGGTCTGGCTGGCTAAGCATGTCACACATACAGGTCGCTGTAATAGAGCTAGAGGACTGAAAATTCAAATTTTTACTCATGTCTAAAAAAAACTTCCTTTTTTTTTCTTGCTTTAATCGGAGGTGGGGTCAATTTGCAATGTGAATTTATGCTGAATTGATCTCTTAGTATGTGTCCTGCTGCATTCACACTAGGTTAGATTTTTTTTTATTCAGATTTTCTTGTGATCTAACAAACAGCATGAGAAATAACTTGTTCACCTTTTTTCTTCATTGATCACCCCCCCTACATGGCTTGCTGCCAAAAAACATTGATCATATGCTAGATTCTATTGAGTGACTAACCTGACCTGTTTCTATTTATTTTATTAGCAAAATTTTGATAGACAGGTACATATCACCCCAACTGATCCACATGTAATTGTGAAGGTTGTGTAGTAGAAAGCATATTGTTCAAGAGTTTTTCAGATAATTGAACTCATTCTTCTTATTATTGTTTTCACAAAGTTTCAGCTGACCCATTCAACGGCCTTCTTCAGGTGTACTATCTGTGTATAAAGAGAAGGACTCTTTTCCTACAGGACCAAGTAATGGTAAAAAATATTTTTTTCTTTTTTTTTTTTTGTCGGCAGCAATACTTGTAACAAAAGTTGCAGATTTTTTAGTGGTACAATAAATTTTAGCATTAGGAAGAAAAAAACAAAACAGTAATTCTGGTTGTATTTAACTGCACTTGATCCAGGTATACATTAGATTTTCAGCTTTTCTTACATCTGCCGACCAATATAGATATTTCATTGACATGCTTATATCTCTTATTATTGAAGTATTCTTATTGTTGAATATACTGTATATTCCAGTAGATAAGATGACCCTCGGATAAAACAAGACCCCAATTTTACTATGAGTTTCATGGTTTTAGCTCATTGTTTAATCTCTGTTTTTGTATCTGTCCTGAGACTATCCCATTTAAGGGGTTTCGGAGCTTCAAGTGTCCTATCCAACAAAAACATCCTTTATTCTCTGGTTCTTGTGTATCCTTTTCACATTCCTTCTCGTCTTTCTCTTGTAAAAAAAAACCAAAGAAAATTTAGAAAAGGAGAGTAAACTATATCTTTCTTTCAATTTGAGAAACTTTTCAACTTTTGAAATTCATGCACCACTTGAAAACGCTCAGAACTTTTCTGTCAATCGAACAAAAAATATAATTGTATTCTTTGGGGATTTCAATATTTTTTAATTTTTTTTTTTCAAATTCCAAAAAATAAAAAAGGTCAAAGGGAAATAACTCTAAGTTATTTCCTTTCTCAAAATTCTAATATGAATTTAAGAGTTGATGATGAATCACTTGAAAAATACACACACAGACATGCACAATTAAAACCTTTTGTCAGTGAACAAGATATCTGCCCACATTTTGTATAATGAATACATGACATCTGATACAAAATATTAGTCAATATTAGTCACTGCCGTCGTTTAACAGACCCACCCCCGCAATACCATTGCTGACGTGCACGCACACAGTACAATGAATCAAGCAAATTTATTCTTCAACAGGCACTTCCGCTCTGAAATGCTTTTTAAAAGTTTTCTAAAATTTGTGCGACAGTTTGAAATTTAAAACATTGATTCATGTAAAGTAAGTTGGTTTTTCTGAAATTTGAAACTGCCGTACTCAAAAGTCTTAGATTTTTTTTGTTCTAGACAAAGAGTGAGGAAAATTGTTTTCTCGAAGGTGAGGTTGGTAAGCTGTTACTGCTTCTACAAAAATCTAATATATTAATGTCTTTTCTCTTGTTCGTATATCTATAAAAACACAGAAACTATCCTATCATTTTTCATTGTATTCGACACAAGTCATCATAAGACATTTAAATTTAGAAATGAGATTATATAAAGCAAAATGACCTAAATTACTTTTGTGAAACCAGCAACCAAATCTATTACCAAAACTGTTAGCATAAGTTTCCTGAGTTTTTAAATGAGTCTGGTTGTCTGTCTATCTATGTGTCATGTGTACGGGCTACATCAATAGAGCTAGAGGGCTGATAATTTAAATATTTTCTCCTCGCTATGTTTAGAAAAAGCTTTTCTTTTTTTTTTTTTTCTTTTTTCTTTTTTTTAAATTTGCCCCTGATTGTCAGGGATACATATGACGCTCTATCCACAGACCCCTGGGAGACATTGATGTACAAGCCAAAGAGAGCAGCACCAAGATTGAGAAACAGTAGTGAATGCATCGATCTAGATTTTTAGACAGGTCAATTTATAATGTAAGTTTGTCAAATTGACCCCTTAATGTCCAGCTGTATTCACTATTGCTTTTTTCGGGGGGGGAGGGTTATTCAAAATTACTAGTGATTTTACAAAAGGTGTGAGATATAACTTTTCCATTGATCATCCCCTATTCCAATTTTTCAATTGACCATCCTCAACATGGCATGTTGCCAAAAGATGTTGGACACATGACAGTTTCTATTGAGTGATGAACCAGCTCTGTGAAGGGTGCAATAAAGTTTCCATCTTCAACCCATAAACGTTCTTTTTTAGGACCAGCATAGCCGTGCTGTAAAATGACACCCATTCTATTCTGCGGGCTGTAAGTTTGAATTCTGAAGTCATTATTTCATTCTAGTTAAATGTACATAAACACTGAAGAAACTTACATAAATTGTGTTGACAGATATTTGGGAAATAAGTGACTGAAGTGACAAAAAATTTTGAAAAAAGTTTTTCAATGTTTACCGTTTAAAGCTATAAAACTCTCTAGACTTATTATTTTCTTTAATTGTTTATTCTATTTACGTTGTCAAAATTGAGTGATATATTAACCATGTAACAACGGGAGATCATTTCAATTAAGTTTCTACATGATAAAACGCAATTTACATTTCAATCTGTCGGACCAAATATGTCCATTCCTTAATGCGTAACTGTTGCGTTGAAAGAGACGAATAGATCAAGAATAAACAATATGAGAATTTGGGTTGAAAACATATATATATGCTTTATCTACTTTAAAGATATTATGATGTATCTAACTGCTGCTCTGTTGACAAATGCTCACACCAAAACCTTCCAAAGATAATTGCATGATTCCAGCTTCTTTTTTGCATCCAGCCATTATGTAGATCTTTTCCGCTTATCATACAAAATCATTTTTCATCACAAAGAGATAATACAAAATAGATCAAAACTGTCAACTGAATTTTCTTCAGTTTTTAAGTGGGTCTGGCTGGCTGCCTTTAAATGTGTGTATCGTACTTACAGGTCACACCAATGGAGCTTGAGGGACTGAAAACTTGAACTTATTATATATAGAGAAGGTTGGGGTCTTGGGGGGATTCTTAAATTCTACCTCAAAATAGTTCTTTTTGAGTGTCCAACTTACAATGTAGGTCTATGCTAAATTGGTCTCTTAGTTTGTATCTAGCTATGTCCATAGTTTTTTTTTTTTTTTTTTTTGAAAATTCAGACTTTTTTGTGATCCTACAAAAGATGAGAGAAGTAACTTGCTCACCTTTTTTTTTTCCCCAAGTCTTTTTAATTAATCACCCCCAACATGGCACATGACATTTGTCACATGACAATTTCTATTGAGTGACTAACTAGACTTGTTTCCGAGATTTCATTAGCTTGATAAAAAAAATCAAATGAAAATTTCACTGAATATAATGAAAGAAGGAAAAAAAGAAAAAAATTTTTTTTTTTCTTTTTTTTTAATTAAATTGTGAGTAAATCTCTTTCTTGGAAACCCGAGAGAAATTGGATTCAAGATTTCATGGGAAAAAAAAATTGATATGTATTGTATGACTATTTATCATCTTGGCAGACAGTCTTAACAGCTTCAAGACTTGAGCTACTATGCCTGAGTACTTAGGTGCAGCACTTCCTCCATACTAAGTTCCAAACACCCTCCCTTCCTTCTCGACCATGCTGGAGGTCTCTACAGTAAGGAAGTGTTCAATACGTTTTGAAAACAGCATGGCTGCTGGGGATGCCTTCCTAGCTGGTAATCCCAGACATTCATCTAAGTGCTGACCCAGCTCAACTTTGCTTAACTTTAGTGATCGTACAAGAACCTGTGTATCCTTCATGATTTGGCTCTAACATAATAAATAAATTGAAGAAAATTTTAAGAGACTCTCAAAACATTGTTCGACATTTTTAGGCGAAGTATTTTATATTTGCAATTATCTTGTCTGTGCAAGAGGATATATTTAGAGATGAAGAAAAGAAAGCCGATTCCAAAAAAACGAGCTTAAAATGGAGATAACTCCTGTTATCCTTGAAATGAACAAACGATAAAAATGGCACGCAAATAAAATAAATAGAAACAGCTTTTTTTCCATACAAACCTTTCAACATTTCACACACTTGCCTCCTTGATGTTAGAAAATGGCACACTAACAAAAACCATTTAACCATTTAATTCATTCAAGGCAATAATAATCCGTTTTTTCCTTCTCAAGAGAGATATACAGTTATCCCTTACCCATTCGCAGGTTTTCCGTGTGTGGTTTCGATGATTCACGGTTCAGTCGTGAATAATTAGATGTGAATATTTTTTAGAGTTAAGCGGTGTACCACAAGAAAGCACTTTGTGAAAAATACACCGTACAGTAAAAACAAAACATAAACGCATATATATCTATGATATACCTACCACAGACTTTTGACAAAAGTTACTCGTGTCAATTAAAACATCCGGAACTTGTAATCTATTAGTTTCAATAATCTTTGTGTTATTAATTAGAAGGAAGCTTGTAGAAACTTACTTGAATATTGTGGAGAATATTGTGGTTGAAAACTTGTTTATACTCCCAAACCAGTATTTTTTGACATTAGATTTTTTTTTCAAGTTCACTGTACTGTAGTTTCATGTAATTTATGTTTTTGTTAATTAACTGTACGTTTTTATTTATTTGTACATTCACCACTTAGGAATAAAGGAGTGTTGATTCATCCTATAAGATTCATGGTTTTGGGGGACCAAAAAAAAATTATTCACAGATTTAGTGCAATCATGCTTTCTGGCACTCCTACAAAAAGCAAGGGATTACTGTGATTGAAATTTTAGGTTAACAGAAGTTATCTTCATTTTCAGCACACATCCTGGGAATCTACCAAAAAAATGGTTGAAAAATCTAATGAAAGAACTTTTTAGAATGAAAGTTCTTGCCAACTGATTGTCTCTCTAAAATAATATCAATTTGTATTTAGAAATCTGGTATATGTATGTGTGTATGTATATATATATATATATATTATATATATTATATATATATATATCCGATGTGTGATGGGTTTATTTCATAAAGCGCTCAATACATTAAATATTAAGTTGACTTGGAGTAGAGCTTGAATCCTCACTTCTTCATATATAACCTTTTTGTAGAAGGGTGGGCTATAGGCTAAGGAAGAATTGATGTTGACTAAAATTATGGAAATCAAAGTTTATACGGTTACTTCCCCATTGCGTCGTGGTTATATATGATTTGATTTATATTCAAGTTTTTAGTTAGTGTATGGGTTTGGTACAGATATGCACTCTCTGAGTGCCTACTAGTTATCATAAATTAGTTTATTTACATCTGCCGACAAAGTTAGAGAGAGGTACATGTGTCCACTCGCATCTTCCTTTCTGTCTCTCTGTCCGTCTGTCTGTCCACACAATATCTCCAAAAATCTCCAATGGATTTCATTGCAATATGGTAACAGGATGTGCAATAGGCTACAAAAGAAGTGATTGAATTTTTGGACGGATCCATGTGCAATTACCTCCCTTGACAATGGCATTGACAGAGGCATGTGCTCTCCGAGTGCTTCCTAAATGTAATTGAGTTTTGATGTATTTGCTTCATAAATCTACCCATGAAATCGCTGGCAATAGAACTAGTAATAAATAAAATTTTCTCATTAAACTTATTTCCTGTTTTTGTATTTTTTACTGTTTCTATTATGTCTTGTTTTTTAATGCTATTTCAAATCATCGTAGCTCTACTAATGGCCGACCAGCCATCTCCGTAGGCTACAGATTTTTCTCTTTTAGAGTGTCTGTGTTTGTCTCTGGTCACTCCTGGTCATTTTTACAATTAGTAACTTGAAAATTTGCCTGAGTACACCACTAGGTACCATTTAGAAACACTTCATTTTTTTAGTTTTTTTTAAAGTGCTCTAAGGTCATTTTAGTCCTTTTTTTTTATTTTTATTTTTTTTAAGATAATTTTAGATTTAAAAAATCTAATTTTTTACGTATTAGTTCTGGTACATGGGATAATTTAGAAAAAAGAATCTAATTTTTTAGATATTAGTTCTAGTACATTAGATAATTTTAGATAAAAATCCAATTTTTTAGATATTAGTTCTAGTACATTAGATAATTTTAGATAAAAATCCAATTTTTTAGATATTAGTTCTAGTACATTAGATAATTTTAGATAAAAATCCAATTTTTTAGATATTAGTTCTAGTACATTAGATAATTTTAGATAAAAATCCAATTTTTTAGATATTAGTTCTAGTACATTAGATAATTTTAGATAAAAATCCAATTTTTTAGATATTAGTTCTAGTACATTAGATAATTTTAGATAAAAATCCAATTTTTTAGATATTAGTTCTAGTACATTAGATAATTTTAGATAAGAATCCAATTTTTTAGATATTAGTTCCAGTACATTAGATAATTTTAGATAAAAAATCCAATTTTTTAAATATTAGTTCTAGTACATTAGATAATTTTAGATAAAAAATCCAATTTTTTAGATATTAGTACTAGTACATTAGATAATTTTAGATAAAAAAATCTAATTTTTTAGATATCAGTCCTGGTACATAATTTCTAGCAATGGATATTTGTATTGTTTCTTCTATCATTCTTTCTAAGCTAGCATAGCTGGTCTACCTAATGTTTCTTTCTTACATAGAAAGAAAGAATTAGTTGACATCATCTCTAGACAGTGCATGATTCGTGTGCACTCATGTATCCTATACACACATTCCAGTTCTCATGCGATCACCAAAATTAAGTAATGTCGAACCTGATCAGTACCTAGATGGGTGACCGCCTGGGAATTCTAGGTGCCGTTAACTGTAAGGGAGTTAATCCTGACAGAAAATCCGAAGGGAGGTACCCAAAGTCAGTTGATAGCCCAATGCTTCATCACATCATCTGGCTTCTGGTGCAGCCGTTCTGATCTCTAAACGTATTGAGGTTTCCATCCCCCCAGAAGCCTCCTGCATGATCCAGAAGGAGAAAATTAAACTCTGGCACACCACTCCCTCAATACCAAGCCAGGGTGTTTAGCCAGTGTTTTCACTAGCCGTTTAATGGCTAATTCCTAGTAGAAACCTAATTCATATCACCCAATTAAGCTGTGCCCTGTTTTGATCATTTGGGACATTTTTTTTTGTATGTTTTCGACCATTTTTAGGGGCCTTTTTTAGCTGGGTTTTTTTTTTGGGGGGGGGGGGTAAATACAAAAATGTGGACATCTGAAGACCTGCCAGTCCTTTAAAATTGATGGGGAAATTCAATTCCTGGCTAACACCCCATAAGTACCCATGCATAGCTGCCCAAGTCAGAAAGACCTGAGGCTGCTGAGATTGTCAACGACAAAAAGAGCCCACCCTACACACACAGACATACACTGATTGTCAGCGACATATATAAATGTATTTGTAAATGAACATCTTTATAAAATAGACCAAGCCTTAGTCAATTGTCTAGCCTTAACCTTGAAATAAAGCAACCCAGCAATTATTGTATTATGGCAACATTGCACTTTTAACTTTCACCCCGAGAATTGAACACAGAACTTACTCACCGTCTACCATATCGAGTTAACAGTTTTGTTCTATATGCAACTGTGAATGGATGCTCTAAAATCTCACATCAGCAAAAATCAATGTCAGGATTAAAATCATCTTAATATAATGGAGCTAGTATGTCTGAACCTAAAATTGTAGTTCAGATGTCTGTAAGGCTAAATAAGTGGGGATCCAAAGCTAGAATCACTCAATCTTTCCAGCAGAAGCATTGCTAGAGAATTTTGAGCTTGGGGGAGCTTAGCTCCTTGAGGGTGGGGGGGGCTTCTAAGATTTAGTGAGATTTATCTGTAGAAATGTAATAAGTGAACTATTTATAAAGCCTCCAAGTTCCGCTTTCCATTGGGGGTAGGGTGTTTTCAAATAGCACCCATGCCAGTGCAATCATTTTAAGCTTCGGTCAGTGAACCATGGTCCGCAGACCGAATTCAGTTTGCATCCTCATTCCATCCGGTCCCCTGACTCCTATGAATATGCAGCATTGTTACCAAAGTTTTTTGTTTCTCTCCTCTCTTCAGTTAGCTTACAATAAAAATCCGAATCGAAAAATAAATCAAGTCTTATTTTTGCAGTAGCCTCAGACAAATCAATGTTTTAGAGATGAAAATGTTTTAATACTACGCCTCCTGCTGATCTATTCATTGGGATACATGAAAATTGAATCACAATTCGACAATAATTTATTGCCCAAAAGAATTTCATTGTTCTCGTTGATTCATAGCATGAAAGTTGATGTAAGTATATACTTGTAGAATGACTAACATTGAAGTACTTGAAAAAAAAACACAAGCTGTTTCCATAGTTTTATAAGACCAATTTTTTTTTTTTTTTCTCTTACTTTTTTCACGATGGGCCACAAAACGTGAAGACATTTCTAATCCAGCCTGCTTTTAAAAAAGTTTGCCAACCCCTTAAAGGATAATAAAAAACGTTCTTTCAAAATATTCTGCCTATTTTCTTTCTTTTTTTTTTTTTTTGTTTTGTTTAGAGAGTTGTTATTTGAGATATTGAATGAAAAGTACTTTTTTGAAATAAAAAAAATCAACAAAAGTATTTGATACTAAGAAGAGATTTAATCCGCTTTTCATATATAATTTAGAATTAGTCTGTCTTGTAGAAAAGGTTTAGTATTAGTTTTTTTTTTTTAAATAAACAAAAGTTTTAGATACTAACGACTGATTTAATCCTTGTGTGTATGATTTCTTTCTTTTTTTCTCTCTCTCCTGTAATGTACATATATCCAATCCTACAGATAAGCTTCATCATTGAAATATAATGCTCCAAAATTCTGTCTGTCTACCACAAAAATAACCTATAACCCCCTGAAATTTTCTGTACTGGGAGAAAAAATGTTTTTGTTTTTATGTGTTTGTTTCTTTTTTCTTTTTTTTTTTTCTTTTTTCTCTTTTTTTTTCTCTTTTTTTTATGGGGTGGATTAACAATGTAATTTCATGCTAAAATACCCTGCTTTTTCATCTGAATCCACTGGGTGCTGATAAAAAAAACTGCTTAATCACGGTGCGAATATTGACTTGGTATCCTTCATAGAGAAGAGGGAAGAGTGAAAAAAAATGATATTGGCCGCTGATTAGAAATGCTTTTTCTTGCTAACAGTGGGAGTTTGGTATTGTTCATGTTGAAAGTTGAAATTTTGCACACACACACTCCTCTCAATGAGTAGGGAAATTGTGGTTTTGTTCCTGTTTTTTTGCTTTTAGAAAATCTCCTTCCAAAATAGGTTTTTGTAGTGAACTTCATTATGCTATGTAAGTTTGAACACTAATATGTGCCTGTTTGTTTTTCTATAAAACTTTTCCAAATTGATCACCCCTAACACAGGATGTATAGGTTGTGGTGATTCATAATTTTCCTTGGAATGCTAATTACAGTTTTGTTAATAATGATTATTGATAGAATGCAGATTGTATTTTGGGATCGCTTCTAATTAATAAGATTTAATTTGATTTGGTTTTATGAAGCTATTTACTTGTCATTCCTTACTGGCTGGCTCCAAGGATAATAGAAACAGCTTAAGGCTCTCAATCTGTGTTGGGCAAAGGAGAATTAATGAGCCTCAAAGAGCACAGTATATCAGGGTCCGAGACATCATAGAATCCACTAAAATACTCAAATGGCAACAGGCTGGTCATGTTGCAAGGATGGCAGACAGTCGATGGAAATCACAACTCAAAACATAGATCCCCAGAAATCACATGCACAACCAAGGGGCTGGCAGAATGCAAGATGGAGAGATGAACTAGACAAATTCAGTAAGTTCTGGCTCTGCCACGCCCACAATAGAGAGGTGTGGCAAATCCTGGGGAAAGTCTTGTCCAACGACAGACAATAAGACTGATGATGATAATGAGAGAGTACATCCATTATTTTTCTCAAATTTAGCTCCAAAACCACTTTGTTTTAATTTCATTTACCATCAATCTGATATTATCAATGCTAATTCTTTTTGAAACATTCATTTTACAGACTGAACAATTATGAAGAGAGACTTTGTTTCAGATATGAATATGAAAAGGTTAACTTCGAAATTCCGGATACTTATAAATCCACTGGCTTTTTATTACTCACTGCTAATCGCAATAGACCAGTTTACGCTCCGTTGTTGGATTGAGGTTTATTTTTTAAATTCTCTATGCATGATTCAAGTTTTTCTTTCTCTTTCCTACTCATCTATTTTAGTCTCTGTTCACTGTTAGTATATAACTAAGTAAAAGAAAGGTCTCTTCTTGGTGAATATATTATTCTATTATTACTTATATTCGTCCTACCCCCCCACACACACACCTTTTATCTCTTTGAAGCATCGTGGGTTGAATTTCATCCCACTCTTAAAATGTTGGTATCTGCGTTGTGGGTCATTTTAATATACCTTTTTATCTTCATATCTCCAAGAGCACAAAGGTTTATAATTGTCCCACCCTTCAAGAGTGTTTGCTGCGAGTATGAACTGAATTTGGTTTTTAATGGTGCATGAAATTTCTCCTCAGATTTTTGTCTTTGGCATTGGGGCAGGGGGGGGGGAACCTCCAGTGCATGTCTCCTGCTGAAACTTCTGATCTTTTTTTATCATCACTGGTTTACCGTTGCTGTCATAAAATTACAGCAATATTTGATTTTTTTTTTTACAATTGCATCATACTTATAAAATATCGAAAACCTTATGTTGCACAGCATTTTCTTGTCTATGTTCAATATTTTTTGAATATCAAACTAATCTAGCGGTGAAATTTTGTAAAGATTCAAAAAGAAAAAATTTGGAAGAGTCCAATACAAGGAGAGATGAATAACCAATCATCACATTCTTTTTATTTCTTTGTGTGTATGAATATTTAGGTGTTTCACACTAGAAAAAAAAATATTAAGAAATGGATATATAATCCGATGGAATGATGAATTGTGTTATATTATATTGAAAGCATTTTATCTGAGAAACTAACATGTGACATATATATATATATATATATATATATATATATATATATATATATATATATATAAACGCTCCCCTATTCAGGGTTGAGCACTCTTTAAGTGCGGTAACTTCTTCATTGTAAGCTTATGCAATGGTCTTCCATTGGAATATAAGCTAAATATATTGCTTACATTCAATCTTATTGACTGTCCAGTTTTGTGACGCAGAGGTAGGATACGGGCTTCCAGGGCTGAAGCGAAGGTTTCAATCCTACCTCGTGATACTGGATGGGATAATGGATAGTCTATAGCCACACTGAAGAGTCATAATACAACAAAACAGCTGTCTGTGGATGACACAATAATATATATATACATATGATTATAAATTGTGCTGTGTTTCTATTTACTTTGTCCTCACCAAGTAATATATTAACCGTATAATGATGTGAAAATCACTTCAAATAGTTTCAATATGATATAACACAATTTATAATCATATATATATATATATATATATGTGTGTGTGTGTGTGTCACATATCGGTTTCTTAGATAAAAAAAAATAATAGTTAGCTAAAAAAAAAAAATAATGAACAAATAACATTTAATTCACCATTGAATCATAATGACATTTTATGTATCAAGTTTAATATAACATAAAATTTCTATTTTTACTATGTCATTGTGTGGTTACCTAAAAAGTGTGACTGAAAATAAATGTATCTATAAAAGCCATGTATGCAATTAGTATGTTTATTTGGTTGGTTGTCTGTATTGTCTGATTCCTGTTATAAACTAAAACTAATTATGGAGTGATCCATGTGAAATAGACTAACCTAGCTGATGGAACAATAAAAGGATTGAAAAATGAGATGGGCTATCATAACATAGCAATGAAGAATGAGTCACAGAAACACTGAACGTTTGAAGCTCAAAGAAAAGAAAACAGAATTTTTTTCTTTTTTTTTTTTTTTTACCGTACAATATTAGTCTTGATTTTCCTGCATAACATTTTGTCATAGGACTTTATTTCTGATCAGCCTTTAGAACAGTTTGAGTCAAGTTGAGACAGAAAACTCAATATCAGAACACTTGAATCATTAAAAATGAATTACCTAATAAATTAGCTTTATGCTTCTTGGTACTGATCCATGCATAAATAACCCTGTCATTTTTTGCAGGTATGTGCTAGTAAATAAATAGATACACATTGCATTTTATTATGTGAAGGTCATTATTACTAGCAGGATACCCGGCATTGCCCAGGCAGAAAAGTGGCTATTAATGGCCCAGAATTATAGTTAATGAAAACTTATTTAGCATAATAAAACACTATTGGATTCCCCTTGATGAGTTATCTATTATGTCAGAAATGAAATTACCTTCCAGCATATTCTTCATGTTGGTGCATTTTAGGGGTACCTCAATACAATACTTGTATCTATAATGCACCGTTTAGAAGATGGCCCAACACACAAACCTTCCCAAGTATATATTGGATATACGTAGATGAAAATAGGAATGAGATGGTTATTATATGATCTGCAGATCCTACACAATCAAGAGACAAATCCATTTTGGAAGAGAAACTGAACATTCACATAAATATTTTCAAATTGTTGTTGTTGTTTTATTATAATTATTATTATTATCATTATTATTATAAGTATGTAAGTGGTGCCCTTATGCTGGCTATGGCTTCGACCATTCCTTCTTGGGCTCCACACGTCACACTTATTTGGCCCTTATTTGCAGTATGTGAAATAGAATTTGAGGCAACAAGCACCTGGAGTGGTGTCATTCACTTCCCCTTGAGCTATTTCATCCATAGCTGAGGAGAGAGATGGATTAATGCCTTTTCCAAGGACCTTTGTGCACAGTGAACTTCAACTGCCTTAGACAGAGCTTGAACTCAGCTCCTTGAGTCCCTTCCCCCTGCCATTACCTGCTCGGACATCTAGCATCTCCTGTTATTATGATTAACATTACTAATACTATGACTATTTCTACAGCGGCAACAGATTCCAAACATTTCAAAGCCAGATGTTCTCAAAGACAAATTCTTGAAGCTTCTGAAAAGGGGGTAAGGAAAGGGTTTCTGGTTGGTACAAACACGTTTTCAAAATTGAAAGCAAACAGACAATGTCTGTTCTGTTTCAAGTGGCTTTCCCCTTCCCCCCAACCTGACTCTCAACTTTTTCTCTTTTAATCTTCCATTAAAAATATTTTTAAATCACAAGCATAATTAAGAAAACTGTTCTTTCCTAGTTTCTTGGACTTCCTGCTCCTCTAAGATTGCACTCATTTGATTCCAATTGAGGAACTTGCCAAATAAGCCCCGATCGAAAGCAGATGTCTTTCGACAGACACGACTTTGTTTCCCCCTGAGTGCATCAAGATCTTTGGGGAGCAGTTAAAAGCAGCAAAAGTTGCAGACTTTTCAATTGGTTTCCACTTGTTGAACTCGGCAAACCATCTTTCGGAAATCCTTCCAACTGACTCTGGTTTATCATGATCGCAAATAAACTTGCCCCACTGGGTGTAATTATCTGCTAGGCTACCTGCAGCATCAAGTCACCCCACTTCGTATCTCCTATCACTCCACTTGACCTGTCATTTAGATAATTAAAAAAAGTAAGAAAATGAACTTCTTTTTATTTGTTTTTGTTGTCTTTTGAGCTAAAGAACTAGAGAAAGAGAGAGGGAGAAAAAAATTGTTTTAACCCAGACAATACAAGTTTGTTTTATATTAAAATGTGGAGGGAATAATATTTTCTCAAAGCTAAAAATAGAGGAATCTTTTTTTATTTAGATCTGAGCTTTCCACACATTTTTTTACTGGCAACACACTTTTGAAAAATGAAAATTTTGCGACACGTTACTCAAGATTTGTTGGATAAGCCAAATGTAAGATGTCATTCCAGCAGCTCAATTGACTCTGGGGCAAAGTATCTATAAGAGGCCTACCAAATTATACTTAATTTATCAACAAACCCAGAGATCATCAGCGACACTTTTTCATTTCCTGGTACACTGAGCCAGGCACTTAATTGGTTGGGACACACCATCCATTATTAAGAGATTTGATCATTCAATAGAAAATAAATGATAATAATATGTTAAGTTGAACAAACTAATAATTTATTAATTTTATTGCCAAAAGTATATTGTTGACCATGGTTTTCATAATGGGAGCACTATCCCTTGGCCCTCAAATCTCCCGTGGCACACCTACGGATTATTTGTAACACTCTAATGTGCCAGGGTATGTTTGTTAAAAATCACAGCACAAGAATGCTGTGACTCACAGTTTGGGAAGCACCTACTAAGACACAATTTCCATCAAATTCAGATATTTTTACAGGCGTACCTGCACTTGAAATAATCGTATTCGTGTGAAATCTCACAAAAATAATACTGCCAATTCTGAGAAAGTCTTCAGTTTTCAATATGCCTATAGGCCTATATCTAGTACACCTTAAAAAAATTAGCAGGAGATAATATAATGTAGCAAAGTGGATCAAGTTACATGTCATCATACTCAAGATAAGAGATATGCTTTCAGCTTTTTACTAATAAATTTGCATCACTATGCTAATGAATTTTAATTTACTATTTCTAATTATACCAAAAATCGTTTGAAAAATCAGTCTTCAAGCATAAATGGGTTAATATGAAAAAATTCAAATCTTCAACATTCCAATCTCATTTTCACTTCCTTTCTCATTTGTATTTTACTTTCTATTTCTTTTTTTTTTTCCCTCTTGCCAAGATGAAAACCCTTAATCTGCTGATTAGTTGTTAGAAATCGTCAACCAAAACTGTCAAAATGGGTTTCTTCAATTTTTCAAGTTGGTCTGGCTGGCTACATATGTATCACCAGTACAGGCCATACCAATGGAGTTGAAGGGTTGAGAATTTAAACATGTACGTCTTATGTCTAGAAAAAAGGTTGTTTTTTTTTTGTTTTGTTTTTTTTTCTTATATCTCACCCCCCCCAATAGGTTTTTGCAGGGGATTCAATTTGCAATGTAAGTTTTTGTTTAAATTTATACCTTAGTTTGTCTGTCAGCATTCACGTTTGTTTTCTGAAAATTCAAACTTTTTTAGTGACTGCTTCTCATGAAAAAGCGATAGAAGTAACCTAGTCATTGATCACCCTTTTTTTTTTCCATTCTTATTAATTGATCACCCCCAACATGTTGCCAAAAAATGTTGGTCTCACAATGGTTTCTTTTGAGTGAATAACCAGACCAGGCAGGGGTGTTTTGTTTTTGTTTTTTGAGGGGGGGGTGCCCAGATTGAAATCCTTAATCTTCTGATTTGTCATTATTGATATAATTTGTGAAAGGATTTTCTTCTCAGCTCTCATTGCAGAATATTTTCCTATTTCCCCTTCATAATAAGACCCTTATTTCTTCTGAGGTTTTCATCCTAATCCAAATTCTAATGTTCGTAGGTGTTGACTTCATCTTGATAACAATTCTCGTCTCAAGTGCCTATTGAATCTTAATCCCTATTCTAATCTGCTAGGTGTTGATTTGTCAATTGATGATTTTTTTTTTTAAATTCTACTATTGATTGTTAATGTTGAGTAAATGATTTTTGAGGAGGGGGTATTGATTATTCTTCTCCCTCTCCCTATTTGTTTTTATCATCCATATCAATCGATTCTTGCATTTCAAACAAGATTTTTTTTTTTTTTTTTTGAAATCTCAGCTCCATTATGTCGCTTCTAATTAGATTCAACAAATATGATTAATTCTGCATCTCATATAAAAATGTAAAATCAGTAAATAATTTTTTCTTCAATTTCCCTTAGAGTAATTATATCTGTTTGTTTTTTTTTGTTGTTATTTTTATTGTTCTTTTAGGTCATATTTAATATTGGGTCGTTACATATGAAATGTATTTTTTTAAGAGTAAGAGGAAGAATTATAAAAACAGTAAAAATATCCTCAAAAAATGACCCATTTGAAGCAATAAATTTTTTCAAGCAATCTTCTCATAATGATATGCCATCTCTATAAAATTCAGTCAATTACTCATTATGGCTTCCCTACCAGGAACATCCCATTAATCCTAAACAGAGAATACGACTAATGCATTCTCCCGATTGTCACGTATGGATCTGAAATATTGAACCTAACCAAGACACTGACCTGCTAATTGAGAACCACGCAACGTGCACACGAGAGGCAAACAGGACAGGTTCAGAAAATATTGGCTCCGCAACGCCCACGATAGAGAGATGTGGCAAATCCTAGAAAGGTCTTTGTCCAACAACAGACGATAAAAGACTGATGATTATTGCTGCTTTTATTATGGATATGAAGTTGAAAATGCTTTAAAAGACGATAACCTGAAAGCAAAATTCAACTTCTGGCATTATTAGAAACTGTCAAACAAAACTGTCAACATAGGTCTCTTCAGTTTTCAAGTTGGTCCAGCTGGCTAGCTATGTGTCGCATGTACCAGCAGTACCAATGGAGATAGAGGGCTAAAATTTTCAGCATTTACTGTTTACTATATCTGGGTGGGGAGGGATTCCCTCCCATGTGTTTTGGTGGATGGGTTCACTTTGCAATGTATGTTTATGCTAAATAAGTCCTTTACTTTGTGTCCAGCAATATTCACATTTTTTTTTTTTTTTTTTTTTTTTTGAAACTTCAAACTCTCTTAGTGATCACCTCCCAACAAAAGGTGAATAAAGTAACTTTCATCCATTGATCATCAGTTTTTTTTCCCCAATTTTTCAATTGATGACCCCCAACACAATATGCTGCCGAAAATATTTGTCATTGAGTAACTAATCAGACTTGTTCTCAATGAAGTTTCAAGTGTAACAATCTGATACATAGAAAAGCATAAAAGGCTGAGAATTTTGAATCTTATCCTGAAACAAGAATTTTTTAAAATCTCAGATCCATGTTTGTCAATTCAAATTAGATTTAACAAATATGATTAATTCCTCTCCTGATAAATTTTTTTTTTTCCCGTCTTAAAGCAATGATATCTGTTTTTAGATCATACTTGATATGCTTACAGAGGCATAAAAATGGCTTTGAATTTAAGATCCTAACTCCTCGATAATTCAGAAATGTTCAGTCTACACAAACAACCAGAAAGCACTGAGAGAGTGCATATCTCTGCCAACATCTGCTGAACGAACGTCAATTGATGTACAGGTACGATGCAAGAGGGTGAATGTAAAATCCTGGATCCGCCCTTAGATTATTAAAATCTTCCTAAGCCTACAGCCCATCCTCTTACAGAATAAAAAAAGAAAAGTAATCAATTCCTATTTAGCCTGTGGCCTACCCTTCCATTGCAGTCATAGTAATAACTAGCATTCTAAGGGTAGTTATAAATCACAACCATCCATATATGCTGTGTTGGGGGTGATCAATTGAAAAAGTTGGAAAAAGGGGCGATCAATCTATAAGTTACATCTCTTTCCTTTTGTTGGGCTGTGGTCACTAAAAAAAGGAATGGGGATAAACTTATATTGAATCCCCACCTCCATAAAAATCCTGTTTTGGAGGGAAAATATTTTTTTCAAACTTCTTCCATACTCATTGAAAGGACTGTGAATGTGCAAAATTTCTATCATTAACAGTAACAGAGAGGGTTAAGTTTAGATAGATATGTATAAATGAATATCAGAACATTGGAATAACCTGAACCTTACTACAGTGATAAAACCGGTCAGTTGTGGGTAGCAATGATCAACTATTACTCTTTGCCATCTGCCACTGCAGTCAAGGGGTTAATTTTTACTTTTTGAAAAAAGCTCATTTTTCCATATGGCTTTTTAAGGAGTAAGAGAAGGAACATTGAAGAAATGAAATAATTGCCTCGTTGCTTGAACATATGTCTGCCTATTCATCCTATAACTCATTCGGAGTTTGCTGTGATTTTTTTTTTTTTTCTTTTTTTTTACTTCATGACAACACAAGTAGTGATTAAAATGAAGAAAATAGGTCTGATTAATCACTCAATAGAAACCATCATGTAATTAATGTTTAGGCAGCATGCTGTGTTTGGGGTGATCAATGAATAACTTCTCTCGCCTTACGTGATTAAATTTAAAAAAAACAAAAACAAGTGGTAATGCTGTTGGATGCAAACTGAAGGGCCAATTTAGCAAAAACTTACCTTGCAAACTGACCCCGCTTCCCACTCAAAACCTCTCGAGGGAGGAGAAGTTGAAAAAATTTTTTCTTTTCTTGACATTATATGGAGTAAATGTTTAAATTTTCCTCTAGCTGCATATATGTGGCCTGTACATGTCAGACATACATACATACACACATACATAGCCAACAAGCCACCCAGACCTAGAAACCTGTGTTGACAGTTTTCGTTGATAATTTCTGAAATTCTTCTTGGGGTGGGGGGGTGTTGCTTATTTCGGGTTAGGAAGATAAATAAAAAGGACCAGTAAAATAATCCTTTTATTTATTTTTTTTCATCGCTTTTTCTTTTCACATAACTCCACTCCAACTTGCTTAGTGATAAGACAGACAGTTGGCTGATAGACCTGGAGTTTTCATCTTAGCATTAAGTTGAACTCAATGCAAACTTAAGAAAATCCAATTTTGAGCATGAAAAACACTCCTTATCAGGTCAATCTTGTACTTTTACTGTGCTAAATACAGTACTTACGAATCCAGATTGGCTTGCTGTAAGGAGTTGAAATTGTATCCATTATGCATTTGCACTAAGTGCCGAACTAATAGTTGTCCCGACAAGAATGATAATCTCTGCTACAGCTGTAACAGTTGTAGGAGTCACACCTTTGCTCTTTGTCCCAGGCTAAATAAGAAATCATGTTTATCAACAAATGCCTAGGGTAATACTAGGGTAAGAAAAAAACCTTTTATTAAAATCCATGGTATTTTTATAATTTTTATATCTAACAGTACGTTCAAATCACAACAAATACGCTGTTTCTTAGTCATTTTCTAGGTGACCATCACAGAATACCAAGTGCCGTAAGCAGCAATAAGATTTCTCTGGGGTTGCCTCAGATTATGTTATGCTGCCAAATAACAGAATTTCTTGCCAAGCAGGCCCCCCAGCATGGTGCACCTGGTCCCTTTCTCGAGTACTTGTTGTTTCATGACAGTGTGCTTTCCAAGGAGTCATTGCACTTATCTTGAGTTGCAGTGATGATGATGATCTTGTAGTAAAAGAATTTTGAGATTTGACTTTGCCATTGCTGTCAACTATCCACAGTATCCTGATGCACTGTATTCAATAGGCTTTGTTGCCTGCCAGATCTTTCATAGATGTCAGCCAAATGAATGGGTCCTTTCCTTTTGCATGCCCATCAAGCAAACTATTGCCACCGATAATGACAAGGGGACAACAGTCCTTGTGGCTCTTTTTCTTCTTTCTTCTTTTTTTTTTTTTTTTTTTTTTTTTCCAAGTCATCTTTTGACATACACATATAGACACTAGACACAGAATACTTATATGTAAAATGCTTGACCATTACTGTTTGTTACTGTCAAGTGCCTTCTTAATGCACTGTTTTCATAAGGCATTGTTGACTGCCAGACCTTTCAGACTTGTCAGCCAAGAGAATTACCTTGAATTACTATTTACCAGCTTCTCTGAAATGTAGCCTCAATAGGGTTACCATTTTGTACTCTTCTAGACAGAAATTTGGCAAATTGGAACTGAACAATGCTGTTTGGTTCTAGAAATAGAGATTTGGCACTGAAGCAAAAAGGAAATTCTACAAATCATAACAATCCCTTACACACAAGTGATATACAACATATCTATATATGAACAATAGATTAAGAAAATGTATTGTAATCCATTTATGCTTAGTCTGATGTATTCCATGTTGATTATTCTGCTACTGAAACTACTTAATTTGTTCCCAAGACCATACAAATTTAGTCTTGTGCTGCAAAAGACGTCTGGCTACCCTGACCCCAGAGAGGAGAATGGACAGTTGTGATTGAAGGCTATCATGAAAAAAAACTAAAGCATCATTATTTTTGTTTTTTCTGCTGAACAAAAATTGCTGGTAATTTAAAATCCTAAGAAATGAGTTGGCCCCTTGGTTTGACAAGTTGGCCTTAGGAAGATGTGCTGATTTGTTATTGCAACCCCAGAAGGTAGCAGGGGCGACCCATTTAACGCCAAACTTATCTACATGCTACTTACCAAAATAAGTGTGCCGCCTGCTGGGGAGTACATGTCATGTAATTTGTACAGCCCATCCTCACCATGCTCCTAGGGGGTGAGGATAAGTTGGTGGGTTCAGATGGATGTGAATGTACGTTCATCTAAGATAATCTTACTTGGGATTTGAAGCGATTCTGATTTTTCACTGCTATTATCGTTACTAATATTCTACTGGGCAGCAGTTCTCAAACTGTAACATGGCACAATGGTGGGCCACAACTATCTCCCACGGCAATCTTTCTCCAAATACTCAAACAAGCTTTAAACATTTCCAGTATGGGTAGTATATTTGTCTTGCTTCTAACACAGGGTTGACAGTCTAGTGATTTTATTGCTAGATTTTGTGAGATCTCAACCTTTTTAGTGTCAAATAGGAGGATAAGTAGACAATGAGTAAGTATGTCAGTATACTGATAGGAAAGTATTGTTCATTGACTAGTGAAATATTTCTAATTCATTCTGTTATCACGGTTGGTGTGCCATCACAAAGTTTGAGAACTACTTCACTGGGATCGCTCTCTCTGGGTAGTCTGGGATCGCTCTCTCTGGGTAGTCTGGGATCGCTCTCTCTGGGTAGTCTGGGATCGCTCTGTCTGGGTAGTCTGGGATCGCTCTGTCTGGGTAGTCTGGGATCGCTCTGTCTGGTTAGTCTGGGATCGCTCTGTCTGGTTAGTCTGGGATCGCTCTGTCTGGTTAGTCTGGGATCGCTCTGTCTGGTTAGTCTGGGATCGCTCTGTCTGGTTAGTCTGGGATCACTCTTTCGGAGTATGCTGGGTCAAATTTTACCCTTGTAATTCACCCTCCTGCCCTCATCCAAAAAGTATTTTGAACAGTTTGCTCATATAGAACTCCTGTAATATGTTTTTTCAAGTGAAAATAGGATTAAACATTGTGCCATTAATTTTCAAAGTTTTTTTGCATGATTTATACAAGTGTCATTTTATCATATTTACTAATGATGGCCATATTCTGTCTGTATTGCTTATATCAATTCCTAACCACTAACAATCTCTTTATTACTTATTTTCATTGCATTCCTATGGCAAAATCATTTGCAATGTATTTACATCATACATATAACTTGTCATATTCTGTCTGTAACTATTGTATTAATTCCTGATTGCTTACAATCCCTTTCTTTCTGATTGCAAGTTCATTTCTACCATAAAATTATGAGCACTGTTTTTACATTCATCATCATCATCATCGGTCATTGGACATAGACCTTACCCAAGATTTACCAGACTTCTTTATGGTGGACATCACGGAGCCATTACCTTCTGAACTTTTGTTGTTCAACCACCATCTTATATTTTGTCAGTCTTGGTTTTGCGTGTTATCTCTGGGGATCTACACTGTAAGTCATGATGTTCAGCGATTGTCCGCCATTCTCGCTACATAACTAGCCCATTGCCATTTAAGTTTTCTTATGGAATCTGATATCTCAAACTCCTGTTTTTCCTCTTATATATTGTTATCTTGTGATTTCTTTATGTTATCTTGAGCATGATCCTCTCTTGTGCACATGGCATGGTTCTCAGTTTAAGATTGAGTTTCTTGTTTCAGCTCCATAGGTGACTATCGGGAGGATACATTGGTTGTATGCACTTCTTTTTAGCACTAGCATGATTTTCTTGTTCTTGAAGGTTGAGCTTACCCTGCCAAAAGCTTGCCGTCTTAGAGTGATTCTTTGCTTGATTTTTTTTTCTTCTTTTTAGGATTTCATGGAGAATCATTGTCCTAGGTAGATTTAGTGGTCTACTTTCTCCAGGTCAGCATCTTCAGTTTTGATTGTTGTGTTTTCAACAAAGTTGTCATACATGACTTTTTTTTTTTTTTTTTTAACCTAAGTTTCATGCTTTTTTAGTCGAGTCTGTCCAGCATTATCTGGAAGTCATGAAGGTTCTGAGCAAAAAAGGACAATATTGTCTGCAAATCTGAGGTTGCTTAGATATTCGCTGTTTTTTCTGATTCCTTGGTTTTCCCAGTCTAGAGTCCAGATGATCATCCCAAGGCAGGCTGTGAAGAGTTTGGGTCAGCTGGTATCTCTTTGTCTTACCCCTTTTTTGAGCTGGGAGGGATCCGAGTCTTCGTGTAACCTGATGAAGGAACTGTTGTGTTGATAGATATATGGCAATACTCAGACATTTACTGGGTCTATACCTTGTTGAATGATATTTTGGGGATTTCCACTGAGTCAAAAGCCGTCTTGAAAACAACAAATGCTACAGTGAGTGACATTCTATATTCTGTTGCTTTCTTTTTCTGTTACTAAACAGATGAAGGTGGTCAGTGGATGAGTAGTTTCTTTGAAGCCAATATAAGAGCCTTATTCTGTCTATTATGTTTGCCTTAATTCCTGACCACTGAAAATCCCTTTACTTATTTTCAATACATTTCTATGGTAAAATCCTTGTCAATGCATTTACATTGTACATATATTAGTCCTGTTCTATCGGTCATTCTTGTATAAATTATTGGCCACTGACCATTCCTTTCTTCCTGATTTTCAGTCCATTTTCTGTATACATATAATAACCCTATTCTATCAGTGATGTATTGATTTCTGATGACTTTTTCCCCTCATTTTCAATGTACCATATGTTGATTAGCTGAAATTTGCTTAAACAAACTCTAGATTAAGAATTGAAAACTCCTGGGACATACATGTCCCATAGATCTCTTTTTGAAAGTCTACTCCTTATCATCAGCAGCCTTTTAGTGCCTGTTGTTAGACATAGCTTCGCCAAGATTTGCCAGACAGACGTCTCTATCATGGGTATCGCTGAGTGAGCATTTTCTGAATTGATCTAGCTCATCACACCATCTCACTTTCTGTTGGCCACACTTTTGCGTATGATCTCTGGGGATCCACGTTGTGAGTAGTGATGCTCAGCGGTTGTCTTACATTTTTGTAACACGTCCAGCCCACCTGCGTTGAGATGATCTTCCAAAACCTAGACTGAGAACACAAAGGAATCAGAATTTACCTTAGATTTGCTGACATCATCAATTTTTTAGCTAAGAACCTTCATGATCTCTAAATAGTGCTAGACGAACTACATGAGGAAAGCAAGAAAGTTGGCTTCTACATGAACTTCAGCCAAACGAATGTCATGTATATTAAACATGTTAAGAATGAGGACTCAACAATCAAAATCGAAAATACAGGGCTGAAGAAAGTAGACGACAACATCTAACTAGGACAATGGATTTCCATGAAGTTTCCCAGAACCTTTCAATTAGGACATTAAGTTGAATTCGTAAATTCTACTAATGTCACTCTGTTGATTTTTGTTTACGGTGATGTGAACAATTTTTACCTTCTTGCACTAAAATCAATACTCACCATCAGTAAGCTATTATGAATTCTTCAGTGAAGGGTGCCAAAATTTACTCTTTGTATCTAAGCGTTATGCCTCTGAAGTTTATATTTTGCGTAAGTTTTTTTTAGCATAAGATGGATATTATTGAATGATCAACTTGCTCAAATATCATTATCTCAGCACTGACTAACTTTCTATGCTAGAAACCATCAACCAAAACTGTCACCACAGGTTTCTTCAGCTTTAAAGTCAATATGGTTGGCTCTGCATGTGTCGCGTGTACAGGCCACACCAATGGTGCTAAAGGGCTGAAAATTTAAACATTTACCCTTTGTTTGAAAAAAAAATTTCGTTTTTTGAAAATCCCATTCCCAAAAGTTTTTTTCGTGGAGGGGTTTCAATTTACAATATAAGTTTGTGCTAAGTTGATCCCTTAGTTTGTATCCAGCTGCATTCACACTTGTTTTGTTTTTTGTTTTTTTTTAATTTGGTCTTTTTAGTGATCCTAGAAATAGCAAGAGAAATAACTTATTCATTGATCACTCACTTCTAATTTTTTAATTAGTCACCTCCAACGAAATGTGCTGTCAGCAGATGATCCTTTATGCCACGTGTCCCTTAAAATCCTATCCTTTTTTTTATTTTATTTTTTTTTACGCATAGGAATAACCTAAACTTAAGCGGCCCTCTACTCTTCTCTTCTTTACATAACCGAATGTGTTAATGTTTCTATTTCATTTACATACTTTATTTGTGTATTAAACGTATCTCTCATTTTTGGCATCAACATATTTGTATGTGTCTTTTTGCTCCATTTAATATCCGCGTCCACGTTTGTACCTGGCGCCCATGTCCTTTATACATCTCCCTTCTTTCATCAACTTCTCCAGTGACGTCGGTGTGTGGTGCCAGCCACCAAACAGCGTGGAGGTAAAATCTATCGTCGCCAACATCTTTGCACTATCCATTCCTTAACGATTACCACTTAAGAACTTCCTGTATGAATATCTCTTATACCTTTTAACCTTGCTTTTGGGACTGATAATTTGAAATCTACTTATTTCCAATCGGACGTCGAGAGAATTTGCACATTTTTAATCTGAGAAAGTGAGAAAAGCAACAACATATGAATATCACTGTCCGGGTCACAAAAGCAAAGTTTTTGTGGGAATAATATATATTTTTATATATAAGTAATAAGTAAATAATAATCATTATACCGGAACAAAAATTGTATAGACTATTGTCATATAGACTGCTTGTCCTTTTCTTAAGCGAAGGCAGTGTTGTCAACTCAAGTTTCAAGTTTACATCTAAGATTGAATTTAAACACTTCTTCAAATGCTTAGAAGTATCTTGATTCTCCAGATATATATCTAAAATCCAAGATCTATAATATATTATCAATAAATCATATGTGACTTCAATGTCCAATATCTATTTTATTAAAATATTACTTGATTTATTATCAATATTACTTATTTTTTCACTATAAATTGAATAAAAATGAAACTTCTTTTATTAAAAATTATCCCAAGTAACTATTTCTGACATGACAAAATATATTTCGTATTATAATAAATCTTTTATGGTTACTTTTGACCTTCATCTTTATTTATTAGCTGCTTTTCATTGCAACTTTTACTCAGGCTAAATTGGTCACTTGGCTTGTGTCTGGCAGTATTCACGATTATTTTTTTGAAAATTAATATTTCTTTAGTGCACTACCCAACTAACCCTGAGAGAGGTAACATTCATTGATTGATTGATCACCCCCAACACAACATGCTGCAAAAGATGTTAGTCACATAACAGTTTCACTAGAGTGACTAATCCGACCAGTTTTCTAATTGATTATCTCTAAAAAAAAGTATAGAAAATATCAATTATTCTCTTCAGACTTTGCTTTTTTGACCAGGACTATGATGATTTGAAATCTACTTATTCCCTGTCGGACAACAGGAGAATTTGCACATTTTTAATCACATAAGGTAAGAAGAAAAAAAACGATAACATATGATTATCATTGTCTCCTGATCACAAAAACAGTGTTTGAAGGGATTAATAGCCATTTTCTATGCTTTTGATAAGCAAGCAATTACAAAATAACACTCCTTACCCAAGAACAAAGAATGCATTTGTGCATTATAATGTGTGCAACAGCGAGTATCCATTATCACATTTAGTTAAGCTTTGTCTGATGTAGAGTCAGAATACTTGGGCACCCTGTGAAGATTGAAATCATTACACTAAGGCGTGGTCTATAAGACTAGCTTGTTAGTCCTCAATCTAACAGTAGGCACCCATAAAACTGTCAGCTGAATTCCATAGCCCAATGATGTTTATTTTTCAACATATTCTCCTTCCTTAGATCGCACAGGTCCTACATTTATACGGTGAATATTTCAAATGAAAATTCTGCTAGTAACTGTTTCAGGCCCAACTGTCCGTGGAGGAGTTTTCAAAGAGATAGGAGTCAGAGAGAATCTGCGATAATTTGCACGGATCACAGTGCATTTTATCAACATGATTGTCGTCAACTTGAAAAAAAAGAAAAACGCCAGATGCACCACACACGTTCATTTTAACATGTGTAGATCAAATACTAACCGACTTGATATGATGAGTTATTTTTTATACAAAATGTTAGTTACTGCTTTCCAATATGACTAGTAAGCTCTCAAAAATGTCTCAGTTGGTGCTGTTTTAAAAGTTCAGTTTCTTTTTGGACAATCCTCATATATACACACACACACACACACATATATATATATATATATATATATATATATATATATATATATATATATATATTATAAATTACATTATATCATACTGAAAGGCTGGGAGCAATTTGTAGCTTTACAATCAATTGCAATAAAACTGTTATGTTATTAAGAAATTGATATATAAGCTGACAGAATGATTATAAATTGCATTGTATTGAAATTCTTATTTGAAATGATCTCCCGTTGTGAAAAAGGGGCTGCTATAGGAATGGAACCTACGACAGATAGGGTGCCTGCTCCAACCATCAGGCGAAACAGCCACTAGTAATGCAAAAGCTCAAGTGGCTATCATGATCAATTCCTGCAGCAGCCCCATTTTCTTTAATTGTTTATTCTGTTTACGTTGTCTAGGCTAAATGATACATTCATTCACCATGTAATAATGGGAGATCATTTCAAATGGTTTCAGTATGATATAATGCAATATATAATCATTCTGTCAGATCACATATCCTTTTCGTAACATATATATCTATATCTATATCTATATCTATATATATATATATATATATATATATATATATAACGTGTTTATGTTTCTGCCCTGTATGAGTGAACATTCAATAGAAATAACACAAACAGCACGTCACGTCTGTTGTTACACTTGCTTATCCATTTTTTGGGCAACCTACTTAAGTAAGCACTATTCCAAAAATAATTTGTACATCGTACCATAATAACTAAGTATATGTGAAACGGGGAGAAAAAAACACCGAAGAAAATCACGTAAATTGCAATTGCTGATTTTGGGAAATAAGTGACTGAAGTGACACAAAAAGATATAGAAAAAGTTTTTTAATGTTCAGTGTTTAAAGCTGTAAAGCTTTCTAGAAATTTATATATATATATATATATATATATATATATATATATATATATATATATATATATATATATATATATATATATATATGGGAGGGAGCGAGTGAATCTAGAAAGCTTTATAGCTTTGCGCATTAAATATATTTTTAATTGAACTTTTTTCTATAAATTTATCATTTCAATCAATTATTTCCCAATATCAGTAATTCATGTAAATTTCTTCAGTGTTTTTCATGTTTTATACCGAGTTAGGCATTATGAGTGAATTTTCTCTTGTTGGGATCATCTGCTGTTTACCATGTTACTGTTTTGAGGATTTAAAAACAAAATAGTCATATTAACATAGCTCCTCAGCAGTGTTGATGAAACACCACATCCCCTTCAGCTATGATTTTAATATATTGCTTCATTTTATTATTTTTAGGGCTATACCTGGGATGAGTAGAGGATTCATACCTTCCCCAAGGGCATTAGTGTGAAAGTGAACAATTGTCTAAGGTGCTATCAACTAGGTCATTGCACGTAATCACACACACATACATACAATCAGTCTAAAAAGCTTTACAGCTTTAAACACTGAATATACAAAAACACCTCTTTCCCCATTTCAGTCAATTATTTCCCAGTATCTGTTAAGTTAATTCGTGTAATTTTCTTCAGGTATGATATAATGGTACTAGTATGAATATTTTTTGTTGAGATTATCAATTGTTTACCATGTAACTATTTCAGGGATTTAAAAATAAAACAGTTATATTATCAGGGCTCCCCAGCAGTGTCGATCAAACACTACCTCCCCTTAAGCTATGATTTCAATACTTACCTTTATTTCATCATTTCTTGGGCCATGTGACACAATATGTACTTTGTTACCCCATATAGGCTATTATCAACATGTATTGTATATGGATATTATTTTATACTATACATCATTTTTATATATGTATACATACATACATATATATATATATATATATATATATATATATATATATATATATATATAATCTGATCAACATGATTACTATTACCATTAACAAGAACTTTCTTCTTATTCTCGTTCAACCTCTCAGCCTCAGGTCCTGTACCTTACCCACTCAGCTATGCATGCGAGTTGACTACATCTAAAAGTAGTAGCATCCCTAATACATGAACGGATGCCAATGATACTACATTTCCCCAAATACCGAAATACTAAACCCCACACTGTCAGCTGGGTTATGTTTTAAACAGCATCTTCCTTGTTCTTTTATTACACAGAGTGTCATCTAATCACTATTTTGGCAATGGAGAGCCCTATAAGTATTTAGCGTTGGTTTGTGATTGTAGAGAACTGGTCATTGGCAGATAATGAGAGTTGTATAGGAAGCACGGTTGCCAGATTGTTAGTGACGTTTCTGGCTAAAAACAAGCTAAAAGGTGGCCAGATGCTAAAATGAAAAACAATTGATTATTCATTTTCATTAGATGAAGTATTGTGAATCATAAATATTGATAACATAAGATAAAAATCATTAATACTATCCACCGCCGTCTTAATTTTTCAGTTACTTTTTTTTAATTGCAACTTTACGGTGACAGCCATAATACTAAAGTTGCGTTCAGAAAGCAACTGAAAGACTAAGATCAAGGTGACCAGATCAAGGTGAATAGAAGTATAAAAAAAATAAATAATAATGATTGTTAAAGACATTGCAATACTGACATACACACTAAAAATAAGAATTTATTAAGGATACTTCTGCAACGGCTAAAAATTGCCCCAAAATTAAATATGGCCACACCAAGAAGTTCATGACCGAACACTGTTTGGAAAAAAGGCCAAATTTGGCCATGGAATGGCCAAAATGGCAACCTTGGTGGGAAGAAACGTAGGCTTGATGGATGTGGAATGTGTTAAGTTAAATGGAAGATGTTAATGGCGTTTCTTGCAAGACATATATATCACGGAAATTGATACTTGCTAAAGATACTCTAGGATAAAATTAGTAAGATATGAGAAACTGAGAGTGAGAGCAGTAAAAACCAGGGTTTCTCAACCTTTCTCTTTCATTATCCCTGTCTGTCCTGTCCAGCAGTGTTTGTGTATCCCTTATATAATGTAAAATCCACAACTTTTTTCTGAAAATCAAATTCCTTCTTTTCATCTTCAATGATAACTCAATGTTTCGACTGAATCATTCCTAGGCCTTCTTCAGATGTAATGTGTAATATCTGCAATATTCGACCAAGACTTAGTGTTAACATCAAAGATGGAGATGAAAGGATCGGATTGTCAAAAAAAAAAAAAAAAAAAGTTCTGATATTATGGACTTTCAAAGTTCTACACAATTCCATGAAATGTATCGTTACCTTTTGGTATTTGCTGGTTATTTAATTTCATTTTATATTTAGTTTTCTGGTCCGGACATCCAGACTGTCAAAACTTGTACGCTCCGAAAAAAGCTCCTCAAGAGTCTGGAGAGAAGTCTAACAAGTGCAGATATATGTGGAAACCAGAGATGCTTGATTTAACCAAATGATCCTTTTGAACGTTGCCAACTGTATAAACTGGTTAACCAGACACTGTTGCGTTCTGGTAACTTTGCAAAATTCAAGTACCCCCCTTGATGTCTCCTACATTCTGGTGAAATTCAGATGTAAGAATATCTGATACTTCATTCCAAATGTTTTTGTTTTTTAAATGATGTGCAAAAAGTTTGGTCAAAAAGATAATAATCTGTTGGAGAAATACCACATGAATATGAAGTTTGTTAAAAGACTTCATATCTCAATTCTTCAAGCTGAGACACAGTCGGCCGAGAGGTGTGGAGTATGGCCCTGTCATGGAGCATTTCATTCAGTTCATGTAGGACCCATTTAACTTCTCTTGTTGCCTTGAGATAATGTAATGCATTCAATATTAAAGTATGGAAGTCTCTGGAAAGTGCTCAAGCCATTCTTTATATGTCATTGGTCATTGTTGTGAATTTTTGTGATTAAAAACAGGTTTTTCCCTCAAAATTCATTATTGGTGTCTATATTTCCAGACCTGAGACTGTTGAACCACTGCTGAACAGTTTGCCAACATAACTATGGCCTGTTCCAATAAAAATTTAAGATATTCAAAACTAGAGTCCATTGGTTCAAACCCCATCATCCGTCAACTTTTTTACTTACTTCTAAATTAATAATCCTTATCATATCTGGGTTTTTATTCATCTTGTGGATAAACTGTTTTGTTTTTTGTTTTTTTTGTTTATCTTTGTTTGGTGATCAGGATCAACACCCTCCCCCTTCCTTACTATTTTAACCTTTAAGAAACCATCAACCAAAGTTAACATAGGTTTCCTCAATTTTTGAATTAGTCCAGCTGGCTCTGTATGTATATATGTTGTGTGTGCAGGCTGCCTTGATGGAGCTAGAGTGTTGGAAATTTCAATTTTTACTCTTTGTTTTGTTTTTGTTTTATTTTTTGTTTCTCCTCCTCCCCTGTGGATTCTAGTCAGCCACTCAAGTTGATTCCCCCACTCTCAAACAGGGCTGTGATGTTCCAGGCACCCATCCTTGTTTTTGCCCCTGTCATTAGGTTATTCAGCACACTGGCTTTCCTTAGGCTTTCACCAGCATGTGTCATGATCCTTTCTGAAGTGGAATCTTCCAGACCAGACTCTCGCTTGAGTGATCACTGAGTCAATCGTGGGGTGATGCTGCTATGGTAACAATAGCAAGTAGGTTTTACTGGGTGGAGTTGCCAACCCCTTACACAACTGTCCCCCTTTACCCAGGACTTGCGAGATGACCCAAAAGGATAAAGAAACCATTCCCCCCCCCCACTAATGGACCAAGCTTTCAGGGGGAAAGACAGTAATTATAAATCCAGTGACCTATGGGATAATGGATTATCAATCTTTGGCTTGTGAACTTCTCTAATCTATTTTTTCTGTCTGTTTTTTTATCATGAGGAGAGTTAGGTCTCAGGACAATACCCTGCTACATAAATAACTACAAATGATGAAGAAAAAATGAAAAATTTCTTCATGAACAAATCCACTTTTGTTCAAAACGCAGACAAACATTTCCCAATATGCATTGTCCCATGGGAGATCTATTCTATCATATACGACAAATCAATCGATATGCCACAGAAGTCGGGGCAGTATTTTCTGCGTTTATTGCCAACGTTACATAACTCACATAAGCTCTTTCCAGACACACTTCCTGACTTTTCCAAGTAGCCTAACTTGATTTGTTACTTGACAAACCTGAGATCCGTTGAGTCACCCTTTGTGATAAAATCAATCCAACGTGACTAGAATCATTAGATTTAAAGGCCGAATTGATTGCGGATCTTTATGCATTTACAAATGAATAAAGACCACTCTATATTTAACATTTAATTGTTATCTCCCTTGTCTTCCTCGAAAAATCAGCTTATTCTCAATGAGTTACAAATCAGCCAGATTGTTTTTTATGCATTCTTTAAATAAGCGCATTTTCATCATCATTATCATCAGTCTTTTGTCGTCCGTCGATGGATATAGACCTTCTCCAGGACCCGCCACATTTCTCTATCATGGGTATCGCGGAGCCAGTATTTACTGAATTTGTCTAGTTCATCTCTCTATCTTGTATTCTGCCGGGCTTCAGTTTCACATGTGATCTCTGGGGATCCATATTGTAAGTTGTGATGTCTATCAGTTGTCTGCTCTTAATTAAGGTATATAGCTACAATGCTTTTCAGCTAGAGATCACAAACTGATAAACAAAATGAGAGTTTTGTATTAATACATAGACATAGAAAATGTTCAATTATCTTAACTTGAAATTATGCCAGCATCTGCAGTGGCATCGGATGATTGATGGTGGCTGGGTCAGCAATAGTCAACTTGGACAAAGGTGACAGGACAAGACTAATGGGATTCTCACCCTCACCTCCATATTCATGACCTTCATAATGAATTCAGTCACTCCATATTAAGACCAAGGAAAGATTATTTCCATTCCAGCAGCAATCAAAGCTTTTTCATTCTGAAAATTTGTGTTTTGTTGTTTTTCTGTTTTCATTCAATTAGTATTTTGTTTATTTTATGCTACGGTTATATTAACTCTTAAATTCATGGACCGCTTGTAATGTCAGTGGAACTCTTCCATGAGCAGAATTGAAAACAATGGAACGTTCCTGAGAATCGGATAGAGAAAAATTTTTAAATTCACTTAACGATCAAAGGGGGGATGATTTCAATCAGGAGTTATTTCCCATGGTAACAGCATTCATTTATGTTCTATGAATTTAAGAGTTGAAGATGATTGAATGCTACATTATTCAACTTGAAAAATTATTCTGAAGATGCTAGATTGAACGACAAATCATCACAAAACTAGTCATTCGTTCTATGTTCAGCCTTTTATTGAATTTCAAGTTTACATGTGCCATCATAAATAACGACATGAAATGTATGGATACTCATAATGTTCCATGTACATAGATGATAGAGATTTGCTTGCAGAATAGTGTTCGGTTAACTGCTCTCGGATTTTAATCATTTTTGTTCCTATTACCTTTTCTATCGTTCTTTAAATTCAGCATTTTTATTACGTCATTAGAACACGAATGAGATTCTATTTTAATACGTCAGTTACGTTTGACTGCAGACAGCTGCTCGTTGCTAATTATTGTATATGAGGATGATTTTCATTTTTTTAGAAATAGGTTATACAGAAGTCTTTATTTTTAAATCATGCAATGTGTATTTTACAGGTCAGCTGGATAAAGGATGATCTTGAGGTAAGGATTTGCACACTAGATTCCCCAATATTGCTTGCGGTTCTTAACCCTTTCAAGACTAACCTATTAAAGTGCTTGGTGCCTGAATTAAAATGTCCCAGTAGACTTCCCAAAAAGATCTATGGGATTATATATATCATATACATATATATATATCCCAGCAATTATAGAAATTTCAGTATACACATGTCCCATGGGTCTCAGAAGGGTTAAAAAGCAGTCAATGACACTTGTCCAAGGCCTCGGCTTCATTGATATTGGAAAGAAATGGTAGGGGATCTTCTTTTCAGATATTATAAAGATTTAAAAAAAAAAATCCCCCAAACCCTGACGAAGTAAGCATTGACATGAAGTAATATGTCATTGGCTTTTCCTCATACTTGAGGATGCTTCTGGATCATTTGCTAGTGAGTTTGGTTGGTGTGGAGAAAGAGTCGCTGGTTCAATCCTCATAGTGCTTGGTTATTAAAGCCCCTTATATCCACGGCACAACATGTTGAGACAATGGAAAGCCTATCCGATTGCTCAAAAATGCTGGTGCCACGGTCCCTATCTAAACAATAGATCCTCTTTGTGAATTAAACTAAAGAAAAATATTTTGAATTACCAAGAAGAACGGATATAGTATGTATAATTTAATCAGAAGTTACTCGCCTTGAATATTCTTTTGAATCCCCCTAGAATGAATGAGTTGAAAGCGAAAAGTTTCAAGTGGATGGCCAGTGATAGAATTACACTGGTTGAGCTGTCTGGAGTTCTATGTTTTTGGACAGCAATAAAAAGTTAGGAGCATTTTTCCTCTTGGGTTTGACTCAACAATTCTGCTGATGTCATTTAATCCTGTCTGAAGCCTTGGCTTTATATTGGTGAGATCAAAGTCTTGCAAGCTTTTAAGATGCCTATTTTTTTTCTCTTATATAAAGGGAGATTTGTCTGTCACACTCATAGTATCTGTAGCAGTCATTGCCCCATCTCCCTTCCTGCCTTCAGTAAAGTAGCTAACTTTTTTTTCTCTCTTCTCCTTTCCTACCCTTTGATTAAACCATCTAACTTTACTTTCTCTTCTCTTATCCTCTCATTAAACTACCTAATTTTCTTCCATCCTCTCTCCTTTCCTGACTGCTTATTAAACTATCTAACTTTCTTTTCTTCCCTTCCTACAGTATCTGTCACACTTATAGTATCAGTAGTAGCCATCAGCCAAACCTGTTATTGTGCACTTATGATAATCATCAACGAAGCTAACAGGTCATGGACTACTTACTTGTAAAATCACTATCTCACTCTTTTGGTTCTGGCAAATTTCGTTATTTTTTCTGAAAGCATTCAGCTGTGGAACTGATAAGTAAGCATTTAATCTACGTGAAGGAATGTGTAAGTGTCTGCTTACGCAATGAGGAAATAACGGCTTCCAAACTAAACCCCCTGCACTGCACTAAGCGAAGAAGCAGCTTCGTGTCAATGTCTGCAATTCACTGAAACCAGCTGCTACGAGGCACTTTTAATTTTGAGCACTCATTGTAACCTTTTGCATCTGACTATATTTTATCTTAGCAGATGATTTTTTTTTTTTTTTTTTTTTCCTGTCATCTTGTTGCAGATCATAGGGCTGCTTTGCAGTTTCTGTAGGTTCTATAGGATAGAGTCGCTGGCCACTTCCAAGGCTAAAGGGCTATAACTTCTCTGCTACTTATCCATAGCTGCAAGGAAGAATCGTATTGCAGCCTCTCTCAAGGGCATTACTGCAAAGTGAAGCTTTTTTATTATTTAAACTTATGATACATTGAGCTGGATTGCAGTTTGAATTTCAGTTGCAAATAGGTTCTATGATGTGAAGTTGCTGACCTCACACTCTGCCTTATGAGGTCAAAGGGCTCCAACTACCCTGCTATTTACCCATAGTTGCAAGGCTGAAACAGATTCATACCTTTCCTAAGGGTATTACTGCAAAGTGTAGGCATGCAGTTTCATCCGAAATTTGATCTTGGTTTGCTGATTCTACTATCTGTGCTTGTAACTGTTATGCCACTCTGTATCTCTTTACAGTTAATGATACTAATGAATTATTTTTGTACCTACCCAAGGAAAATGGCCAACTAACACAATAATCGAAGGACCCTTTGCTTTTTGTTGTGTGTGTAAATTCAACTCATAAGTTCATAAAACACTTGAAATCGAAATTGGAACTCTGATGAATAGCACAAAGAAAAAAAAAGGAACTATTCTGTGTATTAAATGAGAAAAAGTTTAATCACCTAACAATCAAAGGGAGATAACTTCAATCAGAACTTATTCCCCTTGAAATTGACATTGTAATCTTTTTGTATGAATTCAAGAGTGAGCTAATCGACCGGTTGGACCATTGTCTTGAACAACCTACCTGAAGCATGGAGAAAGTACGTCACTCATAATTCTATTTCTTACGAGATATTTTCTCGAGACATGCTTTAACTATTAAAAGAAAATGTTTTCGGTTGGTTGTATTTTTAGAAATTATAATTTGATGTCTGCTATTTGGAGTTGCTAATTATATTCTTCCAGAAAATATTAATAATAACTTTGTTTATCTTTCTCAGGTGAGAAGAAAAACTGTGTTTCTTCACACCTGGGCACCAAGACTGCGAGCTATTTAAAACTAATGATTTATAAAAGTTCATCTAATAAAAAATAAATGAGAATTATCCAAAAAAATTTTTTCTCCCTATGGGGAAAGATTAGAAAAATCTAACAAATTTAGCTATGCTTTTCATAATAAAAGATTTTTTCCAACCAAGTCAGCAGATATCAAAGACTAACACCCTCCATCTTTATTTATATAGACACCATTGCTGTACTGTGAGATGACTGGTTTACGGTGGGGGGGGTGCAGACTACCGTTCACTGCAACTCATTTTGAGATAGAAAGCCATGATTTGAAATGATGATTTTCCAGACCCTCCCCATCTATACCTATTCCCCCCCCCATTTAAATCTGATAGAGCTAAGCTTAGTTAACCTTTCAGCTCTCTGTAGACGGCTTCGTTCTTTGCCAAGTGAAAGGTTTGTCCTGCCTCTGCATGCGACTCTAATCGCCAAACAAAGTGTGAACATCATAGTTGTCCTATCGTCTCAATTTCAGTTATACATGAACAGACACAACTTACTGGCTTTCAATGTAACTAAGTGTCAAAAATCTTGGCGCCCTTGAAAAAGAACGCAGTGTGCTTAAGGTTAATATCCACAGTAATTCACTTCCGAGTGCTGCCAAAGTCATTTTCTGTATATACTGGCCTATATGAGTTAATGCTTCCAGTGAACTTATATCTTGTCCAATAACCTATTCACAGGTTTGTCTATTAGGGGAGAGAATTTCCTTACTGGATGATGCGGCCAATTAGATAACAACCCAAGCTTCCTATAAATAATTTGCAGCTCTTTCTTGCAACAGTTATAGCTATTATATCACACCTTCCTTCTGTAATGCTTCAGTGTCTGCTTCCGAGAGATGTGGGCCAAGGGATGGATGTATCAGTGAGGAAGTAGTTGATGGGGGATTGTGAAACAATCAGCTTTTCAAATGGTTATGTCGCAGTAGGCAAGAATTTAATTATCTTAGCGGTTATTTTGGAAAACGCATTCTGGTTTTGGTTTCCCCGCACTAATTGGCAGTTTCCTTTGTCTTGCTGATTGTCTTTGATAAAAGCGCTGACAAAAATGCCATCCTGAATTTGGCATTACGATAATTCTGATAAGATAATTTCTGAGACGTATGATTCAGTGTTTACGTGCGTGTGTGCTCATGCTCTCCTTCTCAAAGATGCTCAAAGCGATTTCAGCCGAAATTTTTCACTATAGTATCTTTATACTCATCTGCCCGCACGCAAAATGAGTTGTGATTTGATATAAGTAAAGATGAAGGTACGAGTTCATCCTGAAGTTATTGGGGTGTATCAAAAGTATTTTTATCCTGTTATCATGGGGAACCCCTCAAGAGCTCTTGTATATTTTTTGGCGCTTGTGTTATGCTCAACATGTGGTTTCTTTCGATGATCCTAGGTCTTCTGGGAGTTTTTGAGTGTCTGTGGTTGGGTTCTTTATATCGCATTTGAAGCTATTGTTATCAACCACCAGTGCTCATCCACTTCTGGGCTCTATTTCGAGATAGAAATCATGGCTATCAAAACCCTTGAACTAATTTGGGGCAGTAAGGTTAGATATTGTTTCCTTTCTCTCCACTTTACAAATTCAGTGAGCAGCTTCAGCAGCTTTGATATCCAGTTTAAAATAAAGTCTCATTGCTACTTTATGATCAAGGTTAATTAATAAATACTTATATAACTTATGGACTCAAGTTATAGATTAATCAAAAGCATGTTTTGAGTATTTGAGATTTTACATTATTTGCCAACAAATTAATGTATTACTCCAGCTGACCAAATTGATTAATTAATCTTAATTGTGAAGGTTTTGGATGTTTTGAATTTGACATTATTTGCCAATAAATTGATTAATCCAGTTAACTGGTTTTATTGTTTGTAAAAGAAGTTTATTCATGTTTTAAATTTTAAATTCAGCAAATGGCTTTGGTCGAGTTATGGTATGAGTTTAACTGATGATAAAGGTAAATAAACTACTGCCGGAGATTTCTAACCGTTCGTAAAAATTTTATGTTTTGTATTATCATAATGTTCTTCCTAAGTTGTCTAAGACGTAAGATGAAATTATTTTTCAGAAATATTGTTTTGCTCATTTTGGTTTGTTTTTTGCATTTTTTTTTCATTTACCTTCAAATGGTCAATGGATAAAAACAACAAGGTCCATAGTTCAAATGGTCAAAATGAAATTAAAAAATAACATAGAATTAACTTCGAATCAACATATGTTTGAGTAAGTCTATTGATTGATTTTTTTTTTTTTTTTTTTTTTTTTCCAATATGAAGTATGTTTTGAGATAATGAACATGCAGATCTATAAATAGAAAATATCCTGACGACAGGTTTTCGGTGAAAAGCCTGGTCAACGAAATAGCAATTCTGAAAAAGATTTCCGGCGTAACATCCACTCAATGAAACGTCTGTTGTCCAACTTGTTCTTGGCGAAACATCACCATTACACATTTCCTTAATTCATTGTACGAGAAACCATCAACCAAAACTGTCACCGTAGGTCTCTTTCAGTTTTCAGGTTGGTCTGACTGTCTATGTATTTATGTAACTTTTTTTAGAAGGGGGTCCAGTTTGCGATGTGCATTCATTCTAAATTGATCCCTTAGTTTTTTTTCTGCCTGTTTTATGGAAAATTCGTGCTTTTTTTAATGATCACAGCCTAATAAAAGGGAAGAGACGTAACTTCTTCATTGATCATTCCGTTTTCCCATTTTTCTAATTGATCATCCCCAACACGGCATGCTGTCAAAAGACCCAAGTTATGTGACTATTTCTGCTGAGTGGTCCACCAGATTTGTTGTATGGAGTAATTAAACAGGATTCACTGAAAGGGAATTGATACGTGTGATGTGGCCCTTATTGTTATTGATGTACAAAAATATTCTGTTACAGTTCTCTGATGAGATACCAAAACCATGTTCTGTCCAGCAAGGGCCTCTGTGTCCATTGAGTACGTAGTAGCAGCAGTAGCAAAACTAGCTATTCTGGCTGTAATCAGTGCTCTCCCCCCACACCCTTTCCATACAGGACCTGCTTGCATTCCAGGCCAATCGATTGTTCCCTTGTTTCCTGCCAAACACCATTCTGTAAAGAACATGTAACAACTACAATCACAGACAATCAAATCAAAGGAAAAGAATCAGAGCACAGTGCTCTTACGTTCCACTTGGTTATTCTCTCATTCATATCTTTCTCTCTCATGTCTCTCTTGCTCATATCTCTCTCTCTCTCTCTCTCTCTCTCTCTCTCTCTCTCTCTCTCTCTCTCTCTCTCTCTCTCTCTCTTTGGGGTCTTTCTTTCTCTCTTCCTCTTTGGGGTCTTTCTTTCTTTCTCTCTTCCTCTTGTGTGGTTCTCTCTTGTCTGTCTCTCTCTCCCTTCTCTTGTCTGTCTCTCTCTCCCTTCTCTTGTCTGTCTCTCTCTCCCTTCTCTTGTCTGTCTCTCTCTCCCTTCTCTTGTCTGTCTCTCTCTCCCTTCTCTTGTCTGTCTCTCTCTCTCACCTCTTGTCTCTCTCTCTCTCTCACCTCTTGTCTCTCTCTCTCTCTCACCTCTTGTCTCTCTCTCTCTCTCTCACCTCTTGTCTCTCTCTCTCTCTCACCTCTTGTCTCTCTCTCTCTCTCTCTCACCTCTTGTCTCTCTCTCTCTCACCTCTTGTCTCTCTCTCTCTCTCACCTCTTGTCTCTCTCTCTCTCTCTCACCTCTTGTCTCTCTCTCTCTCTCTCTCACCTCTTGTCTCTCTCTCTCTCTCTCTCACCTCTTGTCTCTCTCTCTCTCTCTCTCTCACCTCTTGTCTCTCTCTCTCTCTCTCTCTCACCTCTTGTCTCTCTCTCTCTCTCTCTCTCACCTCTTGTCTCTCTCTCTCTCTCTCTCTCACCTCTTGTCTCTCTCTCTCTCTCTCTCTCACCTCTTGTCTCTCTCTCTCTCTCTCACCTCTTGTCTCTCTCTCTCTCACCTCTTGTCTCTCTCTCACCTCTTGTCTCTCTCTCACCTCTTGTCTCTCTCTCACCTCTTGTCTCTCTTCCTCACCTCTTGTCTCTCTCTCTTTCTCTCTCTTCCTCACCTCTTGTCTCTCTCTCTTTCTCTCTCTTCCTCACCTCTTATTTCTCTCTCTTTCTCTCTTGTATCCCACTCTCCCTCTTCCTTACATATATCTTCCTTTCGTTTGACTCGGTAAAAATTCCCAAGGTTATTGAGGCTATCACCTTACAAAGTGTAGACCCCATATATGTTAGAGTATTGCAATATATCTACCATCCTAGCAGCTCTTTTAGCTGGCTACAGAAAGACTCAGAGCCCTATCAGCTCTAAAAAGGGGTGAAACAAGAAGATAGCTGCTCACCCAAACTTTTTAGTCTGCCTTGA
>OY735233.1:18480751-18523251 GCA_963457665.1 Thysanoteuthis rhombus
CATTCAGATTATATTTATGAATTTGCAAATAATTATGTGGTTAAAATTGTTACTGGTTATATTTATATCTAACATTGTCTCTGTTTAAACTGTGAGACCTCTTTAAATGAATATCAACTACAAGTATACTCCTACGCATCATATGCCTGCATATTGTAAGATTATGTGCACAGTTTTTTTGTATGTTATACATAGTATGTTTCTTCTTAATGATTCATGGAAAAAGATTTTTCTTTAGACCCCTTGTGGAGCATAGGTCTGCATTAGGGTTTCACTAGGAAGTAGGTTTTGAAGGGTGGGGTTGCTTAAAGGGCTAAAGAGCTCCCCTACCATTTTTCCATAGCTTGGAGAAAAAGTGGATTCATGCTTTACCCAAGGGCATTAGTACAAATTGAATGTAAGCAGCCTCGACCCAAATACCAACTGGTTTCTAACTTCTGTGCCAAATCACTTTGTACCTCCTAAATTACGTGGTTCACTTGTCCTTTATATTTTTGTTCTTTTAATGGGAGAGGGGAGTATTCTTGAGTACTCATGTACTTTTGCTTGTAGTGTTTGTGAGCCCCTGAAACAATGTGATATTTTTCAAAATAGGAATCTATGTCATTCCCAGGGACAGAATTATGGCGAATATTTACCAGGAATCCCTGCATCCTTGGAATGAAATTGCCTGAAAGAAGCTACAAAGTCCTTTCAAGAACTGTCAATCAAAACAGTCTTCTTCAGTTTTCAATCGGGTCTAGCTATCTATCTATGTAACGTGCGTATAGACATGGGAACTAAAGAACTGGAAGTTTGAACATTTATTCTTTATGTCAGGAAAAATGTGTTTTTTGTTTGTTTGTTTTTTTTCTTCTTGTTTTGGTTTGGGGGGGGGGTACATACCCCCCCCCCCAATGATTTACAATGTAAGTTTGTCCTTTAGATTGATTCTTGCTGTGTCCATGCTTGTTTTTTGAAAATTGGAACTTCTTGGAATGATCACAATCCAACATAAGGCGAGAGAAGTTATTTATTCATTTTCAAATTTTTTCAATTGATCACCCCCAATACAGCATGCTCCTTTTTTTTTTTTTTTCTTTCAAAATCAGATTTAATATCTACAATTCTCATTTCTCAACAAAAACAAATTATTGCGAGTTTACTATAAGGTAATTGTTATATTTTCTATTAACTGTAGAGAAGATTTAATATCTAATCACCGTAGCCCTCGCAAATGGCCTGCTCAACAAACCAGCAAAGAAGGCTACCGGTTCTCCTCTCTTCAAGTGTCCATGTGTGTCCCCAGGCACCTCTGGTCACATTTGGGGATCACAACCTGGAAAATTTACATGAATGCACCTCTAGGCACCATCTAAAAAAAAATTGCTTTTTGGGGTCTCTATAGTCATTTCAAACCAACAATGCTCAAATATTATGCTGGTATTTTTTTCACATAAATTTAGATAAACGGTCTCTTTTTTTTAAGTCATTTTAGATAATTCTTCAGATAATTAGTTCTGGTACACAAGCAAGCTACAGTAATTCATTTTTGCAAAGTACGGATATATTAAATTCATTCCCCTCATTTGGTTATTATTTTTCTATTTAGTCGATCGATGCCTTGTTCAATTGGTTTTGTAAAAATATTCAATATTATAGGAATTTGGGTTCAATCTATTACAGCATAACATACTTTAGAATATTGAAACCATTCTGAACTCTTTGAATGGCATCAAGCCTGAAAAAATGCAAAGGAAGTGACAAGTTTACATCACTTTCTAAGAGCCACAGATACCAGAAAGGCGTTGGGTACCAAAAACAACTCGTCACTCCTTCTACCAACATTTTTTTGCTTTTTTTTTCATTATCAGACTTTTACGCTTTGTAAAAATGATGAGTTCAGGTGGATGGTTGGATCTTAACAAAGAGAGAGACATGTAGTAATGTTGATGATAATGTTAGATCTGTCACGTCTATCACTGGTTTTTTACTGTTACTTTGCATTAGTAATTAAAGAGAAGCCAAGACAGAGACTATTACATACTAGGCATTTTACAAGAGGGGGCTGAAAAGTTCTCAGCTTGAGAAACCGTGTCAGTTCTAAGCCTGACCCACTTCCAAAAATGTGAGCATCATTTTGTTACTGTAGCTAAAAAGAATCTTCATTTATATTGTTAAGTACCAATTTGGGGGTTCTTTGCACTTATTTTGAATTTGTTTCTTGGTCATTTGCTTCTTGGTTGAGCCGATCACTTTTCAGCACATCCTTGTATCATGTAGTTGTTACTAGAACAATATTTCTCTTGTAAGCACAAACTTTATTCCAATATATAATTGCAAACATTGTTATTTTTCCTCTATAATAATTTCCATTCCCTGGTGCATAATTTCTGATTCACTTCTTGGTATCCAAAGAAAGAATTCTCTGAAAACATAATACAACTCTTAGACGGGGGATAATGAAAATTCTATTTTTTCTTTTTTTTTTTTTTCTGTCTTACACTGCGTAGTTTTAAGCACTTTAAGAAATCTCCGTTACAATCATTTTATTTTTAATTATTTTTCTTTTCTACTTTCAGTTTGTCTCCTTTTTTCTTCTTCTCTTTTTCACTTCTTCCCTTCCTGAGGGATTATGAGGAAGAATGCTTCTGTTTGTCAAATTTATAAAAGAAAAACACAACATTCGGAGAAGACCTCTCTCTGTCCAGCCTAAGGGTTTGTAGAAGGTGACGAAAGTACTTATAACGTTATTGCTTCACCCACAACTTTCCAATGTCTTGCTTATCTTTGCTGTCTTTTTTGACTTGATTTTTGTTTGTAACAACAATGACTGATGACAATGACCAGACCAAAAACCAGTAACACAGTGACCTGACCAGAAACCAGTGACACAGTGACCTGACCAGAAACCAGTGACACAGTGACCTGACCAGAAACCAGTGACTCAGTGACCTGACCAGAAACCAGTGACTCAGTGACCTGACCAGAAACCAGTGACTCAGTGACCTGACCAGAAACCAGTGACTCAGTGACCTGACCAGAAACCAGTGACATATTGACCTGACCAGAAACCAGTGACATATTGACCAGACCAGAAACCAGTGACATATTGACCAGACCAGAAACCAGTGACATATTGACCAGACCAGAAACCAGTGACATATTGACCAGACCAGAAACCAGTGACATATTGACCAGACCAGAAACCAGTGACATATTGACCAGACCAAAATCGAGTGACATATTGACCAGACCAAAATCGAGTGACATATTGACCAGACCAGAATCGAGTGACATATTGACCAGACCAGAATCGAGTGACATATTGACCAGACCAGAATCGAGTGACATATTGACCAGACCAGAATCGAGTGACATATTGACCAGACCAGAATCGAGTGACATATTGACCAGACCAGAATCGAGTGACATATTGACCTGACCAGAAACCAGTGACATTTCAGATTTCACTGAAGCTTTTTATTTTCTTTCTGCATTTTTTCTCCTTTCTGATCCAAATCAAATTACCCAAAAAGAAAATGTTAACAAACTTATAAAGAATTTAATTCTATTAATAAAATCAGAAAGTTTTTCCTCCTACTTTCTGTGTCCATTGACATTTTCTCTTCTTGAAGGCTGAATCGCATTTGAGTGGTGACCAGTTAACCATCAGCTTACCTTACGGACTTCACAAATCATGTCCAAGACATTACCTAGTGGTGCACATTTAAGCAATTAATTTCTAATTGCCTTAGTCCCACGGAAGAAGTGATTAAATTTGGAAGCAGAGCCATGCACAATTACCTCCCGTATGTCATAGCTATCAGTACACATAGGTGTCTCATTTTTAAAAGAAAGATTTGACTGACATTTGATTGTGAATAACTCAAAATCACTTGTTCTGAGGTGTATGATTCTTTTGTATACTTCATTCAGCATAAAATTTTCTTTCCAAAGACATACAATATGCCCATATTCGATAAAAGAAAATTTGTGACCAGGGCACCTCTGCGAAAAGAAAGATGTCGCTGAAAAATTTTTGTAACTGCTATGAAATGTGTACCCAAGTTATTTTGACTCACTGAAGGTCCCTTCAGCATGTCGAATGGGTTTCATTAGTCAACTGGAAAACTTCGAGAACTCTATTACAGAGCCAGGAGTAATGAGTTATCTACTTCTACAGAATTCTTTCAAGCCTTTTTTTTCCCCCTCTTTTGTCTCTTGCTATATGGACTTGCTTCACACTCCTGACAATAAAGACAAGCACAATTATTTCACATCCCAGGCACCCTCCTGCTTTATTTACTAATGTTTCACTGTTCTACACAGATTACAATTCTACCTTTTTTCTGTCTTTTATAATTTCTTTATGCTGTACTTATCAAAGACTTATTTGATATGTATACACACACGCATTTGCAGAAAAACATGATTTATACATCATTTGCAGTATTGTGAGTTTCATGGAAGGAATCAAATTCCTCATTCTCTCCCACTCCTCCCTTTTCCCCCTCATTGTCTCCCTCACTTCTACCTTCCCCCCTCATTGTCTCCCTCGTTTCTCCCTTCCCCCCTCATTGTCTCCCTCGTTTCTCCCTTCCCCCCTCATTGTCTCCCTCGTTTCTCCCTTCCCCCCTCATTGTCTCCCTCGTTTCTCCCTTCCCCCCTCATTGTCTCCCTCGTTTCTCCCTTCCCCCTCATTGTCTCCCTCGTTTCTCCCATCCCCCCTCATTGTCTCCCTCGTTTCTCCCATCCCCCCTCATTGTCTCCCTCGTTTCTCCCATCCCCCCTCATTGTCTCCCTCGTTTCTCCCTTCCCCCCTCATTGTCTCCCTCGTTTCTCCCTTCCCCCCTCATTGTCTCCCTCGTTTCTCCCATCCCCCCCCCACATTCTCTCCCTCGTTTCTCCCATCCCCCCTCATTCTCCCATCCCCCCTCATTCTCCCCCTCGTTTCTCCCATCCCCCCTCATTCTCTCCCTCGTTTCTCCCATCCCCCCTCATCGTCTCCCTCACTTCTCCCTTCCCCTCTCATTGTCTACCTTTTATTCTCCCTTCCCTCCTCATTGTCTCCCTCTTATTCTACATTGCCCCCTGGTTCTCTCTCTCTCTTATTCTCCCTTGCCCGTTCATCCCCCTCCACTGCCTCCCATTCATTCTCTCCCACCACCATCCCCCTCTTCACTTTTTCCTCCCCTCTATTTCTACCCTGTTATCCGAAACTGAAGATACCAAATCATTTCACTGCTTATCCTGGCATTCCTTGACCGACCGCAAACTTTCTCATTGAAGCAAAGCCTGCATTTCTTACATTGTTTTCTTTTTTCTCCTTCCTCTCTCACCCCCCTCCTCCTCCTCTGCACGTTGCCTCCCCCCCACTATGCAGTAATTCCACATTGTGTGCATTTAAAGATCAACATGCTGTACTACATCCCAATTCTTTCCTCGTCGAACATATTGGAAGCCAGAACATGATTTGGCATGCAAGTTCCCGTTATCCTCGTCAAGAACTTTTGGATCTATTATGTGAACAAACAGACAGACATGGATGAATACATGTCCAATAAGGAACAAGCTCTATTATAGTTGTTGCACCGATTGTACGTTTCTTACGTTCGTTTTTCCTGCTGCCCCTCTCCTCGTACTCCCCCGCAATGCAGTAATCTTGCATGGTGTGACCTTAAAGATCGACATTACATACTCCTCCCCGGTCCTCCCTACAGCCAACATATGGAAGCAGGAACATTATTTCGCATGCAAATTCGACTTATCTTCTCTAGTGAAACAACAACTGCAACGTTGTACAATCTCCAATTATTTCCTCGGTCCGTTTTTCCATATTGATTTTCAAAACGAGGATTGCGAACAAAAAACTCTCCGGTTGCTTCAGTTGGGGAAGCACATACTTCGTTTCTCTACTCGGTTCCCAAATGTCTACCGACATAAGCACTCAATAAATTCAGGGAAAATTTTTTTATTGATTTGAGATTTGATCTGTCTTTCATATTTGCTTTGCTTACGAGGCTTTGATGCGTGCACATGAATATGCAAGGCCAGATGTACACCTTGGGGGGCCTGGGGCACTTCAGGTTTGGTGGCCCTCTCACACAGAAATTAAAATACACTGTAATTCACAAAATATACACATCAAGGTCTGTTTATTGAATGTAATTAGAACTGACAATTTATGCATACATATTTCAAACATGTAAAAATGACATGAATTGAGAATATTAACAATAAATGAATAAAAGAGTAAGTTGGATAGTGTGGTCCCTAACAAGAAGTGTGGTCCCCTCTACAATTGCCTTTTTTTTTTCCCTTTATAAACCTTTCACTATGCATATGATATTCTTACTGCAATGTGTTCACCAACACAAAAAGGTATTGGTTTGAATTGCAAATCAGTCATAGAAATGCTGCATTTTGCATGTTTCATTTTATGCTTAAGAAAATTAGAATTAAGAAATCAGGTATAGATTCAACAAGAAACAAGTTCTGTTATAGTTGGTATATCAAATCTAATACAACTAGTTCGCCAGTGCTGTCAAAAATGAGAGCATATCTGAAATATACATGCATAAATTGCATTTTATGTGCATGGATAATAGATTAAAGAATAGCTTTTTATTGTATTTATATAAGTAGTTAATAGAGATTTGCATTGCTGTAGGAAAATAGCCTTCTCTACACATTGCATTTTATAGACGTGTATAATAAAGATTTACATTGCAATAAGCTAGACAAATAGCCTTCTATTCACATAACATTTTATTTGATAGATTTGCATTGAGTTTTGAGAGTAGCCTTCTATATACACTGTATTCTATATTTGTAGATGATTGAGATTTGCATTGCATTGAGTTTGGAGAAGAGCTTTCAATATACATTTTATAGACTTGGATGACAGATTTGCATTGCTGTGAGCTTGAAGAATTGCGTTCTGTTGGCCACAAATAGCTTTTCATTGTTTTTTCTTGTTACTTAACTCATTTGTTTAATATTCTTTAAATTGGAACATTTTTACTATTTTACTACATCAGTTGCATCCATTAGCATGATAGAAGACATTTGCGCTTTGCTAATAAATATAATTGACGAGTCTGTTTCTTTTAATCTGATTGTAACCTTTAAGTAGCTAAAATGGTGCATTGTAGCCACAAGTTCTAAATCTAGGTACCCTTAAAATGCACAAATAAAAAAATGCAAAAAATATCCACGTGGTTGTAGTTGTTGGTCTATTCCTCACTTGCAAGGAGTAGATTCTCTTCCTGTCTGCACTGGTGGATTTTTGATGTGGAGATCAGCTCATGCATACCGAGTCTACTCTTCCAGCTTGGAGCCCTTCCTCAGTAGTTTAACAAAACAAAATAGCTAAGGTGACGAACCAGCTGTGGGTTTTTGTCAGAGCAACCTTTTCTTGGATAGACTGTCTTACTTAGCTAAAGGCCTCCATCTTTGTCTACTATTTTACCTGTAGCTGAAAGGCAGAAAATGGATTCATGCCTTCCATAAGGGCATCTACTGTGAAGGGAACACCGACTACCTCTGCCAGAATTAGTCCTACCATACATCCTCGTATGATTAAATATTTTACTTAGTCCATAGCTACTCACTTCGATTGGACAAGGTTTGAAAGAGAAGTTAGAGGTCCTGACTGACAAAGTGTTTCTAATAATTTTCATTTTCATTTCAGAGACTAATTATTTTTTTTTTTCTTTCTACCAGCAAATATGGGTTTTGTGAATTTTAAAGAAAAAATGTTGAAACTGGTAAATGCCTAAGTGGGGAAATGTCTCGCTGAACTTCTTTCTTGTACTATGTCCCTTTGTCGGAAGAAAAAAATAAACCGGCTTAAGAATATTTTGAGATAGAAATTATTTATACAAATATATTGCATATGCATTTATTGAGCTAATATTATGCTCAATTTCTTGTTTAAAATAATTCTAAGGATAGTTATTCTCTCCTATTAGCTTCAAGCTAATGAAGTGCTCTTCATTGTAAATCAACAAATTATAGATGTTGCATAAGTTATAATGGTTATTTGCATGTTTTTATTTTTCGATTTCTTTAAATTATTTTTTAAGTTCAGTGAATAAATTTTTTTGTTTATTGAAAATTGTTTTCGTTTCGTTTTTATTTTATATTTGTTTGTTTTATTTTTGTTTATATTGTTTTCATCTTTACTCGAGTTCCCAATTTTATTCCTTTCTATTGGGTTGTTATGCATGAAACGTTATTTTATAGATAGTAAGTTGATGGATGATCTAAACAAAAACGGTAAATATTTGATCAAAGAATTACCCATTTGAAGCAATAACCGTTTTTCAATGATCTTCTGATGATAATAAGCCACCTCTATGAAATTCTTTAGAATAAGTTGTTACAAATTCAGTAAAAGTACCAATTATGACTTCCCTATTATTGAACCTTTTATTATTGAAAGCATGAAGTTTAAAATGCTTGCAGAGATGATAATCTGAAGGAGAAATGTCAGGTGAATATTGAGGATGCTGTAAGACTTCATATCCCAATTCTCCAAACTTAGACTCAGTCAGCTGATAGGTATGGAATTTGAAATAATGAAGCATTTCATTTCATTCTTGTGGAACCTATTTTTCCAACTATTTAGCCTTCCTTATGATCTTGTGATGACTTGGCATCATGGCTGTTGAAGTCCTGAAGTCTCCAGAGAGTACTCAGATTGTTGTAAACCATGGCTATTGTTGTCAACGATTCTTCATCATTAATAATAGGTTTGGGCCTCCCTCAATGTTAATTATCGATAACCAATTTCCTGACCAAGCTTATTTAACTAATGCTGAACAGTTTTCACTGTAATAGTATTCACTCCAATTGCTTTGTTGATGTTATCAGCAGCATTATATTCTAATTTGAAATCATATTGAAAGATCAGTCTAACTTAGGTAGACACAGATGCTTCAAAGGTCTCAAAACCTTCAATAAGAACTAATTATATCTTCACTGACATTGGATCAGAAAAGAAATGCTATCACATTAGTAAATCTTCCACTTTTAGCATTATTGTGTATGATGTAAAGAAAACATTTCATTTGTAACAACCTAATGCATAAATGAATCAGTTGTTATCAATAGCTGACCATTTACTATGTTCTTTATTTGTAGTCTCCTCCCCTTCTATTCTTGCTCTGTGAACATCTGTAACATATAATGAGACAGTTCTGTGAACATCTGTAACATATAATGAGACAGCTGGATGTAAAGATCAATTAAAGAGCTAATCTATACTTGTGCTGAAAGACAGACCTCCAGAAAATGATGGTGATGTTAGTCAGAAAGTAAGTTGGAATCGTCACCATTATCTTACCACTCATGAAACTGATAAGCACTCTTAGTTTAGGTTTTTTGTCGAGGTCAACATGAGGTTAGATCATTTCTGCCAACAGAGAACAGAAAACCCCATAAACCTGAAGTGAATTTCCTAAAATAAGGTGAGCAAAAAATCAACACTTTTATCTTAACTAACTGGTGGTGTTGAGTGACATAACATCTATATTCACTCTACTCGAATGCCCTTTAGGAAGGCATGAATCCACTCTTCTCCCTAGCTTTGGTTGAAGAGGAAGTTATTCTGACAGAGAAAAAACTTTTAGCTTTTGAGTTGCCATAACTGGTCCCGATCCAAGTAACAGAGGATGGATAAGTATGGATCTTCCTTGCTACTGAAACTGCAACGGAGTGGTGGTGGCCCTTTGCTCCACTTGAGGAATCTACTAGAATTAGCAGAACATCTTACCAAACGTAAACTACTAGTGCTTATCAGTTCCAGGTTTTGTATTGAGGTTAACTTGGGGTCAGATCGTTTCTGATAGATGAGTAAAAACCATTACGGAGAAGAGAATTTCCCAAAATACATCCCAACTGATGGGCTATCAAGACGTTGTTGTCCTTTTTAATACTGGCAAGCTGCCAGTCATCTAACTCTCGAACCAAAGTGCTAACAGATCCTTAGATTTCCAAACTCTCGTTTGTTTATTTACGGCTGTTATCTCTTACTTGTCCAAACAGTAAAATTCTCTTGCAGGCTACTTCACCACAACCAGGATCTTTCTCCTGAGATGGGGGGAGGGGGTGATACTTTCAGTCTTTTTATCGGCTGCCATTCATTCCCATCAGCCCCCACACACCATTACCCCCTTCACTTATCTCTTCTTTTGAACATAGCAATGATTTCTACACAAATTAGTTCATCCTCTCCATATTCCGTCGCTTACTGTCTTGGAGGTTCTTCTTTCTCCTTTCAAAGAAGAGGAACGAAATCTACAATGGAAGTCAGGATTGGTCCAGTGTTCCCTTGAAGCTGTGCGGCCGGGCACTAGTATAATTAGGGCAAGCAGTAAAATCTATGTGCCGTACCTGATTTAGGATTCAATAATAATGGATGAATAATAAAGACTGGTCTGGTTAGTCACTCAAAAAAAAATGTCAACTGACCAGCATCTTTTGGCAGCATGCTGGTCGAGTGATCAATCAAAAAACTGGAAAAAGGAGTGATCAATGAGTAAGTTAGTTCTCTCACCTTTTATTGGGCAGTGATCACTAAAATAGTTTGAATTTTCAAAAATTAAGCGTGAAAACTTGGGATCAATTTAGCATAGACTTACATTGTAAATTGACCCCCCCCCCTCAAAAAAAAACAACCTATGTGTGGAAGAAATTCATAGACATGATTAGGAGTAAATGTTGTAATTTTCAGTGCCCAAGCTCCATTGATTTGATCTGTACATATGATAGATATACAGCCAACCAGACCAGCTTAAAAACTGACAACAGTTATGGTCGTGCGTACTCCACTTCATTTGCTTACTGACTTTTTGGTCCCATTGAGGCCAGGAAAAAATTAATAGGAATGTAGGATTGATCGTTGCGTCAAGTTTGACTATCTGAGGATGTGGGGGTTGCTTTTTACTGTTAGTAACTTACTGGATAAGAAAGTTAAGTTATTCCTATAACTTACCTTAGTTAGCACTAAAGACTGATATCTAATCTAACAAGAACCATAAGTTCAATGGTGTGTCCACCATCTATGGTCGTATTGGCAGAAGGAGGAAGAAAAGTCAGTAGACTTTCTTTGAGTCAGTTGATTCTCATACTTGTAAAATATTGCAATATAAAAATATTCAGCAATTTTAATTTTTTTTTTTCAATAAAAATTGTAAAAGGCCATTTTTGGCTTTTTTTTTTTTTTTTTCAAATACAAAAATGCAGATTTTATACATTCCATTATGACACCATAGCAACTGGTTAAAAAAAAAAATTGATCGGAGTGGATTTTCTTTTAATGATGTCACAGGTCTTCCATCCTTCCCCTTTCCATTGTTTTACGTAACTGGGACCGACCAACCAAAAAGCATCCTATTGAGACGTGTGGCTACATTAAAAAAAGCAAAAATTATCCAAATATTGCACTGTGTTCACTTTGCTGGTATTGTGTATAGAAGTCTGTCTTGTAAAAAAAAAAATGACTTGGTGATGTTAGTGAAATGGCAAGCAAAAATCAATACTATTATCTCACCAATGATAAATTACAAGGGTTTGTCAGTTTCAAGTTCTCTGTCAGAGTTGATATGAGGTCAGATCATTTCTGACAAACAGAAAACTATTAAGGAAAAGTGAATTGCCTAAAATAAATCTCGATTGATGAGTTCTCCTGTCATCAGTATTCTTTTATCACTGGCAATTTGCCAGTCATCTAACTGAAACCCAAGTTCTAACATCTTTTTAGTTTTCCGAACTCACAACCATTGACATCTAATATCTGTACTTGTCCTAACAGTAATAATCTCTTGTGGCTACCACTCCTCAAGCTACAAAAACTAGGATCTTTCTTCAGGATCCCTTCAATCTTTTCATTTACTGCAATTCTCACCAATCTTCTACCTACACCCTTCAACCTTAAATTCTGATCTCTGCATTTCCTACCCCCCCCCCACACACACACGCACTTTTGTCCCCTTCGCTTTCCTCTTCTGCCCAACATCGTGAAAGCTGCCTTTACGCCTCGGAGCATTCTCTCAGGATGCTGTTACAATTCAACATACACGTACTGCCTCAGAGATTCGGCTCTCCCTTTCCAAAAGAGAAGAATATGATCTAGAAGGGAAAAGATGAATTTTCCCCTGTCAGGCTTGAAGGCGGGGCATCCTTTTGCTGTTATTGGTTAGATAGGTAAGGTAAGTAATGCGGGAGTGGTTTGCCCAATCTTTCATTCACCCACTCATAAGTAAACAGAATATATGACAATTTGTGGAAAATCAACAAAAATGAATTTTGTTCAAGGTTGTGGGTTTTTTTTGTTTGCAATAAATACATTTATACTGAAATATACATTATATATGTGTAAATAGTAATCCTGCCATTTTCTTATGGGTACCATCATCATCATCATCATCAGTCTTTTAACGTCCGTCATTGGACATAGACCTTCCCCAGGATTAGCCACACTTCTCAATCGTGGGCATCGCAGAGCAAGTATTTTCTAAATTTGTCTAGTTCATTTCTCTATATTGTATTCTGTCAGCCTCTCTTCCGCACGTGATCTCTGAGGATCCATTTTGTGAGTTGTGATGGGGGGGGGGATCTCATTTTCTTCTCTGTGACACATCTGTCTTAGCAGACTTCTGAAAAAGATCTTCTCTTCCTCCTCCTCATCAGTAGTAGTAGTCTTCATCATCATCATCATCATCAGTCTCTTAACGTCCGTCGTTGGACATAGACTTTCCCCAGGATTTGCTACACTTCTCTATCATGGGCATCGCGGAGCCAGTACTTCCTGAACTTGTCTAGCTTGTCTCTCCATCTAATATTCTGCTGGCCTCGGTTACGCATGTGATTTCGGGGGATCCATGTTGTGAGTCCTGATGTCCATCGGCTGTCTTTCATTCTTACAACATGGCCTGCCCATTGCCATTTAAGTTTTCTAATAGATTCTATGATGTCTTGGAGTCCTATTTTCTTCCTGATATATTGTGTTGTCTTGTCATCTCTCCATGTGAGGTTGAGCATGATTCTATCATGTGTACGTTGCATGATTCTCAGTTTGCAGGCCTGACTCTTGGTTAGGTTCCATTTTTCAGCTCCATGTGATTATTGGGAGGATGTATTGGTTGTATACTCTTCTTCTTAGGATTAAAGGGATCGACTTGTTTTTGAAGGTTGAGCTTACTTTCCCAAAGTTTTGCCATTGTAGAGTGATTCTTTGCTTGATCTCTTCCTCTTTCGTGGGTTTCATTGAGATTCATTGTCCTAGGTAGATGTAGTGGTCTACTTTCCCCAGTTTTGCATCTTCGATTTTGACAGTTATGTCCTCATTCTCAATGTGATCAGTGCACATGACTTATGTTTTACTGAAGTTCATGTGGAAGGTGACTTATTTTCTTTCTTCGTTTAGTTCATCTAGCATTAGTTGGAGGTTATGTAGGTTCTCTGCAAAAAGGATGATGTCGTCTGCAAATCTTAGGTTACTTAGATATTTACCATCTATTTTGATTCCTCTATTCTCCCAGTCCAGGTTATGGAAGATCATCTTGAGGCAGGCCGTGAAGAATTTAAGTGAACTGGTGTCACCTTGTCTTACTCCTTTTCAGAGCTGGAAGGGTTCAGAGTCCTTATGTAGCCTGAGAAAGGAGTTGCTGTGATTGTATATATGTTATAGTACTTTGACATATACAGAGTTTACACCTTGTAGAGTGATGGCCTTCATGACCATGGGAATTTCTACAGAGTCAAATGCCTTCTTGAAGTCTGTAAATGCTACAGCAAGTGGCATTTTATATTCTGCTGCTTTCTCTTTCAGCTGATTTATTGAATGGAGATGGTCCATGGTCAAGTAGTTTCTTCTGAATCCTGCCTTCTCCCGTGGTTGGTTTTCATCTCGTGTTCTAATGATCCGGTTGGTAATGATTTTTGTGAAAAGTTTATAGATGGAGTTTAGTAGGCTTATAGACCTGTAGTTGTTGAGGTCTTTGGGGTTTCTTTTTTTATGTAGAAGCGTTAGGATTGCTGTATACCAGTCTTCAGGACTTAACTCTGTTTTAGACCTAAGTTGAATAGAATAGCTAGTTTTTTTGTTGACGATATTACCAGCTTTTTTGAGTAGATCGATGGTGATGTTATCTGGTCGAGGAGCTTTTCCTTTTGTTTGTTTGATAGCTCGTTTAATCTCCCATGGTGTAATTTCTGGGAAGTCCTCAAACTAATTGTCTGCATTTTGTGTATCCTGGTTGTTGTTTTGTTGCCCATGTCTTGAAGAGGGAAGTTCTTGGTTGAATTCTTGGGCGCGTTTGATAATTCTATCTCTGTCTGTTGTTATGTCTCCGTTTTCTTCGAGTATGCTAGTTATGCTAGTGTAAATATATAGGCTGTAATCTGAGATTGAATCTTAGTAGTCCTACAAATGGCACACCCTCCCAACCAACCTTCCTGTTTGGCCACAGATTCTCTCTCTTTGTATATCTGCGTGGGTCCCTGTGCTTCTGGTCATATTTGGGGGGGTTACAATATTTGAACAATCGTAGCCATCAAAGATGAAGGATTCTGTCCTTTTATGTATATACGTGTATTTGTTTGGTAGATTTACCACTCTTTGCCATACTATTTTGTCTACAGACTTGAAAATTGGCATCATTCCCTCCTTGACCCCATTTAAAAATGCTTTTTTGATTTGGGGAGAAAAATGCATTTGGGGCCTTATTTTGATGCATTTATTAATAACAAAATGTTTTTTTACTCTATTTTAGATGTTTTCCTATGGAGAACACCACTGATGTCATAAATAGAATTTATTGTGATCATATTTATTCTTCAATTAGATTTTTTATATGACTTCAAAATTAGATGCCATGGTTGTTCAATTAATGGCGAGTTCTTTTTACTTTTTAATATTTCTCTTAGATATTTTCCAAACTCTTTTTTCTTCCATCTTCATTTGTAAGTCCCCCCCTTCTTTTCCTGCTCTGTGAACATCTCTGCATCATGGACCCATATAGCGTGACAGCTTTGTTAGATTTGTTCTTTCTATTTATTTCTATGTTTATGCTGGGAGAACAGGTCAAAAGGAGTGATCCATAAATAAGTTATTTCTCTCACCTTTTGTTGGGCAGTGATTACAAAAAGTATGAATTTACAAAAAAAAAAAAACAAGAATGCTGCCTGACACAAAGTAAAGGATCTATTTAGCATAAACTTATATTGCAAATTGAACCATCCACTAAAAAATCTATTTTGGGGGATGGGGGATTTTCCAAAAAACAAAACATTTTTTTGACATACCAAGGAGTAAATGTTGAAATTTACAGCTCTTTCACCCCATAATGTTGTTCTGGTAACAGTTCCTAATACAGGGACACTCCTGTCTTTTTTGTTTTTCTACCCCCCCCCCCTTTCCGCTACCACCACCACCAATCTGACAGTTGTCCAACTGAAACCCAAGCCACTAACATCTTAGAGACATCTGAACTCACATCTGTTACATCTTGCTTATCCAAACAGTTATAATCTTTGGTTTCTACTTGCACTCCCCTGATCCCCCCCTCCCCACAACAACCAGAAAATTTTCTTCAAGATCACTTTAATCTTTTCATTAACTGCAATTCTTGCCTACTACCACCCCACCTGACCATAGTTCTTTTTAAGTTGTGTGTATGCGTGTTTGCACGTACAGATGTTTTCAAACCTGCACTCGAAGGAAATTAAAGTGCACACAAAAGATTGCAAATATTATGGATAGCTTACTTGGTTTTTATCTGAAAAAATATTGATTCCTTTATATTGAATTAAAAAGTTCATCCATACTTCTGTCACAGGACTAAAATTAGCACAGCGTAAGATTTTTTGCACAAACTGACTACAAAAGTTTAGACGGAACATTGCCCCCTGACTCCTGATCCTCATCCAACTCAACATAGTCCCCTTCAATTTCTTCTTCTTCCCAACATCTCAAAAGTCCAACATGCGTGATAGGAAGGAATTTGCATTTCCCGCTGTTTTTACAGGAATCAGATCTTTTCTTAGGTCTACGTTATTGTATTTGTATTCATATTTATTTTGTAATTTTAAAATAATCAAAAACAGCCAAGAAACACCACAAATGTCCAAAAAGACTCTATCCAAGGTCAAAAACATGCTCGGCTTGATTGAGAATCGGGAATTAGCTGTTGAAAGGCTAATGAGAATGCTGGCTAACAAGCCAGTGATGTTAATCTGAAGTCAATCAAAAATCATCACTATTATCTTACCAAACATAAACTGAGTACTTATCGGTTTCATGTCGAGGTTGGGGTTAGGTCATTTCTGTCAGACAGAAAACTCTAAAAGATGAGTGAATTAATTAGAAATATCCCGAGTGACGGGCTCTCCAGTAATCTTGATCCCTTGCCTGTTATCTAACTTTCAAAACCCCGAGCGGTAACATCTATTTAGATTTCCGAACTTCCGGCTGCTAACTTCTGTTATCTCTCACTTGTCCGAATGGTAAGAATCTCTCCCGTCAACTTTTCCTCATGGCAACAACAACAACAACAACAACTAGGATCTTCCTTCAGGATCCTTTTAAATCTTTTTATTGACTGCAATTCCTGCTTATACCCCACCCAGCTTTTGCCACCTCAACTCTCCTCTTCTGCCCCGACATCTTGAAAGCTTTCTTTACGCTTCAGGTCATTCTCCCAGGTTTCTGTTACTGTCCAACGTTCTGTTGTGAAAAACTTTTTATCTCCCCGATTGGGGGGGGGGGTCGATTTGGAGGTAAGGTTATTTGTACATACTCATGTTCTGTTGTGGAGGTTCTGCTCTCTCTCTCTCTCTCTCTCTCTCTCTCTCTCTCTCTCTCTCTCTCTCTCTCTCTCTCTCTCTCTCTCCTTCCAAAGAATTAGAGAAAAATAAAATGAAAAAAAAAACAACTGGTCCCTGTCAAGTTTTAGAGGAGGGGGAGTGCAACTTTTTGCTGCCAATGCCCCGATAGGTATAAGAGAGTAGTTTGCCCAAATTTTCATTCACCCATTTATTAAAAATCAAAAAAATATGGAGAGTTGTAGTAAATCAACAAACAGAAACACAAATTTCTCCAGTCTATGCTCTCAATAAAAACTGGGGAAAAAAAAACACTAAAATTTGCCATTGTCACTAAAAACTAAATGAACATCAGTTCATATATAATTACTATGCAGGAAAGGTAACTATCAGAAGGAGAAATTCTTGTATCCACCCCAAAATCTAGTCAATTCTTCCTTAGCCCATGGCCCAGCCCATTGCAAAATCTCATCATAATTGATTGAGTCCTTTCCGAGTTTTTGCGTGGACAGAGAGACAAACATGTGGATACATGTACCTCTCCCAACTTAATTGGCAAAGGTAAAATATATCATCATCATTGTCATCTGCCTTTTAACATCTATCGTTGGATAGTGATCTTCCCCTAGATTCGACAGATCTCATGGCAACGATATCCCCTGAACCTGCATATTTGGCATATGATTTGTTGGGATCCATGTTGTGAGTTGTGATTTCCCAAAGTTCTCTGACATTCTGGTAACATAGCCTGCCCAACACCTTTTAAATCTTCAAATGTTTCTTATGATATTTTTGACCCTGTTTATTCCTTCATATAATGTGCTGTCTTGTGATCCCTCCAACAGATTTTAAATGTGATTCTCCTATGAATGATGCATAGTTTTTGGTTTGAAAGCCAATGGTATAACTTGTCCTTACATAGTACCTTCTATTACAAGATTATCTATGCTAGTAAGTATATAGATATAAAAGTTGTAATCTCCAGCTAATTGTCAACAGTTTTCTTCAGTTTTTAAATGGGTCTTGCTTGCTATTTACTACATATATAGGCCACACCAATTGAGCTATAGGGCTGAAAATTCAAACATTTACTCATTATGTCTAAAAAAAAACTTTTCTTTTTTTTTCAAATCCCCCTCCAATAGGTTTTTAGTGTGGGTCAATTTTGCAATGTAAGTTAATGATAAATCGGTCCTTTAGTTTTTTTTTTTCCATTAACATTCATGCTTGTTTTTGTAAAAAATTCTTTTTAGTGATCACTGCCCAACAAAAGGCGAGAGATGTAAGTTATTCATTAGTAACCACTTTTTTCAATTTTTTTTCCATTCCCCCAGTGCTGCCAAAAGACATTGGTGTATCGGATTCTATTGGGTGACTAACCAGACCTGTTTAATATTTCCTTTTCTTTTTTTTTTCCCTCTTCACCTTCATTTGGAATCTCTTTATTATTATTTACTTATCTACGTTATCTCTCACCGTTATCTTACTTGTATATGTTTATTACAGCCTTGAGTTAAGTAGGGGGAAAGAAGAGAAAAATAATTGTAGCTTCCTATTTTTGATAAAACTACAATTAAGTCTCAACCGTAGGAAACTTAGTCATCACTCATATTGTTCATAATTAACGGTATAAATATCATTGTCACTTTTTTTATGCAGATGTCTGTTCGTTAATCACGCCATTCCAAACCGATATATAAAATTAAGAAACACCGATATGACCGTGATTTGATTACCTGACATAGACCTTAGTAGACAGATGACATTCACATGAGTTACTACTACGGAGATTAAATGAATTCGGATTTCAAACCCGGAGTCACATTGGTCTCATTGTGTTGGAGAAAGCAGATATCAAAGTTGTGAAAGTTGCTTGACAAATGGCCTGAATTAAAAAACAAAGATTGAAATATGTCATCAGAAATCGTATATCACTTTGTCCAGCAAATTACAGATGGATTGAAAAGCATATTATGGACTATATTCTACAAACTATTTATTAATTGAATTTTTCATTTTAATGATTTGATATTTGTTACCTAAGTTACTTGAGTACAAAGTGACCTCAATTATAATGCAATCCCCACTCAGTGATTAAAATCCAGCGATATATTTTATCCATTTATCACTGCAAATGTAAAAAACTTGATACACAAATGATAAAACACATGAAACAGAGGCACTAAAAACACCTGAAAACACAAAAACATAAAACACAAATGCTAAAAACACATAAAACACAAATGCTAAAAGCATCTGAAAACACAAATGCTAAAAACATCTGAAAACACAAATGCTAAAAACATCTGAAAATACAAATGCTAAAAACATTTGAGAACACATGCTAAAAACATCTGAAAACACAAATGCTAAAAACATTTGAAAACACAAATGCTAAAAACATTTGAGAACACAAATGCTAAAAGCATCTGAAAACAAATGCTAAAAGCATCTGAAAACACAAATGCTAAAAACATCTGAAAACACAAATGCTAAAAACATCTGAAAATACAAATGCTAAAAACATTTGAGAACACATGCTAAAAACATCTGAAAACACAAATGCTAAAAACATCTGAAAACACAAATGCTAAAAACATTTGAAAACACAAATGCTAAAAACATTTGAGAACACAAATACTAAAAACATCTGAAAACACAAATGCTAAAAACATCTGAAAACACAAATGCTAAAAACATCTGAAAATACAAATGCTAAAAACATTTGAGAACACATGCTAAAAACATCTGAAAACACATGCTAAAAACATTTGAAAACAAATGCTAAAAACATTTGAAAACACAAATGCTAAAAACATCTGAAAACACAAATGCTAAAAACATCTGAAAACACAAATGCTAAAAACATTTGAGAACACAAATGCTAAAAACATTTGAAAACAAACACTTGAAACACAAATGCTAGAACTAACTTGTTCACTGCTTTTTCTCAGTAACTTTTGGTTTGAATTTACCTGAAGATCTAAATTCTGTATATTTGCTGGCTTGATACCATTATACAGTTGAAAAATTATCGTTCATTTTTGAGAGGTTCTATGCTTGTAAAAGATATAATGAACTAATTTATAATGCAATTTCATAAATTTAAATGTGTCTGTTTTTTATTTGATTTCATACTTATCAATTTCTAATTTTTAATCGTAATTAGTTTGTTTTCCACCGTTATTAACTTACCAGTAATTAGACATTATGTCAAGCAATAATATGATGGGAGAAATGGATCCATACCTTTCTCAAGGGTATCGGTGCAAAAAGAGCGTGTATGGTCTCAGCTAGAATTCAAACTTGGGTTGCCCAATTTTTAATCATAATCAGTTTGTTTTCCATCATCATTAACATACCAGAAATAAGATATTTTGTCAAGAAATCTGCTGATAGGAGAAATGGATTCACTCCTCTCCTAAGGGTATTAGTGCAAAATGAGTGTGTATGGTCTCAGCTGAAATTCAAACTTTGGTGACCTACTTTTTAATCATAATTTGTCTGTTTACTATCATCATTAGCATACCAGTAATAAAATATTCTGTTAAGAAATCTATTGATGTGAGAAATGGATTCATGCCTTTCTCGAGGGTATCAGTGCGAAATGAGCATTTTTGGTCTCACCTGGAATTCAAACTTTGGTTGACTACTTTTTAATCGTAATTAATTTATTTTCCATTCTCATTAGCAGCAGTGATAAGATATTCTGTCAAGAGATCTGGTGATGAGAGAAATGGATTCATGCCTTTCCAAAGGGCATCAGTGTGAAATGAGCATTTATGGTCTCAGCTGGAATTCAAACTTTGGTTGACTACTTTCTGATAGTAATTAATTTGGTTTCCATCATCATCAACATACCAGTGATAAGATAATTTGTTAAGAGATCTGGTAATGGGAGAAATGGATTCATGCCTTTCCCAAAGGTATCAGTGCAAAATGAGTACGTATGGTCTCAGCTGGAATTCAAACTTTGGTTGACTACTTTTTAATAGCAATTTATTTTCCATTATCATTAGCATACCGATGATAAGATATTTTGTCAAGAAATCTAGTGATGAGAGAAGTAGACTCATGCCTTTCATAAGGATATCAGTGCAAAATGAGTATAGATGATTCCGTACGGTCTGTGCCAATAACCTAGCCTCCAAATTTGCCCCCCCTCCCCGTCGGGGAGATAAAAAGTTTTTCATTAAATTATTTTGTATCAAGTTACAGTGCACTTCTTCTGCTCTAAAAAAGATGAGCGCAAATAGGAAGCTCTTGTTTGTTTTGTTTTGCTTTTTCACATTCACTCGAAACATAAATCTTCCTATTTAATTACTAGTTTTTCTATTCATTCTTATCGTTTTAATTTTCATCACGACACTATGGGTCAGTAGACTCTTCATTATTCGTATTTCTTTATTGCTTGATTTATTCCCTCTTACCTACCTATGCCAGCAACGTTCGAGGAGGTTTATGTATTTGCTTGGGTATGCTTGTTGGTTCATTTCTCCGAAAGTTCTCAAATTCTGTGGAAGGGCAAGAAATAGGTTACTAAAGAAATGATGGAACTTTGGAGCGAATCCATACGTGATTATCTCCCCTATGTCCCTTTGACAACTACAAAATATCTTCAGAAGTTCCCTGTTTGTCCATACAATATCTCCAAAAGTTTTCGTTGAATCTCAATAAATCTTAGTAAAAAGGTAATCAATATATCAAGTGAGGAGTCATTAAGTTTTGAAGCGGATCCATTTGCAATTATCTCCCTCCCTCCTTGCTAACTGCCTGCACCACATGATAGCACTAAGGGTTCTCTACCTGTCCGCATAATATTTCTAAAAGTTCTTGATGAATTTCAATGTAATTCTGTAGGAGAGTGGGCAATAGATTATGGAAGAAGTGGCTGAAATTTGGAGTGGATCCATCAACAAGATGATAATGTCATAGCTGTCAGTCAACGTAGACTTGTCATCTTAGAGCAAGGGTTTATGACTTCTGATTGATTGTAACTAGCTCTAAATGACTCTCTTGGTTTTTTTGAAAACTTTACCCTGCATGTAATTTCCTTTCCAACAATATACAATATATCCAGATTTGGAGGATTTTTTTCCTGACAAGGGAACCATAGCAAGAATCCGCCATTATAAAAATGCTGCTGAAACTTCTACAACAGATCTGAAATGTCTACCTAGGTTATTTTTATTCATTGAAAATGCTAGTGGAACCCTCTAGCATTTTTGATTGATTTTTTTTAATCAACTTTCTATGGGATCCATTACAGTACCAAAAGTACAATGAACCATGTTACCATTTCTGTTCATTTGTTTCTCTGTCCGTAACATTGGACTCTTCCACTTGAAGGTACCTTGCTGATAAAAATATCTCCTACCTACCTTTTAAAACAATGGACTCATCCTCTTAAACTAGTTTAGTAACTTTTAATTGAACCTTTTTTTCTTCTTTTTTCTTTTTTTCTTTTTTCTTTTTTTTTTTTTCTTTCTTCCAGCTACAGTACCACTCAGTAAATTTTTTCACAACTGAAGAATTACGATAATTAAACAACAATTATTCTTAAAATCAAATAACATTATACTTGGACTGTGTGTCGTGGAGTATTCAACATGTCCATGATCCGCATGGTCAACAGCAACATCAACACCACCGTGTCCACTATTGTCCGATTCAGATGCTGGTTCTTCATCACCATAGTGAAGTGAAAATCATTCACGTCTTGATTGCAGCTAGAGCCTTCACTATCAGAAGAATCATTTGATTCACATAAGAAGCTCAAAACCTGCTGTACATTATACATATGCGATCATTTTTGAGCAGACGGTCTTGGTGTTCAACTGGGGGCTGCCATTTCAAAAGACCAATCGGCAAAATTTGGGAATATCCGTACAATATCAAACCCTGCAGCCCTGTTTTTTTAAACAACAATAATGTCACTCTATTGGTAAGCTAATAGTGACAAAAATGTTGTTGACCATTGACTACAGGAATTACTCTCTGGCACAGATCGGAGCCGGATTCCAAGGTTGTAGGTTTGACAGGAGTGTCCTCTGCCTGACAGATGCACACTAGCTCTGCTACTCCTTTACGAGAGTGTTCAAACAGTAAGGTTGATCTGTCATTGGACTTCAAGACATGAAGAATCCGCAGTTATTAGATGCCTAACTGGCTGAATGGTTCTACCATCAAAGATAGCATTGTTGCCTACAACTTTGAGCACACAGCCTTCTGATAATACGGCTGCTTGAACTTTTCAAGCACAGAACCTCCAGATAGTACGGTTGCCTGCAACTTTAAAGCAGAGATCCTAGACATTACAACAAAGCAGAAGTATGCTGACTAAAGAGGTCTCCTACCCCCTCAGAGTAGTGACCCAACAGTGTAGCAGCCTGGAGCTGGGGTCAGAGTGAGTCACACTCCTAGATACAAAAAAAAAATTAAAATTAATTTTTTTTCTTTTAAATACAAAGGAGGAACAGGGGCCACTTATCAAGTTTCAACTCCATGCACGTTTTTTTTGGAGACTATAATAGCCCTCTCTCCCCTTTGTGGCATTATTTTGAAGAAAAGAAATTTTCTCTCAAATCTTATCTTTCCTATGTGCCATTGTCTTTTCTCATTGAATTATATTGAATTTTGCACCCTGTGTATTGGTACAGAGAAGAAATAAAATGCTCCCTCAGCAGATAAAATGAATAAATGAACAATCTAAAATCAAATACTCTTTCATGAGGAAGAATGAACAGTTTAATATCAAAGACAATTTGCCAATCAATATTACTGATGTTAGTAGCAATGGAAAGGAAATAGCTTGTTCTACTTGCATTAATCTAGGAGTTACCGTGTATGACAAAGTAAATTTATATCAGAACCTGGTCTTAGCTTTTCAAGAAAATTAATGAGTCGACTCAGCTTTGGCAGATATCACTAGGTTACCTTATTCTCCGAGCCACACCATTCTAATTGGTATCTTCCATTCTTACCCTAATCAAATGGGTGCTTTGTTTATCTAAGTTTGCAAGGTGTGGTCTATCAGGGTGAGAATGAAATATACCAACTAGAATAGTGAGGGCTCTAGAATAAGGTAAGCAATGATCATATTATATGCCTAAGCTGATTATGATTTGGACAAGTGAGGGGAAGCAGACATAAACAGCCGTGAGTTTGGAAATCTAAAAAAATTCCAATAAAAACTCAGTAAACTTCAGAATTAAGACTCTTTTGTGCACACATTAATTTCCTTTATGCACTGGTCGTAAAACATAAAGGCAAGTATGCCTAGCAGTACAAAACATTAAGAAATGACATGTTAACTCCATCAAATATCAATTTGGATATCTGAAACCTCTGCTTTCTTATTTTAAACTTTTTTTTTTCTTTCCTGTGGGAATCTCTTACTTCTAGATTTGTGACATTTGAAACAGGAGCAATGTCCTTCTTTTGGCATCTACATTATTTCATGTTATCGCATTTCTTCCCCTGTGTCTCGGAGATTGAATTAACAAATGCATCTCTGTTAAAAGCGTATTAATCGCACAGTCTACTTTCGTCTTTGGAAAGCCCATGGCATCACATAAGAACAGTGCAACCTCTTCTCATTAGCGAAAATCAATTTTGAATACATCAACCCATTTGCGGAGATGTGATCAACCCGCTTTAATTCTTCTGCAGCTAAGTCTAAATAGAAATAAGATAAAAGAACCAGTCCAAAATCTAACTACAATTTAAAAAATCTGTCTGTCTGTTTGTCCATATGTATGTATGTATGTATGTATGTGCACGTGCACCCAGCGATTACTCAACAACTGGCCATTGTATTAAGTTTACATTCACCAACCTTATTAGTCAGCACACAAGGCAATACAGTAGTAAGTATAGAGTGGTTTTGATCTACAGTTCTTGTGAAATCCAATGCATTGCAAATAATCGACAACCGGCTATTGTAAAAAGTTGCCAGATATAGTCAGCACACAAGACAGTGCAGTGTCAAGTATGAAGTTTTTTAGGATCAGCTGTCTTCAAAAAAAAATTTAAAAAATAAGTAAATATGAAGATTTTAGGTCTTAGCTTTTAGTTTCTATGAATTACTTCCCTTGACTTGAAGTCTATTATCTGAATTGAGGTATCAAATATGTAAATTGGCAACACTGAAGAGAGATGAAATACTTATCACAGGCCTTCTTAATGGGTGAGAGTTGTATATTTTTCACTGCAACCAAATAATTAAAAAAAAAGCCAGAATCTCCAATACTAGATTTTTTTCAAAGCAAGATTGGAGCTATACAATCTTCCTACCCCCTATTGCTCCCACTTGGTGTTGGACTGTACAGAGTCAAGCTTTGTAATTATTGTACATAACTTGTTTAATATGCTCCACTAGATTCTAAGATAGAACAAAACAAAAAAATAGATTTCTTTGGTATTTAAGTTGGTTTGGCTGACTATGTATGCATGTACAGGGTACACAAATTGAGCAAGAGAGCTGAAAATATCAACATTTACTCTTGATATCCTCAATAAAAAGATTTGGGGGTGGGTGGAAGATTCAATCCACTAAATGGGTTTTTAGCGGGGGGGATCAATTTGCAATCTAAGTTTATTCTAAATTGATCCCTCAATTTGTGTCCGACAGCATTCAAACTTGTTTTTTGAAGATTCTGATTTTTTTAGCAATCACTGCCAAGCGAAAGGAGAGAGAAGTAACTCATTCATCGATCAACCCATTTCCTAATTTTTTTAGTTGATCACCCCCAACACGACCTGCTGGCGTAAGTCATTGGTACATGACGGTTTCCATCGATTGACTAAACAGACCTGTTGTTCTTGTAACTGATGATGTCTTTGATGTTAGATGCAAGGTAAAAACAACAACGTAGACCTCTTTTCTTCCGATTTCACATCTGCTAACTTAACCCAAATTAAATCTACATCTGTTTTTAGCCCCCCCCCCTTTGAGGCCATTCTTGGTTATTACTACTGAACATGACAGGAATTCAGGTTTTGCATACAGTGTTAGATTAAACTAGTACAGGGCCTGTAGCATAAAGGGGTCCTAAATTTTGTACAGTTTTTGTTTTTTGTTTTTTTGTTTTTTTAAACATCATATTACCCAGGTCAGCCTTCCCCCCTACTGTCCAGATTTGGCTCCCTGTGAATTCTGATTTTTCCATAAGAGATTTCATATCAGAACACTTTTTCTTTTTTTTTTTCTTTTATGTTAGAGGCATCCTCACCTCTCTGTGAGAGGCCCTGTCCATTTGTCTGTCTGTCCCCATATTGTTTCCCAGCTATTTCAAGTCAAATTTACATGATGTAAATCTGGCCATAATGCCATTGAAACTTTGTTTTAAAATTGATTTTCTTTGCTGTTTTGGGTCAGATTTACTTGGAACTTGATAGAAAGGTGTTTTTCTATACAATACTCTTTACCTAAAAAGATTTCCAACTCAGGGTCATATGATCTGTCAATAAGGGCATTTAAACTTTATAGTGGACACCCCATTGAACTTCTGGTTCTTGTTATTTGTATTATAGAGTAATTTTCTTATTTGCTATGTAGGAAGATAATACTACAAATATGTTGGGCAATTCAGTGAATTGTACTACTTTGTTTGCGATTTAATTTAGGTGTGGTGGCTATGACTTTGGTTTCAAATACATCAGCATTTTTCCTTTTTTTTTTTTAACAGATTGAGTATTATAAATCATTATTATTTTGAAAAATTTACGACTTCTTTCTACCATCATCTTAATTTTATTAGTTTCTTTTAATCGCAATTTTTTTGCTCAAGCCAATTACCATCCGGCAGTGAGTAAATAGCACTGATCGTAAAATAAAGAATATGCCTCAGGTTGGATTCAAACCCACATTCCCAGCATTTAACCTGGTCTGCTCTTCCAATTGAACTATTTACTCACTGCCAGAGGGTAATTGGTCAGAGTAAAAGTTACAATAAAAAGCAACTAATGAAAGTAAGATAAAGTCAAAACGCGGTGATGAAAATTAGAAATAACCTTGGTATTTATGTCATATATGTATTACATGGATACTAGTCTCCCATTAATTACTGTGTTGAAATAATAACCCCAATTAAAGGTGATAATTGTCTAAAACTCTAATCCTAAATACCTGATTGTTCATTAAAGTTGAGGGCAGTGTAATACTATAATAATAGACAAAGTGCACAATCACAGAATTAGAATTGATAGCAAGTATTTAGTGCAGGGCTCTTGGGATTGCGGGGCCCGTAGCATAGACTTCTTTTGCTACGTAGTTATATTTAGTACTGTTTGTATAGCACAGTCATTGTAGGAAACCATGTTCTCTCTAATTTCTATAGTCAGTCTGCAAAAAGACATGCTAATCATTTTCCTGTGACTAAAGTATGTGTGCACTTTTGGAGTCAAAACAATGACTCAGTTTTTGTTTTTTTTTTCCAGTAAAAACTCAGAAATCTATCTACAGAATTTGAAACAGATCTTCATAAACTTCAAGCTACGAACACCATCCAGCAAACGTGACTGTGACCATAATGTACAAATAGGATTAGGAAGTACAAATGTAGTATTTAAAAAATTGACTAAACACTAACAGCTTATTCTCATTAAGTACAATTTATTATAATTATGATAATAATTATTACGAGCCTAGCTGCTGCTGGTGAAACTCAATTCCTACTTCTATTACAACTAAAGATGACTATTGCAACTTTTGTGTTTGATATATAATGAATAGAAGTGAAGATATTTAAAAGTTTAGCTCAGTTGATGAGAGAACTGCCTTGTCACCACTTGGTCGTGATTTCAAATCATGTTAGGAAAAAGTTCATTTTATATATTCGTTTGGTTCAACATTTCAGGATTGACAAACAGTGAAGAGTTTACATCCTTAAATTTGGTGAGGATTGCTCTTGTTGTGATAGTCATCACAAACTTGGACTGGAGTTTGATAATATTAATCACCACTACTCACAGCAGACCAGTTTAATCACTGTTGCTGGTTTCAGTTAATTCATGTGTTCTGACATTTATATATATTTATCAGGATTTTGCCCAGCCCTTAATGTTTGTAGTTGAAACTTGAAATTTAGCACACACACTCCGCTTAATGATTAGGAAATACGCTTCGTTGAAAATTCCCCTCAAAAATAGATTTTTAATTGAGGGTCAATATGTGATGTAAGTTCATGCTAAATTGGTCGCTAGTTTGTGCCTGCTTGTTTTTTGAGAATATAGATCTTTTTTTAGAGAAAACAGCCCAACAAGGCAAGAGGAATAACTTATTAATGATCACATATATAGATGTTGTGCGAACCATCGGTATCCTCCTGGTAATCACTTGTGGAGCTGAAACAGGGAACTCAACAAGAGATAGACCCGCAAACTGAGAAGCATGCAACGTGCACATGAAAGAATCATGCTCAACCTCAAATGAAGAGATCACAAGATAGCACAGTATATCAGGAAGAAAACAGGACTCCAAGACATCATAGAATCTATTAGAAAATTTAAATGGCAAAGGGCAGGTCATGTTGCACGAATGGCAGACAACCAATGGATATCACAACTCACAACATGGATCCCCAGAGATCACAAGCAAAACCGAGGCCCACAGAATACAAGATGGAGAGATGAACTCAATCAATTAAAAAAATTTGGCTCTGCTGCACCCATGATAGAGAAATGTGGCGGATCCTGGAGAAGGTATATGTCCAAAAACGGATGTTAAAAGACCGATGATGATGATGATGATAAAGATATTGATGATTCACAATTTCCCTTGGAAAGCTAGTTATTTAGATAACTAACCTTTTGTGTGCACATTAATTTCATTTGTGAGCTGGTTCTAAGACATGTAAGTATGTGCAGGGAACCATGGTGGGAAACATTTTTTAGTTGATGGAATCAGGAACAGACTGATTTCACAGAAATAATATTATGGTAATACAAGTCAGTTTCAAGAATGGAAAGAATTCTACCGAAAAATGTCTGCAAGGCTGTCATTTTCTGAACATAAAAGGCACCACAATCTTTGGCCTGATTTTTATTTTTTGTTATTCCCTGGGATAATACGCTGCACAATTTTTTTTTTGTTTTTTTTCCAAGTGTAAAATGCTGTTTGATAATGGAATAAATAAATGTTGGGAAGAAACCATTCAAGCATTAATGTTTTTGAAGACCAATGAATATTTATGTAACAATAACATGATAGCATTGACATTAATAATGGGTGGTCATTGCTTATCACTGTTCGTTACACATAATCAAATATTGAATATTGACTTTTAAAAAAGGGAGAGGAAAAAGGGAGAAAAGAGATGGGTAGAAGATCTGAGAGTATGAACTACTCTCTGACCCTCAAAGACCTGTTTCAAATTCTATAGACAGATTCCTGAGTTTTTATTGAAAAAAATTTTGAGTCAATGGGTAATTTATTGATGCATCTGGGAATGTCCGTCATAGTTAATAAACCTCTGGGAAGTGACATTAGGTTCAAGGCTCCAAGTTTCTCCAACCAGTGTGTCTTGCAAGACAATGGTCTCGTGGATAAAAGCATTTTGCATGTTAAATCATTTGGTTCAAAAACCATACTAGATTATCCATTATGTCTTTCTCTCCTCTCATAGTCTCTTTCCCTCCTCTGTTTCTTTCCCCGTCTTCTGTCTTCGTTCCCCCCACCCCTGATCAAATATTCAGTCTCTTGGCATTTCTAATCTGATTTTCTCTCGGCAAATCCAATTCTGTCATTTTATTTAATTGCATTTTTTCCCTTTAATTTCACTCAAAGCCATTTTTGTCTCATCCTGCCTCAGGTGGAAGGAAATAAACTTTCCCCAATTAGATGGAAAAAAAATATTATTTAGCCGCCATCGTCTGGCATTCTGTGCATTAACCCAATTACATGTCATTTCTAATGATTGCATCTTGATTATCACAAGAGTTCACAGAGTACTTACATATGAAGTATCCAGCCATTTGATATTAATGAAACAATAGCCTACCTAGGGCAATGTCACTTAAGTCCCCTTTAAAGTATTCCCAACTTTCACCAACCCCTTCTACTTTTTAAAACAGTCTGCAAAGTCTTATCGTAATAGCCATCAGCTTTAGTGTCTAACCTCTGTAGAATATAAGAATTAACATATAAAATTGTATGTGACTAAGTATGGGCTGTTTCAAGTAAGTTTCAACTTTTGAAGAAAAAGAAAAAGGTGTCTTCTCTTGATAGACAATGGAACAGCACTGAAGTGACCCCTCCAGTGCATAAGTGCAGGCTGTGGAGATCCTAGGACACCCAGTCAACAGTACCTCTTTTTGGCCCCACTGATGCTGTCCAAAGGAAAGCCAAGCAATGGTTTGGCAACAGTTCAGCTGCAGAAATTGCCGGAAGGAAGTCAAAGTTGGCATCCACCTACTTCAAGGGGACTTGACTCCATGGTTTGGAATCATAGTGGCCCATCTCTTCGACTGGTATCTTTTGTTGTTACATCAATTCTACAGGCTTATTATGGATGTATAATCCATAAGAAAAGAGGGTTCCCTTCTTTTTTTACTGAACAAGATAATGACAGAAAATGGTAGCCATTAGATTGTTAAACATGAAATGTTTTTTTTATTTTACATCATGGAGAATAATGCTAAAAGTTTCTGATGTGATTGCATTTATTGTAAATAGAGACATGAATTCTTAACCATTCAATAGAAAACCGTCACTTAACCAATGTCATTTGCAAGTATGCTGTGTTGGGAGTGATCAATTAAAAAATTGCAAGAACAGGTGATTAATGAATAAGTTACTACTTTTGCCTTTTATTAGACGGTAATCACTAGTTAGGTCCAAATTTAAAAAAAAAAACAAGTATGAACACTGGATGACACAAACTGAGGGACCAATTTGGTATGAACTTTCATTGCAAATTGAACCCCTATGAAGAACCCGGGGGGGGGGTTCTTTCAATAAACAAAGAAAACGTTTTTTCTTGACCCAACTAAGTATTCAAATTTCCAGCCCAACTGGGGTAGCTTACACACATGATGCACACATTTACAGCCAGCCAACCTTGAAAACTGAGGAAAATTATGTTGACAGCTTTGGAGATGGTTTTGATTGACGATCCAGCTGTTAACAGCCATTGTGTTTTCCCACGCAGTTAGACTGATTTTGAAGTATGATTTCAAGTTATGACATCATGCTGCTCCAGCTGCTGATAACATCAACAAAGCATCTGTAATGAACATTACTACAGTGCGAACTGTTCAGCATTGGTTAAATAGTTTTAGGGCGAGGAAATATGATAACCAGTGATAAACATCCGGGGAGGCCTGAACCTGTTGTTTATGAAGAAGGATTATTGACGGCAATGACCAATGGCACATAATGTTTCAGAGACTATAGGACTTCAGCAGCAACCATATCATGTCATCTGAAAGCAATAGGAAAGATTGAAAATTTGGAAAAATGACTACCACATGAATGGAATGAAATAATCTATGATTATGCACAACCCCAAACCTAGCCACATCTTCCATAAATATTAATTTCCTCTTCCTATGTCAGCTTTTCAAGCATTTTGAACTTCATATCTGTGATAAAAAGTTCAATAATAGGGAAGCTATAACTTGTGCTTTTCTGAATTTGTGACCTTTTAACCTAGAAAATTTCATATAGATGGCATATTATCATCAGAGGATCGTTGGAAAAGATTATTGCTTCAAATGGGTCAGATTTTGATTGAATATCTACCGTTTTCTGTTATATACTATCTATATACTATTATCTATATCATTATGTACATCATCCTTCATCTTACCATTAGAAATTTTATTTGAAAAAAAACGGACATTTCATTTGTAACAACCTGATATTATTTCCGTTCTTATCTATTTATTCAATTAAATGCACTCTAAAAGCGAACAGAGAACCTCCCGTTCTGATCGTGGAGCTTTCGTGTGGGTGAGTGCAGTCAAGCACTCAGAACACTTAATGTTAAAATATATTTTTATCCATCCTCCTCCGCCACTTTAATTTCCCAGCAGCCTCTTCACCAATACAGGATGATCAGAAATTATTTTTATCTCCCCCTGACTAACACGAGAAGATTATCATTTTTTTTTTTTTTTTTAATATTATTGCTATTGTTTAATCACTGCTGTGCAAAATTGAACTGTTTCGTTAAAATAGAAGCAATATTCGCAGATGACTGGTTTTGTTATTCTAAGGAGAAATTGGGTCGTTTATTTACCGCACTTCATATATGAAATGCCGATTAATTTGATATTTTTTAAGAGAGATAGAAAAGCCGAGTGAGGAAGGAAGGAAGAAAAAAGAGCAAATGTAGAAAAAGAGACAGAGAGAGAGAGAGACTGAATTTAGAAAGAGATTGAGCAAATTTAGAAAGAGAGAGAGCACGGATGTGAAAAAAAAAAGGGAAAATATAAAAGAGAGAGAATGTAGAAAGGAGAGATCAGCCACTACTTTTATCAATTCAGGTTGATCAGCCTCCTTATTTATCTCCCCTGACTAACACTTGGGGAATTATTTTTTTTTTAACTTTATTATTTCTGTTAATCACTGCAGTGTAAAATTAAACTACACGAAGCAGACAGACGCCGGAAAGGGGAGGAAAGCACAACAGATGGAGCCAATCACTGATTTTTGTTTCTATAACATAAAACCAATATTCACAGATGACTGGCTTTGTTATTCTAAGGAGAAACTGGGTCATTTATTTCCACCACCTCATATGTGAAATGTTGATTAATTTTTTTTTTCCAAAAGCTTTTACTTGCTCTGTGAATAATAGCAGTGGATCAAGAGAAAAAATATCGGGAAATAAAATTTCTAAAAATTACAAAATTATTTTCTCGGATTAGAATGTTTGTAGTTCTGGTTTGTTTTATCTTTAAATAAAGAGAGAAGCAAAGGAGGGGATGAACGGTTTCAAAGAGAGAGAGAAAAGGAGAGGATAAAGGAAGGTACTTGGGAGAGAAAGAAAAAAAAGGCACCTTAGAGAGGGTGGGAGAAAAGTATTAGAGGAAGAAATAGGCAGAGAAGAGAACAGTACAAGAGAGAGTAGGTAAAAGGTATCAAAGAGAGGGGAAAGGAAAGACCAGAGATAGAGGGGGAAAAGTTAACAGAGGGAGAAAAGTACTAGGGAGAGAGAGGGAATTAGGGGGGAAAAAAGATACTAGAGTAAGTGAAGGAAAAAATAGCAAGAAGTGGATGAGATAAATTCATGCCTTCCCCAAGAGTATTCATGTGAAGTTACTTACTGTAAACTGTCTCAACTAGAGATTGAACTCAGTTTACTGAATTCATTTTCCATACTCCTAACCAAACATATCATGAATTTTAACTTGCTCATAAAAGCATGGTTGGCCACCTGAAACCCTGCAATATATATGGTATCAACATCATCAGCCTTTTATCGACAATCGTTGGACATAGACCTTCCCCAAGATTTGCCAGACCTCTAAATTGTGGGCATTGCAGAGCCAAAACTTTCTGAACTTGTCTAGTTCGTCTTATCATTTTATACTCTGCCAGCTGTGGTTTGGCATGTGATCTCTTGGGATCCATGTCGCTAGTCATGATGTCCATTGGTAGTCTGCCATTCTTGCAACCTGACCAGCCCATTGCCATTTGAGTTTTCTAATGGATTCCATGATGTCTTGGACTCCTGTTTTTTTCCCTAATATATTGTGCTGTCTTGTGATCTCTCCATGTATTGTTGAGCATCATTTTTCAAAGTGCACGTTGTATGGTTCTCAGTTTGAGGGCCAGTCTCTTGGTTAGGTTCCATGTTTCAGCTGCATTGGTGTTTCAGCTGCTTTCGGGAGGATGCATTGGTTATATATCTTTCTTCTTAGAACTAATGCGATTTTCTCTTTCTTTAAGGCTGAACTTGCTTTACCAAAAGCTTGCCATCCCATAGTGATTCTAGATGTAGTGGTCTACTTTCTCCAGCTCTACATTTTCTAATCTGATTGCTGCTAATTTGAGGATGCTTGTGGTAAACTCTACCAAATCTTTGTTCAAGAAGCCAAGCCTAAATCATGAAGATGATGATATTTTTTTAGCTCTGCTGATAAAATTGGAAGAAGTATGTGTACTTATGAGTGTCTGTTCATCTGTCTGTCAATTCACCCTACATCTCAAAATGACGTTTTCTGGAAGGTGGGGCCAAGGGCTAAAGAATAAGCGATTAAATTTTTGGGTGGATCTAGCAATTAGTTTTCCATTGAGTGTTTTTTTTTCCATTATTCTGTAGGAAAAGAGCTTAAAAAATGAAATGTTGATGAAATGGACTAAAATAAAATTTGAAGGGAAGTATTTCAGCATTCAAAGAAAGGGTGGATAATAGGCTATAGAAGTGATTAAATTTTAGATAGATCGATTTACAATTACCAACCCGGCATTCTAGTTATGTCCACATCATGCAATATCGCAAAAAGTTCATGTCTGTCGATACGATATCTCCAAAAGTTCTCAATGAATTTCAATGGGATTTTGTGGAAGGTTGGACAATGGGCCGTCAAAGAAGCAATTAAACTTTATGGTGAATCAATTCACAATTACTTCATAGGTGTTGAATCTCCATTTTCTGATAGAATCTGACAAGTGAAAATTTGGCAGTGCAGAAATTATTAAATTAGCGTGTAAGTAATTAAACATTAAGATGATTTGGGGGGCTTTTATAACCATTCTTTTTGTTAATTTTCCGACCATTTTTAGCTTCTTTTTGTGTTTTTTTAGCTACTTTTTTTATTCAACATTCTTATCAGTCAAACTAGCGCAAATATATTTTTTGAGTTGGCAACACTAACTTGGCAATTTCATCTACTAACACCTCTACGTCAATGTTGTTGGCAGAGGTATGTGCTCTCTGAGTGCTTTTTAGTTATTCAAGGTTCAAGCTGAGTTTTGTTACATAGATTTTTCTAAGACATGGAGAAATTGCCAAAAACCATAAAGAATTGTAGCATGTTTTGCTCATTCCACCCCACCCTCCCATGTTTCTTCTGAAGCAGTCGTGACGACTTTATGTAAACGTAAATCCTTGTAAGACATTAGTTTGCCAAAAGCATTCATCCAACCATGAAGAAATGTGGAGTGTTATCCGACCCTTGCTGCCTGAAGAAGGCCTGGCTCCTTGTGTGTTACACTTATATACCTTTCGGATTATATTCAGTAACAGTTAATGTTTTAACTAAGTCAAGGTGTTTCATTGCATTTAGAAAAGACACGCCAGTGGTGTGCATAGTTGGCAATGAACAGAAAAGATATATATTGCTTACAAAGAAGATAAACAACCATTATTTCTTGACTTCTCATTGTTGTATAAATATATCTATAAGTATGCGTACGTGTGTATGTAAACTGCTAAATATAAAATTATAAATGTTATTATATTCATGTATATCCAACCTTGCATAGATGAATCACTGTAGCCTGTGCTTGTAACAGAACTGATTTATCTGAAAAAAATTCTTCTAAAAATAGATCTTATATCCAGAATTATCTTTAAAAATGAATTTTTTATCTAAAATTATACTAAACAATGAATCCTTTTATCTAAAATTATTTTTTTAAATAAATCTTTAATCTAAAATTATTTTTTTCGAATAAATCTTTTATCCAAAATTATCTAACTAAATCTTTTATCCAAATTATCTTGAAAAATAAATCTTTTATCTAAAATTATCCAAAACAATGAATCGTTTCATCATATGAAATTGTTTTGTTTTTTTAATGAATTTTCTATCCAAAATTATCTAGAAAAATAAATTTTCTATCTAAAATTATCTAAAAAAATACCAGTACAAGATATGGGCATTATTGTTCTTAAATGACCATCAAAACCCTAAAAAGTATTTTTTGAAAAAAAAAAAAATTCTTGTAGATTGTCTTTAGTTGTATACTCATGCTAAGTTGCCAGTTTGTAACCCCAAAAATGTGACCAGGAGAGCCCAGAGAGAGAGAGAGAGAGAGAGAGAGAGAGAGACACACAAGCAAGGAGAGAAGAATCTATAGTGCACTTGGCTGGTTTGTTGGGCAGACCATTTGTGGGGCTACAGGGATTCATTCATAAATTGTATTTATATATATACATATATATATATATATTATAAAATTCTGCTTGTTTATATATGTGTATGTATATTATTAGATTGTGCCTGTATGTATATATATATCATTCAGTGTTTGTGTGTTTGTATACCTTGCTTGTTAAGATAAACAACATTGCTTACCTTTTTCATAGTTATATAAATATATATCTACATGTATGCATACGTGTGTATCTATAGTCAGAGAATAAGAATTTGGGTCTCTGCTTTTATTGGTTGGAGATGAGCCAGGGAAATGTCTTAGAAGGAACTAATTTGATTGGTCAAGAATCATAACTTGACTTGATTTAAATTCAGCTTACATTGGGAAAGTATTTAGCTAGAGTTTAAATAAACGCAGGAATGTTCGACATGCTCACTCACCTTTGATTGTTACATGTTGCTAGAGCAGTCAAAATATAGGTAAATGTGAGTAAGTATGAACATGCATTCGGTACATAAGTGAAGTAGTAGTAAGCCTGACTTTTGGCAGTGCCAACTAGGAATGAAGAAAAGGTGAAATTATTATTTCAACCTGCGATGAATTATTGGAGGGAAAGGAAGGACTTGTTATATCAGGAAGTAAATTAGATTGTGTCTGCATGTGGACAGTTCACAGTGAATTGACCCGACTGGACTCGCTTGCCTAAAAGAAATGCTGAAGTTCTTGGTGGATTTTGGCTATTTGTAGAAGATGGATCAAGTAAATGTCTTATCACAGGCTCCAAATTTCGGGTATATGTACTCCCAGGGGTACATTTGTACTTTTCGAGGAGTATTTAGAGGTCTGAGAGTATAATCATGTTGTACACTGAGACTACCTAGTCACAAAACGATAGATAAATGCTACCAATTAGAAAAGCTTGCCTTCCTCTTTAGTCCATGTTACAAACTTACATACTCTAAATTAATAAAGTTTTTAAAAATTCCCTTGGATTTCGACCCCCTCCCCCCCCAAAAAAATCACCCGTCCATTTTGACTTCAAAAAAAAAAGAAAAATCACCCTTGAAAAAAAGAGAGAAGAAAAAATCTCCCTTTCCAATTTTGGTCCCCAAAAAACGAAATGAAAAGAAAAAATTCCCCTAGAATTTGACCCCGAAAAGTGATTTGTGAAAGTTTCCACTATGTGATCGACATAACCCCTGATCCCTAAATTTTTTGTTTTGGAAAAATCTGCTTTCACTTCACTACATCAAAGCATGCACAAACACTGCTATTCAAGGTATCCATGTACAACCAATAAATCTCGAGATATGAGAAATGTTAAAAAATGTTTTTGCCTCTTTCTGAATGAAGAATGCAGTCTTCGTCACATCTTTAACTCTGAGAATTGAGTCAAGAAAAATGAATAAAAGATGTTCTTTCATTACGTCATCAAAAAGTATTTTCTCCATTGATGAATAATAGATATTCATATGAACAGACCCCACCCCACCCCCTGATTTGAAACACCCTAAACACATTGGGGGTGGGTTCAAAAAAACTAATTTTCTAAAAAATAGTTTTTGTAGTAGACGAGTACAGACAGACAAACTTTTGGTGATTTGCCAAATTTGAAAGATACATTTCACGTTTCATCTTTGCGGCCCCATCAGAAATTATATGGGAAACTTTAGCAACCGTCCAATGAAAATTATGTTCAAGTGTTCAGAGATTTGTTATATCCTTATATGTATATAAATTTGGTTGTCTGTAACAATGTTTGTGTGTATAAATGATCAAAGCAGGCCTACCTGACAGTTATATTAGTAGGAGCAATAAAACGGTCCCAGCTGATGCAAAGATGTTTTCAGGCCTGCCTGGTAGTCATGGTGGAGTGGACAAAAAGGTCCTTTAATGGAAGAGCGAGTAATGATAGCTGTTCATATAAATGAGTTTTGCTCCACATTCAGTTTAATTTACATCATTTAAACTTTTATCATCAATGTTCTGCTTTTTAAAATTTTAACAACATATCCAAAAAAAGTAGATAATTTTGTTCAAGCCTTCAGGAGAGTTTTTTTGAATTTGCATTGTTATTATAATACTAAATTTAGCCATTATTCATAAAATAGATATTGTTTGGGATGGAAGGAAATTGTTTTATAAATTTAAACCCAAACTTCCTCTTTGAAATATTTTAATAATGGTGGCACCAAAAGTTACACAGACTACATTGGCCTTTCATAAGGTGTGTGCTGGTCAGCCCAGGTATGTGCACTAATCAGCCCAAGGGTATGCAAAACCTATATGAAGATTCGATCGCACAACCTGACAGATACCAAACTGGATACACTCAAACAATTTTTCGGCTCTCACCACTCCGTCTTGCTGGTTGTGTTACATTAGAAGACATTTAGTAACCATGAAGTCCGCTTGACTGGATGGTAAAAAGTGTCCAGGCTTGAGGGTGAGAGTTTGATTCCCACTGTGGGTTTGCTCTTTATTTTCAGATTGTGCTGTTTGATCATCGCCATAGGATTATGGTCCGATTCAAAGTTGTGATAAAAAGCAACCGAAAGTTAGGATGAAGATAAAACTGGTCAAAATTAAAAAATAATGTTGAAATACTTCATCCAAGAAAAATTTGAAAAACTTTTGAAATATAGTTGTATTAAGAGACTGCTAAGTCTCAATTGTAAACATCAACAATTCGGATCATCAGTCATAGGGAGTTGGGTTTAATGTGTAAAGTCAGCTTCCACGTAACTAATAAGTCCTTGTGGCTGGATGATTGAAAGTGGCCAGGTATATACTGGACCCCCTCCGGCTGGGGGGGGGTGATTCTCACCATGGGCTGGCTCTTTATTCTCCGATTACGCTGTTTAATTATTGCCGTAGGAGTACAGTCCAATCCAAATTTGTGATAAAAAGCAAAGTAAAATTTGGACAAAGATAAAAACTAGGAAAAATTAATAAAAATGAATTAAGAACATTAAATAATTTGTCAAGAATTAGTTTGTCATTCTTTTCATGAGTGAAATCCACGCAACAAAATCTATTAGGATCAACCATAAAACACATATTTGGTGTTTTCTCTCTCTCAAGTGGATACTGCTCCATATTGTATTGATAATATATCGAGTACTTTTAATTTAATGAAAATAATTAAATTTTGAAATTTCAACTGCACTACTTTCTTATTAGAATTTTTTGTTAAAGTCGTATTATATATATATATATATATATGTGTGTGTGTGTGAACTATAGGGAATGAGATAGACTCGGAAAGAAAAGTATATGGAGACTTCATTTGCCAATTAATCAATTCATAAATGAATTGATATGCTATACATGTTTTGGGAGGGGTTCCCATCTTCAGTAGCATATGTGTACCTTTCAGTGGTTAAAAGGGCTCCGTAAAAAAACAAATTTAGCATCAGGTGTTTTGCTTTGGAAGCAAACATGGAAATCAAGAAAGAGTATTTCTTTTTGGGTCATAATGGTGAGTCCCTACTGTATTTTATGTGTGAAGGACTCTATGATGGTATGCTTGGATATCCTGTTGGAAGTAGTAGCAGCAGTTATGGGTATTTTATTGGTTATGCTGGACAAAGGGATAGGGATTCTTAAGCATTGGTTGTCATGGATACTTGAAAGCTGGATAGTAGTTTATTACTAGACTATTTGGGTTCTTGTTAAGTTGGGGATTTGATGTTAGTCGTGATAGCTGGTTAAGGGGGGGTCCTTGTTATGTATGATCGAATATCCTTTGTGAAAAGTATGTTCAGTGTGTTTAGTGGTCATTGTGGATATTCTAAAAAGTTTGATGGCTCTGAGTTGTACAAAGGAGATACCATACATAGGTTTCTATAGGTAGGGGTCTCCGTGACTGTGTGAAGTTCCCAATGTTGGATGTACATGAAAGGGGATTAGGTGTGGATATGGGGTTGTTAGGAATCAGAGTATATGAATATTAAAGGGTGTGTTTGGGTTTACATAGAAGTCTAAAGAATTGTTAGTTGGTGAGTGTAGAGTTATTATCAGTGAGAGGATTTTAAGGTTGAGATTAATGTACTTAGGGTCAAGTTCAGTGTTGGTAAGCAATGACTCATGCCTCTCGGAATATTTCTTTGAGTTCTATTTTGAGTATAAGTATATTCCATCCCTTGATAATTATATGTAACAAAGGTGGGAATGTGTTATGTAAGGCGGTTATGAATGGTATGCGGTCGGATTTATTTTTGTTAGAGTGAAAGAGTTTCCTCCCTGGATATTGTAGTGGCCTTTTTCATTTGGTTATTTAGGATTTCTTGTGAATATCCTCATTTAGTAAAATGCTGTAGTAGTTTACAGTTATGTCTGTTGAGTTCACTATCTGTAGAGCAAATTCTCCTAATTCTATGTGCTTGAGAAAATGGCAGTTTTCTCTTCAGATGTTTGGGGTGGACTGATTTGAGTGATGGTAGTTGATAGTGTCTGTAGGTTTGATACAGAGGGTGATCTGGAGATTTCTATTATTATCTATGTATTGCAGGTGTCTAGAAGGCTATGGAGTCAATGGATTTCTCGTCAAATTTTATAGAGTTGTGTGGAGAGTTTATATGTATGAAGAATTTCTCAAGTTCAACTTCAACTCCTGTATATATGAAAAGAATCTCTTCTATATATCTGACCTTGGAGATGCTGTCTTTGTCTATCTCTGGGTATATGTAGGTCTCTTCAAATTTACCCATGAAGATATTAACATAGGAGGGGGCCACAACTGTGCCCATGGCACTGCCTTTCACCTGGAGGAAGTGTCCATTATTAAAGTTGAAACTATTGAGTGTTAGAATGTGTTGCATAAGGGTTGTAATTGTTTCATTTTGGGGTTCTTTAGTTATTTTATTGTTAAGGGCTTCTTCGAGGGATAGAATGCCTTCTACATGTTTAATATTAGAATATAGGGATTTGACGTCGATAGTAACTAGAAATGCTTTTTCTGGAATTTTTCTGTTTTTGTTTTTGTTCAAGGGGTTAGTGGTGTCTCGTTTGTAGGCTTAAACTCACGAGGGGTTGGATATGGTGGTCTGCATATTTTGATAGTTTGGCAGTGTGGCAATTTGTAGAGGAAGTGACTGGTTTACTTTGGTTGTTCTGTTTGTGGATTTTTAGAAGCAGGTAGACCCTAGAAGGTTTTGTGGAAGTGGGTTAAAGTGTATCAAGTGTTCTTATCTGTAATGTTGTTATTGTAAATCTCTGTTAGGGTGCGAGTTATTATGTTTTGGTATTCAGTGGAAGAATCATTAGGGAGTTCTTTGTAAAAATTCTTTGTTATTGAATGTTAGCTTCTAAGAGGTGTTCATCCAACCCCCAAAGAACAATAGCTCCTCCTTTGTCTGCTCAAGTGATTATCAAGTCTGCATTATTTCTAAGATTGTTAAGCGTCTCATTCTTCAGTGGTGAGGTTATCATGTGGTTGTAGCTGATTATTATGATTGTTAATGTAGGTTTTAGTATCTTCTCTAACTGCTAGTTCAAATGTTTGGACAGTGATGTCTATGTTCTTAGGGGTGAAGAATTTATTGGCGTCTTTGAGTCTATCTAAAATATTACTATCATGGTTTGATTAGCCAAAGTGTGCTTCTAAAAGAAGTCATTAAGGTCCTTATTTTGGATATTCTTATTGGGATGGGGTTGGGGACTGGTACAGAATTTTAGGAGTATAAAGGTATTTCTAATGAATTTAGATTTACTGAGGTTGATCACTTTACTTTCTATGTATATAATAATGATATCAGATGAGATATAAATGTAATGACAATTTGGAAAATTTTCTATATTAATCTACTTTATCATAGTTTACGCATTTCGCTATATTGTTGGAAATCGTAAAGACGCCACAATGTAGCAAAAGCGTTATCCATAATAATGACATAAATTGCCATGCTCAAAAATTTTCCATATTGTCATTACATTTACATAGACATATATATCTATGTTTAAATCTCTAAACACTTGAAAGTAATCTTCATTGTGTAGTTGTTAAAGTCTCCCTTTATATCAATGTACTTGTTGCAAACAAAACAGGCTCAACTATCTCACAATCCAAGATTGATATATTCAATGAATTTATCACTGAGTATGAAGCTGGAGGAGGGGTGTGATGGATTTTTCCCGAACCTTTCACTGAAGATTACATGGAGCTCTTATTAAAATCAATATAATTTTATCATTTTTCTATCTGTGATTCTCCAGGGTGCATGAGAACCTGTCAGAATGCCTGGGGCGGGGGGATGAATAAAAAAAAGATTGGGAACATCTGTCTTGTCAGGAAAGTATTTGATTAGTCGGGAATCATAAAAGGACTCATGACTTATATTTAAATTCAGCTTAGAGCAGGAAATAATTTAATTGGCTTTTGAGTTTAACCAAAAGTAGGAATTACTGCGTCTATGCTAGCTTGCCTGCTACTGTGTATGACACAGTAGGGACCGATTGAAGTAGTTGATATACCAATAAAGGAATCTGCCATTTTCCTCTCCCCCCTGCTCTCTCCTCTGTCTTCCTCTATCTTTTTGACGCTAGAAGGTAAAAGATTTAAATTAGGTTAATTGTTTGCTTCTAATTATGTGAAGGCAGGGGACAAAGAAAGAGAAGGAAATGTTAGGGCTTCACT
>OY735233.1:18528251-18595751 GCA_963457665.1 Thysanoteuthis rhombus
AGTTGTTTACAGTGTGCTGACAATGTTGTTCAATTCACCTCTGACTGCTACGTACAGCTGGACAGTGTTTCCAAATTTTCTCACAACCAGTTTGGCCTTAACATGTACCCATATGTTTACTACGGTGTTGAGATCTTTTAAAGGATAGAAAGTGTTTGGTTTATTTTTTTTCCAGACCAGGAGTGCATCTATGAAAAAGAGTTATCTAAGCCATTCCTGTATATCAACTGCAAAGAAAAAATTTTCTGCAGTAAACTGCATCTCATCGCCTGAATAATAATTAATTACCACTACCCACGACACTTGTTCGGATATTAGATACAAGTTATTCATGTATTCTATTATATGTATCTATGTATCTGGTCTTTGCCCAGACCTAACCGTTCATAGTTTAAACTTGAAATTTTGCACACACACTCCCCTCGATGAGTAGGGATAAAAAAAAAATTTTTTTTTTCAAGATTCTCCTCCAAAATGAGGTTGGGGGGGGTCAATTTTCAATGTAAGTTTATGCTAAATTGGTCCCTTTGTTTATGTTTTTGAAAGTTTGTGTATTTTAGTGCCCAACAAAAGGCAAGAGAAGTAACTTATTCATTGATCATTTTGTTCTTCCAATTTTTTGATTGATCACCCCAACATGACATGCTGCCAAAAGACATTGGTCACCAGTAGGTTGAGAGAAAAAACCCTGTCACTGTTATTGATCATCACTAACCACAACAATCCAACTTTTGCTGGGTTCAAGTTATCCACGTGTTCTGACATTTAATTATTATATATATATATATATATATATATATATATATATATATATAATTTGAACTATAAAGAGTGAGACTGTTCCATTGCACTTAACGGAGCAGGTCCCCAAGTGGATGCTTTCGTGGCGGAGGTTGCTTTGGTTGCTTAGCAAACCAAAGACGGATTCTTCTTCTATTCTTCCCACATTAAGCCCCACAACCTTGTGTCATATTTAGCTGTAGTGAACACTCCCATCCACGAGGCAGGATTGAAACCTTCACTTCTGACCTAAAGGCTGATATCCTACCGCTGAGCTATGGAACTGGACAGTCAGTAAGGCTGAATTTAAGCGATATGTTTCTTTAGTTTAAATTCCCCATCCACTAGAGTGCTCTATTCCTATGGAAGAGCATTTTTGTCCAGCTCAAAACATTCAGAGTAGAAACTTTAAATTCTGCACTCACTCTCCATAATGATTTGTGGATTTTTTCACCCCCCCCCCTTTCTGAACCTTCAGTGGAGAGTTCAATTTACAATATAAGTTTATGATAGATTTAGGTGATTAAAATGAGCGTATATGGGTGGCGGTGATTCATAATTTCCCTTGCAATGCTAGTTTGTATCATTTTTATAATTTCAACTAATAAGAAATCTATTTGTGGCTGTCAGGCTTCAGAAAATTATTCAATATTTCATCTCGGGACTTCCTTTGCAATGGAAATATATTAGGGTACTATTACCACTACTACTACTACTAGGTAGTAAATAATGCTGAGTGAAATGAAGATTATATGGCCAGCTTCTGAGGCACAGCAGGAAGAATCTTCACCCGTGGAGGGGGGCAAATGGGGCATTTGCACCCTGTTTTTAGTTTGTTTTTTTTTTGCAGATTTCTTTGAAAACTCCCTGTGCCGTTTCCTCATCTATTCCATAAATATCCACCTCAACTCCCCCACCCCCACATCACACCAATTGAGGGTAAGGGCTGAAAGGCCTGTCAGAGGGAGTGGGGGGGGCTTTTGACCATTATACCCCCCCTCACGTTCCATTTTTTTCTGCTGCCCCCACCTACACACACATGCACACGTCATCTTCATCTCTCTCTCTTCCCTCCTCCCATCCACCTCCCTGCCTCTCCCACCTTTTAGCAACTCATTCATTTTCTGTTTTTCATCTTTTTTTTCCATTATCAACAGATTTTCCTCCTCCCCCCTTCCCCTCCCCCCAATCTTCAAAGTGCTTTTTTTCTAATAGCAAGGTTGAATAGACGAAGCCATATACAAGCACAAACAACAACTGTGAATATCCATCCATCTCTATCTATACATATATATATATATATATATATATATATATATATACTACACACACACACTGACACAAATATTCTACACATGTGCATATATGCATTTACACATACATATATGATATATGCATACACACTCACACACACATATATATATATATATATATATGTATATATTGTATTTAAAAAGCTCTTGACCTATATTCTCAATCTCTAACCATTGTCTCATGTCATAAGGGAAAACCCTACGTACAAATGATGGAGAGCCTCTAACCAGCACCAAATATGTGTTCGTCAAAGATGCGGGGTTGGGCTAGGCTGGGTGAGTCTGTTCACACACTCACACACCCCCAGGGAAAGAAAAGCTCATTGAGAACTGTTTGCCTTTTGCTTCTATGGTCAGTCTAGTTCAGTCATTCTCAATGAGGATTGATTCTTATAGAATTCAAAATTTCTTTCCGTGTTCTGGATGGGTGATGTTCTTTAACTTATTTGCTGCCAAGTGTATCTCATATCGTTGTAATTCTTGGGCAGTAAAAATTGTTGAAAATTAAAAATCTTCATTGGATGTTATAAAACATTTTTCATATAAATCAACTTATATATACTATAGAATACACACATATAATAATTGATAATGTGCAGATGTCTTCTGTCATGCTAAGGAATGCAACTGATTTAGTAAAACAGAATTTCTTACATGTTCTAATGTAATAAAATTATGAATTTAAAGAATAATATAAAAATAGAAACAAGAAACAAAAGCAAAAAATAATTAAAATTCTGTTTGTGGTTAACAGAATTCTGTTCTCCAAGCTCTCTGCAATATGAATCCACAAATATACAAAATGTATATATCTATACATTTCATAGAAGCAGTCATTTTTTTACGGTATGGGTAAGTTAGTATCTAATAGATGCTCTGTCAAGAACTAGTGTGAATGATGAGCAGAATTATTGCCGAAATCGTTCCCATCAATAAGAGACATACATGGTCATCATATACATTCATGGGGCTTGGGGGGGGGGGGCTTCAGCCCCTGCCCTTTTTCTTCTTACTACCAAAAGTGCCCTCTTAGTCAAAATTCAAAAATATGTTTTGATTGAAGACCCAACAAAAATAATGCATTGAATTTTATGGAATCTAAGAATATTTACCACGTACATTTTTCTTCATGGAGCTACCTTATCAGTGACAGGTTTGATTCCTACAGCAGCCCCATTTTCTTGTATTGTTTATTCTATTTACGATGTCTAAATTGAGTGATATATTAACCGTGTAACAATGGGAGATCATTTCAAATAAGTTTGTAAATGATATAACGCGATATATTGTTCTTTCTGTCAGACCAAATACGTCTTTTTATTAAATGCATAACTGTCACATTGAAAGAGACGAATAGATGAGAATTTGGGGTTGAAAGTACATATATATATATATATATATATATATATATATATATATATACATATATTCTAGAAAGCTTTACAGCTTTAAATACTAAATATCGAAAAAATTTTGAAAAGATCTTTTTTATGTCACTTATATTCTCTATGGCATTGCAGATTTCATTTTTAAAATGGTAATGGAGTGCTCTTTTTCTGAACTGAGCCTCTGCCCTTCTGGAAGTCTGTGAACTTCCCCGATGGTCATCCACAACGTTCATCACCATCACCAACATCCTCTTGACCTTTCCAAAATCTCTTTTGCCGCTCAAACACCCATGCACAAGATGAACATTTTGTTCAGTTTCACAGAAAAAATTTCAATTGATGAATTTCTCGATTCTTGAACTGACTATTTTTTACGATATGTAAACGTTTACTTCCAGGGATACATAATAGTGAACCGAGAATGCAAGCACATTGAAACTTTCAGGGGTTGCTTGAGCTTTCCCATTGGTCAATGTATACCATGTGGTTCATGCAGGCACACTATAGATTGGCTTACATAAACCTTGTCTTGCTAAACTTTTAAATTCATAAACTGCTTGATGCCATTTTTGATTGCAAAAATTTTTCAATTTTATTTAAAGCTGAAATGGAGGTAATCTTGATTAGTAGTTATACTTCTTGATATTTGCATTCAAATTTTCTTGTATGAATTTATGAGTTAATGGCCACACCTTGTGTGTGCTTATATATATATATATATATATATATATATATATATATACACATATGTGTGTGTATATATGGTGAGGAAATGAATGAGATTTATCTAACATAATGGTGAATTCAATTGGTGATGTAGAAACACAAAAGTTAATAAAATGGATCGTATTTATTTCCGTTTCATGTTTCGAGAGACTATTTTCTCTTGTTGTCAAATATTAAATGAGAGAAATGAGAAAATTTTGCAGACTACTTTCCAAACCTTGTTTTTTGCAAAATTTTATCATTTTTCCCACTTAATGTTTGACAAAAGAAAACATTCTCTCAAAATGTAAAAATACAATTCAGTTTCAGAACTTTTATGTTTCCATATTGTCTATTAAATTCATCATATATATGTGTATATATATATATGTGTATATATATATATATATATATATATATATATATATATATATATTTTACTGCCCAATCAAAAAGGAAAATGGAATAAAGAATTTTTTATAATCCTCTGAATGTTTATTTTATCCAAAGTTTCGAAAGAAAAATCTTTAGCTGGCGAAATCGGAAGGCTGTGTCCATCAGATGTCGAAAAACAGGTGATGGAAATTTTTTTTTTTTTTACTTTAAGTAAACATAATTTAGTTACTTTTTGCCAAAGTTTCAATTTTTTTGATTTACACGCTTAGTTTAATTTGTAAATACTTGTTGTTACATTCTCTGCTTACCGATGTATTTAATTGACACCAGATTTGAAGTATGTTGAAGTCTCTTTTCATTTTATTTTCAAGTGGGCCTACTGACGTGCTACAGAACATTTAATGGGAGATGCCGAATTGTAAAACTTGAATCTCTCTCATATATATATATATATATGTTTATGGTATCGCCCATAAATGAGTACACCTCTACCACTTTTATGAAAGTTAATTTTTTCTGAATCAATCACAGCAGGTTTTTATTATTTCTTGTGGAATATTACAAAATCAAAACAGATATTATCAGATATTATTTATGATCAAATTCTACAGCATTGAAACTTAGTTGCCAAAAATATGAATGTGCTGCTGTCCAAAAATGAGTACACCTTTACAGAAAAAGTATTTTTGGCTTTTCCCATCCTACTCAATATTTACCTTTTTTCCTCCACTCTCCTTTTCTACTGTATATGACACACACATTATCAGTAGCAGCCATCAGCCATGCCGAATTGTTGCACACTTTTGTTAACCAGGGTCATAGACTAGCAGCAATAATATTAGTTGTTCTTGGCTGTCTTTTCAATTGTGATTTTTTTTTTTTTCATTTCATGTCCACTTTCCTATATTTAGCATTAATTGGACCTTGTTTAGCAAATAAGAAGAGAACTTTGACATTAAGTCAAGAAAAGAATAAAAATCTAATGAAAAAAAAAGGGTTTCGCTTCAGCAATCGAAAAGTGGAACCATTTATTTTTTTCTGTTGAAATTAATTTTCCTGCTTTGTGAGAAAATATCCGAAAAATGAAACCTTTATGAAAATCTCTTTCATCTTCAGCTATTAATAATTGGGGATTACTGTGATTGAAAAAAAAAAAACGCTACATGAAAATTGAAAAAAAATGAAGTTATACCTTGATTAGCAGCTTTCTGCGCAGTGTTCAAGGTCATATTATAATTCATTGTGTTTTTGTTTCCAGCTTATCATCATTATCAGTCATTTATCGTCCGTTATTGAACGTAGGCCTTACCCAGGATTCACCACACCTCTCTATAATGGGTGTAGCAGAGACAATACTTTCTGAATTTGTCTAGTTCATCTCTCCATCTTGTATTTGCTTGGCTCGGTTTTGCATGTGATCTCTAGGGATCCAAGTCGTGAGTCGTGATGTCCATCGGTTGTCTGCCATTCTTGCAACATGACCAGCCCATTGCCATTTGAGTTTTCTATGATTCTCAGTCTCAGATTCCTGTTTTTCCCTGATATATTGTGCTGTTTTGTGATCTCTCCATGGTTCTTTCATGTGCATGTTGCTTGCTTCTCAGTTTGAAGGTTAGTCTGTTGGTTAAGTTCCATATTTGAGCATCGAGAAGATGCATTGGTTGTATACTCTTCTTTCTAGGACTAATGGGATTTGCTTGCTTTATCAAAGGCATCTTAGAGTGATTCTTTGCTTGATTTCTTTTTCTTTGAAGGATTTCATCAAGATTCATTGCTTCTGTTTGATGCAGTGGTCTACTTTCTCCAGTTCTTTTTGGTTTAAATAATTCATACGGCAATACCTTGACAGTACTACTTCAAAACTTTGCTGTATATCCAAGAAGGTTTTTAAAAGAAGAGTGAAAATTGGTTTGACCTGATGCCCCTTTTGTTATGTGAAAGTATAGCGTTCCTATGAAAAACATTTGTAAGAGACTGGATGATTATCTCACGCACATGACCACACCATAAAAAGAACTCCTGCTGGTAAAAAAACCTTCCAAAAATCTTTGTCTGCAAACAATTCATTCATTCATTCATTCATATATATATATATATATATATACTCTTGGGTGGCTAATTGCATCCCCCCACTCATTAATATTCTAAAAACTTCCAACTCCCTGCTCTCATTAGGACTTCTCTTTAATAGTTGTGGGTGGGGGACATCTACAGATTCGTCAAAATTTTCCCATCAAAAGACAACTATTAAATAATGCAAGGGGGAGAACTTGGTTAGCCAAGTTTTAATGCATCCGCTAATTTCAGCGTTTTAAAAATTTTGTATCACAGCAAGATTTTTCTTTCCGTTTTTTTTCTTCAAAAACTAAAGAATTTTCATGTTTCTGTCAACACTATGTTTTTACATCCCCCGCACCTGCCACATCCTTTCTATAAATCTTTCTCAAAATAACTTTGTTTTTTTCAGATCCTACTAAATTGTGCCGGTAGCCATAGCTTCCAGCCCCCCCAACTCCCCAGTTATTTAATTGTGAAAGATTCCTATCCCCACCTCCATGCTACCAATTAAGCACCTAAGAGACCAGATATATATGCAGGTAGATAGATAGATATGCAGATGGATAGAGAAATAGATATGCTGATATATATATATAAATATATATATATATAGAGAGAGAGAGAGAGAGATAGATATGCATATATATACATATATATATATATATAGATAGATAGATAGATAGATAGATATGCTGATATATATATAGATAGATAGATAGATATGCTGATATATATATAGATAGATAGATAGATATGCTGATATATATATAGATAGATAGATAGATATGCTGATATATATATAGATAGATAGATATGCTGATATATATAGAGAGAGATAGATAGATATGCTGATATATATATAGAGATAGAAAGATATGCTGATATATGTATATAGATAGATAGATATGCTGAATTATATATATATAGATAGATATGCTGATATATATGGATAGATAGATAGATATGCTGATATATATATATATAGAGAGAGAGATAGATAGATATGCTGATATATATATAGAGAGAGAGATAGATAGATATGCTGATATATATATATATATAGAGAGAGAGATAGATATGCTGATATATATATAGATAGATAGATAGATTGATAGATATGCTGATATATATACATATATGTATATATATATATAGAGATAGATATGCTGATATATATATATATATATATATATATATATATATATATATATATATATTTGATAGATATGCTGATATATATATAGAGAGAGAGAGATTGATATGCTGATATATATATATGTATAAATAGATATGCTGATATATATATATAAATAGATATGCTGATATATATAGATAGATAGATAGATAGATAGATAGATATGCTGATATATATATATAGATAGATAGATAGATATGCTGATATATATATATAGATAGATAGATAGATAGATGTGCTGATATATATAGATATATAGATAGATAGGGATGCAGAGAGAGATAGATATACAGATATATATAGATTGATAGATATTCAGATAAGATCAATAGATATGTCTGTAGATAAGATAGATATGTATGTAGATAAGATAGATAAATAGATCTGCAGATAAGATATCTATCTAGAGAGATATAGAGATCCAAAAATAAAGATAAAAATAGACATCTTAGTTTTATTGGAGCATCTTTTGGAGTCCAGACATTAAATACCTTTTGCTCTCTTTAATTATAGGCTGAAACCTTTTGAGTCTGGAGAACCTGAAGCACATTACAAGAGAAACAAACGAATCAGATACTTTTCATTGGAAAACTGAAAATTGGCTTCTTTTAAGCTGAAATAGCAATATCGATTTAGGAGAGAGAATATATAATTAGCTTCAAAATCATACAATCTCGATGATGGCCCCGTATCTCCCCCAAGGGGGTGAAACTTGAGCTGAGGAGGGCAATAGATTGTCACACTCAATTTCTTGACCGTGATATAGAATCTATCCGTGAAAAGATCCTAGAGGAACTTATTGAACTAAAATGCAATGATTAATGTAGATACTGAGTTGGAAGAGCTGGAACGACTGAATTGTTGCTGTCAAATATAATTAAACAGTCTTGACCAAATATGAGGTCTGAAATGGCTAAAGTACTGTTGTGCTTTCCAACTTCATACTCGGTTGAATGCAGCTTTAGCACAGTCAATCAAATATTGACAAAGGGAAGAAGTAGAACTGATATATTCATACGAGGAGACATGAGACTAAAACTCACCAATATCAATCCAGATATTCAGAATCTAGCAGCCAAGCATCAAGCTAGAGAGTTCCATTAAATAAACAATGTAAGTCAAATGTCATTTTAATCTCATTAGAAAAATTTTATGGGACAATCGCTTTTGATTATAGCCAAAAAGAGACAATGAGAGAAAATGTTGAAAAATGCTGTTCAAAATTATGTATAATTCGGCTACAAGAATTTGAATTCTAGAATAGCTATCTGTAAACCCGATGATGCCTGGGTATAAAATGAGACTCAGATCACTCAAATGTTCGGATTTTGACAAAAATTGTTAATAACTGGACTAAAGATAAAATTTATATCGAATGCACAGATTTTGAATGTTGGGAATGAGGCTACACGCTGAAACAGTGATAGATGAAGGTGTGGTTGTGCATGTTGAGTAGCGTCAATAAAATTTTGTATAATTTTTTTTCTGTGTATTCATAAAAATACTATTATACAATTTTCAAAAATTAGGATTTAACATTTGATGAAATAGTTTTATAAAGCAGTATAATGGTGCCTTTTATTAGAGAAACTTTCTAAAATGGACTCACTAGCAGTTATTTTCACCATTGAATCATTACATTTTCCCACTGAAACCAAAAGATCCCCGAAATAAGATGACAAATTCATTCTTAGGTCAACATGTGAAATAATCAAAAAAATATAAATAAAGGTATCTTATCAAAAATCCTCTAAATAGCAATTTCTGTCATCGAGATACAAACCAGAACATCTAAATCTAGATGGAAAATATATAAAAACATCTGAACAAAGGATTTCAATTACCTCCCTTTCTGTTATCTGCTTTTTTGTTACTGAATTAGGTGATGTTACTGACTTGTTGTAGTATAAGGACTCGTTGCCTTACCCCTCAGTAATCTTATAAAAATAAGAAATGCAGCGAAATCTTTTTTTTATCCACGTATTATTTTTAAAGCTTCAAGATAAACAACATAGGTATACACCTATATATGTATATAGATCTAAATAAATGGTTTAAAAACTTTCCTGGATCATGCTAATTCAGATTATACATAGTTTTACTTGCTGCAGGTTTTGTTATGTACCTGCTAGCCTCTATGAAACAGTCAACGCGCTTCTGGTGACTCATATCACATTAATTTACCCCAGCCATCAAAAAATGACGTTAGTATTTAGATAATTTTGCAAATGCACTGTAGTTATAAAAAGTATTAAAAACAATATGTTGCTCTGTATTTTTATCTATTTTATTTATTTTGTTTATGTTCAACCAGAATGAACACAAATTTTTTACACATCTGTAAAAAATCAAAATGGTTCCATGTTTTAAAGAGCTGAAGTCATGATGGGATATATTTGTCCCATTGAACATTTATCCAACACTGTTCAGTCATGTAACGTTAACTAATTTCTCTGTTGGTTTCATATTATGATGCTGTCATTGTCTGTGGTTGGAAAATCTCATTTACTTTATTTTTCTTGACACATACATCCCAGTAGATTTCAAAAAGTGATTGATGGGACATATGTATCCCAGCAGCCATAGAAACCTTAAGATATATAAAAGTCTCAAGAGGGTTCACGTTGAGAATCTTTTCAATCATTGCTTATGTAGATTGGTTAGGAACCATCAACAAAAACTGTCGCCATAGGTTTTTCCAGTTTTCAAATCAATCTGGCTTGCTATGTATGCATATTGTATACAGACTGTAACAATGACCCAACAAGCCTGAAACTTTAATCATTTACTCCTTATTATGGCTAGAAAGACATTTTTCTTGTTTTATGAAAATTCCCCTTGTACCAGGTTTCAAGTGTGTTAATGGCAATTTACACTGTAAGTTTATGCTAAATTGTTGCTTGGTTTTTCTCTGGCAGTGTTCATGCTTTTTTAGTGATCACTGCCCGACAAAAGGCGAGGGAAGTAACTTATTTATTGATCACCGCTTTTTCCAGTTTCTTAATTGGTCACCCCCAATATGCCAAAAGACAGTCTTGTGATGGTTTTTATTTAGTGACTAACCGGACGTTTTCTTTTTTGCTTCATTTCTAGCTGGGATGATTTGTTTTATTGTTTGTTTCTGTAAAATTAATTTGTTTGTTTTTATTTGCCTTTAACATTTTTTTTTTCACTGTTAAGTAAACCTGTCGACTACTAAATGATCTTGGGGGAGAAGGAAAAGTTTTGCCTGTCAGAATTTCACTGAGGTCAAAATAAGGGACAGGCAGAGAACTACCAGATTTCTTTGTGTTACGCGCAAGAAATTTCGTAACCAAATCACCCTCATATTCTTGCTACACTCGAGTGTACACTTGAAAAAAAATTTTCATAAGTTACTAAAATTAAGCTCATTTGATGTGTGAGTTATGCACTCTCAACTTTCACTGAGAAATCTATTTGAATTACATCACAAACCAACTGTAAAATAAAATGAATTAGACAAAAACACTTCTGTAGTCAATGAGAGAAACTTTATTTTTAATTTGAGTCTTTCCTCTTCATGAGCCCAGGTGCAGGGGTTGAAAGGATTAACCACAATTTTTTATTACTACAATATGTATTTCCTTCCTGAGAAGCCTATGCAACACAAATAGAAACAGCTAAAATAAACTGAAATGAATAATAAGTAAATTTCAAAACAATGGCTTCAAATTGAGTGCACAAAATGTTTAAAGATAGGTACCTTTTGTTTTTTATATTTTTTTTTCTCATGTCATCTTATTTAATGAAATTAAAATAATTACCTTTGTAACAGTATGCAACATAGAAATAGTGGATACTCATTATATAACTGCAACCAAGAGACAGATCTGCAAACTGAGAACCATGCAATGTGCACATGAAAGAACTATGCTGGGCCTCACATGGAGAGACCACAAGATAGCACAGTACATCCAGAGAAAGACAGGAGTCAGGGACATCATAGAATCCATTGAAAATCTCAAATGGCAATGGGCTGGCCATGTTGCAAGAACGGTGGACAACCGATGGACATCGCGACTCACGACATGGATCCCCCGTGATCACATGCGCAACCGAGGCCAGCAGAATATTAGATGGAGGGACAAGCTAGACAAATTCAGAAAATACTGGCTCCCTGATGCCCATGATATAGAAGTGTGGCACATCCTGGGGAAGGTGTATCTCCAACGACGGACGTTAAAAGACTGATGATGATGATATAACTGCAGTATTGCAGAACACAGATTTGAAACATCAAAACAGAAAAATCCATAGGACTACCCAACTGTAGAGCCACATAAAGTACTCGTTATACAAGAGACTACAATTTTATGCCTTTACCTGTTACCACTGCCACAAGAATTGGAGATGTACATATACTTACCCATGTCCTTCCATCAATCTGTCCACACGATATCTCCGAAAGTTGTCAATGAATTTCAGGGAAATCGGATAGAAAGGTGAGCTATGGGCTCCGAAAGATATTATCAAATTTTAGGGTTGATCCATGCACAGTTAACTCCCTTACGTGATAGATAGATGTTCGAATCATTCAAAATCTCTCAAAGCACTGCCTGTGCGCATAATATCTCCAAAAGATCTGCCTGTGCATACAATATCTCTAAAAGTTCTACTTGTGCACGCAATATCTCCAAAAGTTCTGCTTGTGCACACAATATCTCCAAAAGTTTCCAATGTATGAAGAGTGGTCTACAGATGAAGTGATTGAATTTTGGAGTGGATTCATATTCGGTTATCTTCCCAATTCAATTTTTAGTGAATGACAAAGGTATTGCCAGAGGTATGCGCTCTCTGAGTACTTTATAGTTTCTGTTGCAATTGTTGGTTTACAAGAGGCTGGAGTGCTGCCGTGCTATCCACCCACTGCTGATGAGAGTAATTGATACATGCCTTTCTCAAGGGTACTAGTGCAAAACGAACTCAAAGCTGGATTTCGAACTTGGTCCATCGATTCTATTCTTCGTACTATTAACCATTAGGCCACCTGCACATCCCTAGCTGTCGGCATTTCTGCTCAAATTTGGAAGTTAAAAAAATGTATTTTGTTTGAGGAGGGATTAAAAAAAAGTAATCCAGGGTGGCACTTGAGGATAACTTGATGCAATATAAAGCTAAGGAAGGCCAAAAAATTCAACAATAGAAAAAAACAATGTAAGCAATCAGTGCATGGAATTGAACTTCATGTAGAAATCTTTGTTCAAGAGAACAATATTTGACTATTGAGGCCTTCCATATAAAAAAAGAATGAGATACATTGCAAAAGAGGCATTTTTTTCTTAGATTCTGCATGACAGAAACAGTCTACAAAGACTTCTTCAAATTACCAAAAGTTTTCTTGACAAAACTTTCCAACTCTTAAACTAACAATTACTTCAGGAATCAAAAATGAAAACCTCATCATATTTGTATAGACTTAGCTATAAAAATGCAAATTGTCATATTAATAGAAAACAAATGAGCTATTTCGCTCTCTCTTTCATTATCTATCTCTCTCTCTCTTTGTTCTAATATATATATATATATATATATATATATATATATATATATATATATATATATATGCACTCTTTTTCTGTCATAAGAATCAAAAGTGCCTTTTGCAATCTCACTGTGGCAAATTATATCCAATTGCTGCACTTTACCAAAATAAATAGCTCTTCAACCTCTACCTCCTCCCATGCACATCCAATGCCAATGGGATCTGAAGGAAGGAAATTCATTCTTTTCTCTCTCGATAGTTTCTTTGATGGAATATAAACTGTCAGATCAGCTTTTTATCAATGAGCTTTACATATCCAATTTCCACCCACTCCCCTTCCCGGCTTTTTGATGCTTTCCCAACCTACTTCTTCTGCTTTTTTTTTTTTTTCATAATATAGTTAGAAACCATCAACCAAAACTGTCAACGTAGGTTTCTTCTGTTTCTGAGTTGGTCTGGCTGACTGACTGCGTAAGATTGAAATTTTCAATTTTTACTCTTTATTTTGTCTAAAAAAATTAGTTTGAGGTATCATTCACGCTTGTTCGTTAGAAATTCAGACCTTTTTAGTGATAACTGCCTAACAAAAGGTGAAAGAAGTTATTTATTCATTGATCATCCCCTTTTCTAATTTTTTAGTTGATCACCCCAACATCATTATTATTATTATCATTATTATTATTATTATTATTATTAAGAAGAAGACAGAAAAAAAAAGGACCCGCTTTACCATCAACCGAAACTGTCAATGTAGGTTTCTTCTGTTATTAAGTTGGTCTGGCTGGCTGGCTATGTAAGATCGAAATTTTCAATATTTACTCTTTATTGTGTCTACAAAAAAATTTTTGTTTTGGGTTTGTTTTTTTTTAAATCCTCACCTAAATAGTTTTGTTTAGGTTTTTTTTTAGGAGGGGGGATCACTTTGCCATGTAAATTTATGCTAAATTGATCCCTCAGTTAGTGTGTGGCATCATTCACGCTGGTTCTTTGGAAATCCAGGCCTTTTTAGTGATAACTGCCCAACAAAAGGTGAGAGAAGTTACTTATTCATTGATCATCTCATTTTCAATTTTTTTTTGATTGATCACCCCCAACATGGTATGCTGCCAAAATACATTGGTCATGTTATGTTTCTATTGAGTGACTAACCAGACCTATATTTATTATGGAGAAGAGAGAAAAAAAAGGAACAGCTATACTGTTCCTGTGACATTGATGATGCTCAGGCGACTTAATATCCGTGTGATGATGATGATGATTGTGGCCTGCTACGTATGTTATCATAACACAGCAAAAACGGCAGTTGGTCGGGCAAAATCCACACACATAATGATTAGCAATGTGCATGTGTCTTCTATCACATTAAGGGTTGTAACTGACGTATCGATATATAGTTCCATTCATGTTCTAATGAAGAAATAAAAATGCTGGATTTAAAGATTAATAAATAGAAAAAGTAATTAAATACAAAAAATAATAAAAATACTTGTTCGGTCAACAGGAATCTATTCTCCAAGGTCACTGCAATCAAAATCAATTTAAAGTCTAACCAATCAATACTTTGAGAGAAAATTTCAAAATAAGAAATTAAAGTGTTGTCGCCATTCGTGGCGTTATAACTCAACAGCCTTCATTTATTTAGACCAATCAACATCTTACAGAGTACATGTACAATGATTTCTTCCAATCAACTTTGGGGAAGAATCAATCAATCAATCGATTCATTATTTATCTATGGTTTGACTCCCCCCCTTCAACTCATTCTGAACAGTTGCACCATTTTCTATAATTGATAAAGTAGTCATCATTTTTGGTAATGCGTTCATAGTAGTAATTAAATGTGTATTAAAAGTGTACAACAATAGGTTCGGCTGATGGATCCCACTGATACTATAAGTGTGACAGACTTGGTAGGAAGAGAGAGGGTTGATAAACAAAGCAGTTTAATAAGAAAGTTGGAAGAGAGGAGAGAAAAGAAAGTTAGGTAGTTTAGTATGAGGACAGGAAGGGAGAGGGACTGATGACTGCTACTGATACTGCAAGTGTAATAGATACAGCTTGTATATATATATGTATATATAAGTGAAAAACAGGAAAACATTACTAATATGGTTTATTGTAATCATATCAGACCTAATATTTATTACTATAATAATGATTATTACTCTTCAAGTGAAAACAGGAAAGAGAGGTGACAGTAACATAGTTTATAGTGGAGCATAGGGCCCAATTGCAGTTCCAATAGTAAGTAGAGAGTGGAGTTCCTAGCCCCATGCCCAAGATGGACTGCCTTACATGGCTAAAGGGTTCCAACTGACCTGCTATTTACCCATAGCTGGGAGAAGTGGATTCATGCCTTTCTTAAAGGCATTAGTGTGAAGTGAACATAAGCAACCTTGGCCGAAACTCAAATTCAGCTCACCAATTCCGTTTTCCGTGCTGGTAATCGCAACACCATTCCGTACTTTCCCTTGCCCCATAGTAGTAGTACTGACGATGGTATTAGAAATGTCATTTATCATAATTCTTGAGGAATTTCTTTCTCTTTAGGAAAATCGGGTTGAGGATTGGATGTCTTCATTTTCAGATTAGAGGTATGAAAGCCGATCTTCTTTGCCCCCAGGGCAGTCTATTTAGGAAATCTTGATTATGATGACATTCCTTCTTTTCTCTCTCTCTCTCTTTCTCCAATCTTTTTTTATCTTCCTTTATGCTTGTTTCTTCAGCAGAAATCTTGCTGGCTATCTGGCGGACTGGAAAGAAATCTTGGTACAGTTGGAAAAATCCGAAATGAAGATCGTTGTCAAATTACCTGATAATCTTTCTTTTGCACCATTCTGGTTATCTGATTTCTAGCGATAACTTTCATCTCTTTTTCTGTCTGTCTCTATCTCTCTCTTTTCTGAATACTGACTCTCTCTCACTCTCTATACACATGCATATATATATGTGTGTGTGTGTATCATACAAATCAGGAGTACAATATAATATATCATGCAATGTATCATAGGTTTATATCACAAAGTGCTCAATACATTCAACATTAAATACTAATTTTAAGTTGAGTTTAAATAGAGCTTAAAATATGATAAAGTAAAGGATTTTCTATACAAAGATGTTTATGTTTCTACCCTGTTTGGGCTTCTTTGGTTTATTATAGATCTTTATTTGGAACATCAGGTAGAATCTTTCTTCTTTTTTTTTTCATCCTACACCCGAGAAAAAATAGTCATCCCACACACCCTCGTCATTAATTGTTTTTTCTATATACGTTGTCTTGGGTGGGTGTAATGACGTGAGATCATTTTAAGTAAGTTTCTACGTGATATAACACAACTTATAATCATATGTATATATATTCATATATATTTATATACACACACACACACACACATAACTCAGGCTCTTCCTCTCTCCTGTTAATATATCTAATCCCCCGTCTCTTTCTACTTGTTTATATCAATCCATCCCCTATCCATTTTTCAAGTATATCTTTAATCAATCACCTTATATCTATTCCAGTACTTACTTGTTTTTAAATGGTCAAACTATTACCTTTCCTCCTTCCAAAACAGAGTTACTAATTAAATTTCCTTTGGAATTATGGTAAACATATATCACCACCCCCATTGACGCACACACACACACACACACACTGACTTCTGTTGGGTACGAGGTAATCGTGTTGCTATGCCAGCGGCACTGTTTCCCTTCTTATTTTCCCCTGTTGATTCTTTATTTGAAATATTGCCTGGGTTTGTTGGTTTAGTGTTACGATGAATTTATGCCCAGATAAAGTTGATTTCCTTACACAACAAAACTTTTTTTCTCGGCTTTTCTTTTCATACCAATCCATAGGTAGGAGTTAGTTTGTGTGGGCTAGATGGATATGCCATTTCACCCATAAATAAATGAGTGCACACCAACTTTTTTACAGAAAGTTGATTTTATTCTAAACCAAACATAGAAAGATTTTATCACTTCTAGTGGAACATTACACACTCAAAACGGATATTATCAGGTATTATTTCTAACCAAACTCTTCAGCATTGGAATTCTGTTACCAGAAATAATACCTGATAATATTCATTTTGATAGTATTATGTTCCAAAAGAAATAATAAAATCTTACTATGTTTAGTCTGGAATAAAATTTATTTTCAATAAAGATTTGGTAGGGATGTTCTCATTTGTGGCGACACCCTGTGTTCATGTATATATATATATATATATATATATATATATATATATATATATATATATATATATATATATATGGTACCCTAAAAACAAATGGATAAATGGAGCTATATATTAAAATCATAGCCTAATGGGAGATAGTATTTGATCAAAATTGGTGGGGGTGCCATGTGGATATAACTTTTGTTTTTAAATCCCCCAAATAGTTACATAGTGAATAACTGATCCCAACAAGAAAATATAAACATTGTACCATAATATCAAATTCTGTGTATAACATAAAAAACGCTGATGAAAATTACATAAATTACACTACTAGATATTGGGAAATAGGTGACTGATAATTTGAAAAAAGTTTTATTGTATATTTAGTTTTTAAAGCTGTAAAGATTTCGAAACCATATACATGTATATTATCAAGAAGTGGGTACATAATCTGACAGAGTAGTTATTTAAATGCGTTGTATTATTTGAAACTCTATTAGTAATGACTTCCCATTATTACGCAGAGAATGAGTAGTTTCTTTTAGCATTATATGGGTATTTCTGCCAAACATCAACTCCCCAGGAGCGGTGTATCGGAGGAATTTAAAGTCACCCAAGCCTGGGACATGATGATGTTACAGCGATTCCTCTGATGTCCAATTTGTTTCGAGAAGAATCCGTGTGAGAACAAGAAGAAAATGGCGGGCACATGAAGCAAAGAGAGCGGAGGCTTCAACAAAAAAAACAAGATGAGCATCGTAAGAGTCGGATGAGCAGGGTTGTGGCCCAGGTAGGAATATGCAAAGCCTTGAAAGATCCCCTGGACAAAGCTCTGTTGAGCCAAAGCACCGTGGTTTATAAGATCCTCCCAAGTACTGCAAACAGCATATTTTATGCTTGCCAACTGTGATCTAAGAGGGAAATTCTCAAGCATATCTTAAGATGCTGCCAGAGAGTATTAGAAGAAGGGCGATACTGCTGGCATCATAACCAAGTTCTTCAGTCTTTGGTGGTCACAATTGGTGTTGCAATTCAAGACAACAAGAATCAAATGGTCCATCACCGTCATCAGAGCTAAGAGAAAGGCACAACATCAATCAAGCCTTTTTGTGGGTGGGGGTTCTAGCCACCGCTCATGAGTAGCAGATCCAAGTCACCCAGGGAAAGCAGCTCTAGTTCCCAGAGAGCATCCCAACTGCTTTACTCCGCCCAGATATGGTGTTAACATCAGAGTCTTCAAAGCAAGTGATAATGCTAGTAGGGCAGAATTGAAGAGGTCAGTGCAAAGAAAAGGGCCAAAGAAAAGGGCAGAATTCATAGAACAATTGAAGTTGGGTGCTGGGGCTTTGCTAACCATTCAATACATTAGAACCTCAAACATCTTAGTGTGAGAGGTCTGCATATTAGAAAGGCCACCAAAAATATTCTAGAAGCTGTAAAAGAGGCCTTGCGGTGGTTATGGATACAGAGTGGGGACCCGTGGAAGAGAATGCCCCTGGCTTGATTGCCTGGGCAAACATGTCTGATGATCAAACCTCATGACCCCATATTCATAGCTGAAGATTTGTCCTAGTATCACTGATTGCTATACTCAAAAGACCTTGAAAGCAGTTATTTGGCCTTTGCATTACTGGCTGCTGTTTAGCTCAATGGTAATAGCATCGCTACGTTAAAGCGGCTACCCTATCAGTGGTAGGTTTGATTCCTACAGCCCCATTTTCTTTAATTGTTTATTCTATTTACGTTGTCTGGATTGAGTGATATATTAATCATGTAATGACAAGAGATCATCCCAAATAAGTTTCTATATAATATAACGCAATTTATAATTTATTATGTCAGAGCAAATATGTCCAATCCTTAATATATAGCTGTCACGTTGAAAGAGACAAACAGACCAAGAATAAACCAGATGAGAATTTGGGTTGAAAGCACTTATTCGGCCGTTGCATATATATATATATATATATATATATATATATATATATATATATATATATATATATATATATGTAATGTAACTAAGTAAAAAATGCAAATAAAAACACATTAGATTATGATGAACCTTGAATTGTGGAAAATCTTAGAACAAATTAACCACACGAATCTAGGAATACCTGTATTTATAAAGCCAGTGTCCGTTGCTTTGTCATGCACAATGACTGTCTAGCTTTGTTTTTGTTCACGTCTATGTTTACACCTAATACAACATTCATATTTTACATACATAGTCTCAATAGAAATTTACATAAAATGATATAATTCACGTTACTCATTTCAACCAGGTAAGTACGAGAAACATTACCAATCATAGCGATGATCACGGATTTTATGTTGTGAAAATGTTCAAATGTATTGCAAAAATTTGAATCATTGAAGTTTTAATTGAGATTTTAATTGCAAGAAGATAGCATAGTCAGTCTTTGTCATCCAAAATAAATTTTGAGTATGCCATGATTGACATCTGCTGAGAAAAAAATTTAAACTCTGCAATTGAAGATCTTCCAAAAAAATGAAGTAGCCATTTTACAAATTTAAGATTCAATGAAAATTAGTTGATTAGTATTATCTAACTACAATTAAAGAAATCTGTGTGTGTGTGTGTGTGTGCACCATGATTTTCCAATAACTGGCCAGTGTATGAAGTTGACATTTGCCAGACATATTACTCTACACACATGGCAGTGCAGTGTCAAGTTTGAAGTTGTTTGGATCAGCAGTCCTCTAGAAATCTAATAAAAACAAATTAAGTATTAAAGATTACTGATGTTATCTGAATTAAAAATATCTAAATTGGCAACAATGAAGAGAAGTAACTGAAATACTTCGGGACCATAGTTTCATACAATAAACGGATTATTATTTTACTTGATTATTATCCTCAAAAGAGGAGGAAATCAAGCAAAGAATCACTTTGGGATGGCAAGCCTTCGGCAGAGCAAGCTCAACTTTCAAGAACCAGATGATCCCAATAATCCTAAAAAGAAGAGTATACAACCAATGCATTCTCCCTATAGTCACTTATGGAGCTGAAACATGGAACTCAACCGATAGAGACTGACCTGCAAACTGAGAAGTATGCAACGTGCGCATGAGAGAATCATGCTCAACCTTACATGGAGAGATCACAAGACAGCACAGTATATAAGGAAGAAAACGGGTGTCCATGACATCATAGAAACTATCAAAAAACTCAAATGGCAATGGGCAGGCCATGTTGCAAGAATGAAAGACAACCGATGGACATCATGTCTCACAACATGGATCCTCAGAGATCTCATAAGAAACCGAGGCCGACAGAACACAAGATGGAGAGATGAACTTGACTGATTCAGGAAATACTGGCTCCGTGATGCCCATGATAGGGAATTGTGGCGAATCCTGGGGAAGGTCTATGTTCAACGACGGACGTTAAAAGACTGATGGTGGTGGTGGTGGTGGTGGTGGTGGTGGTGGTGGTGAAGAAGAAGAAGAACATGAACATGAACACACTAAAAAGTCTGACACCTTCCGAACTTGCACCTTTGCACAGTTACTGCCCTAGTCTGAATGAATTTTTTTTTTAAATCTTACTGTGTTTGATAATGCTGTTGTAAATCCTACTCCTTGTAAAGTTCTCTATTCTCCCGTTGGTGTATCACCCCACGTACCTACCTACTTTTCTTCGGACACCTGATCACTACCCTTCGTCTCTCCGCCCTCAATGAAGACTGCCAGTGCTGGCTTTTTATACCCGGGTCTGAATTTCTCGTAATCTGTCTGGGTTTTTGGGTGCTTCATTTTAAAATTTAATGAAATCCAAGTTTTTTCTACGCATTGAAGTTTCTGAATTTTTTTCCACTTCTTGAAACTATAAAGTAGCTACTGGATGCGATTCTTAACTCATTATATTTTATATTATGCAAACCATACATTAAACTTCATATCATGTATCCTAAAATTTATGTTGAATGTATATAAAACTAACATTCCAAGAGAAATTATGAATCATTGTGACCCACACATGCTACTTTTTACCTTGTAAATTAAGCAGCAGTGCAGGTAAAATCAAGTTACCTCGATGAAAATACTACCAGTTTCGTTTAAATAATGAATTTATGATTTTTTTTTTAACAGGTCTGGTTAGTTACTCCATATGGTGATGAATTAAGTAAATTTGAAAATGAATCAATGAATAAGTTACTTTTTTCCCCTTTTTAGGATTGTGATCACTAAAAAGGACAAATTTTTAAAAAACGAGCTTGAATGCTGCTGGACATAAACTGAGGGACCAAGTTGACATAAACTTTGATTGTCAATAGAACCTGCCAATAAAAACCTACTTAAGGAGGGAATTTTAAAAAAAAACAAACTAAGCATTTCCCCTACTCATTGAGGGGTGTTTGCGCAAAATTTTGTCGTGTCTACTATGAACAATTAAGGCTGGGCAAAGTCCAGATAGATACATATGTGATGATCGTAAAGACATTTTTATTAGGTAACATATTTTGTCCAGCATCAGTGTTGACCAGTGGCAAGTCAACCAGCTAACGACATGAATGGATAAAGAAAATGAACGTCATGTAGGACTCAGTTGTTAGCTCAGTCAATAGAGCAGTGTTACATTAAGACTGTTTCCTGGTGGATACGGGTTTGAGTATGTGTGACAATCATTTTCTTTATTGACTCACGTGGTCGGCTGTTCAATTAGCTACTAGTTATCACAGGTGCCGGACAAAATATTCTCCCTAATAAAAATGTCCCTAGAATTATCACATTCTGTTGAATATAAAACTATCCAATCTGATGATGTACATAGATAGATATAAATGTCAGAACTCATGAATAACTTAGACCCAGCAAATATGATTAAACCAGTCAGTTGTTGGTAGCAGTGATTAATTTACAGATTTCTATTCTTCACAGTATAAGTTTTGTCATATCTATTTCCTCTTCAGTAACAAAACAAACAACCTTTCAGGAAGGCTCAAACCAGTTCTGAATTATAATGCAATGATCTCTAATTTTGAAGATTTTGATGAATGGTTTCAAAGTCAAGAGTAACATTTATTTGTATCACTAGTAGCTTACTAATGACTGTCCCTCTCCAAGATCTAGTACTTTGGCATGGTGGAGTTGCTTGGCTTGCGTATTCCAATAACCTAAGAGAGCTATGCCGACGAGAATTCAATTCCGAGTAGCTTCAACCAAGTCAGACAGCTCAAAGGAAGGTAATTCGACAAAACTTTATTAATCCACCCCCCCAAAAAGCTATGTGCCCTAATCCTCGGGCCCCCTGATTTGATTTTCCTCATTTTGTTCCAGTTCCATCTTTCGTACCATTTTTTTTAATTATCTTCCCCTAAATCTCATTCCCCATCGCCCTTATCCTTTCCCAACAAGTTAGTACCTTTAATTCCATTTTTGTGAAAAAGAAAAATTACAGTCCTAATTTTATCTTCTGTGAAAAATAAAAACTATATTCCCAAAAACTATTGAAAAAAAAACTCAAAACACACAAACTTCTTATTATTTCTATTCATATTCGGACCATCCTCATCTTGGTTGTTTTTCATACAACGTTTCGGCCATTGTACTTTACAAGAATCATCTGGTAGGTGTGGGGAAGTAACGAACCGAACCCTTTATTTAACCGACGGGTGTATATTGACTGCACTCCCCTCGTAGCATTAGTAGTATTATTACTGTCTCACACTGGAATTGAACTTAGAACCATCAGATTACTTGCAGTAATTTTTTCTGATTCTGTAACCACTACGCTATGTGTCCGAAATGTTATATGAAAAACAACCAAGATGAGGATGGTCCGAATATTAATAGAAATAATAATAATACCTCATCTCAAAAATTCAGAGATATACTAACAAACTTCTTAGTTCACAACTGATTTGGCTTTAAATGACCCATGAACGGTTGATATGCTGTTAAACCAACTAACCAACCAATAGTGACTGTCAATTGGATAAAAATATTTTTTAGCCAGACACCCGTATAAAGTCTACAGTTGACTTTGTTTTCCTACCATAACAAGAACAATCCTCATCAAAATGGGGGTTATAAATCGATGTGTAAAATCTACACCCCCTACCATGATTTGAACTCACAGCCAGGAGGCCATCTTACTGATTGAGCTAAATCAACAAGTCCTAAATATCAACGAATATTCATCACACAGATCTACATTGGCTTCTAATCATTATGATAAATAAATGCATCTATACAAAGGAAAAAATATATGGTTTTATAAATTTTTTATTCATTATACATACAATACAGAAGTTGCGGTAATCATCTTAGTCAGAATAGGAGTTAGGGTGGACTTTGTCTTGTTTTTAAAGGTCTTATCGGGTTATACGTTATCTGGGGTTTCTGTGAAGAATCTGAGTTTATTTGGGAGCAGAATCCAGGGAGATTTTTTTTTTTTCAGGGAGAGCTACTGGCAGCCCTGCCCCTGAACAACTGGCGGGGGGGGAGGGCAACTCAGAAGTTTTCTTTTCCTGTTATTCTTCATCATGTTTCCAAGGCGTCAGGACTTTCTTCAGCAAAACTCCAGCCCTAACCTTGAAGTAAAAAATAACACCCCCCTCCTTCGCACCCTCCTGTTGCCTGTGTCTCCCATTTTCTGCTCCCATGTTTTTGTTCAGGCTTATGCTACTAAGACTCGCTGCGAGGGGTGTCCACTGCCACATTCCCAGGGAGGCGGAGGGGCTAAAGGATATATCATTTGGTTGGGGCCAAAAAGAGGTATCCGGTTAAGAGACTAAAGAGTGCCTAAGCTGTAATTTATCCCTAGTTGTCACTGTTCTCAGTGTCCTCTTGATCCCCCGGGCCTCTATAAGGTTCCAACTTTCAAACCTCCTCACGCTGGCTGAAAAGGCCTGATCCTGGGGAGGGCAAATGCATACCTTGCAAGTCTTGCGCATTCAGCTCAAGACACATGCATTATGATACATCCTCACGCTCACATGCATGAAAGGAAAATTCTTCAAGCATTTTGTGGAAAGTGTTGGATTTATATAGATTTATCAAATTGGTTTTGATTTATGAGAAAAATCTTATCTTGGATTACGCATATTTCTAAGTAGACTTCTAGATAACTCTTAATTTCGGTAGCTGATTGGCGCTGAAATGCAATTTCACCTAATCTTGGATACATAATTTTCAAAATTTTTTTTTCAGGGAGCATGCCCCCTGACTCCACTTGGATAATACCCCCTCCCAATATTCGTCCCTGCCCTTGGAAATTTTGTTGACAAGTACGAAAAAGTCCCCTTTTCACCCCCCCAGCAGATGCTCCTGATCACTGCTTCTTGATATGTGGAACAGATTCAGTGTGAAAACAGTCACTTCCCAAAATAAGTGCATACTTTCAAAAGTAATCTAAAAAATGACATTAATCACTATTTATACACCAATAAATTCAGTTATTAATTATCTCAAAATCTACCAACAAACCAATGACTACAAATCACCATCAAGCAGAAGAACCCGATATGTAGACTGGTATGATAACACTTTTGGCTGGATATATATCTACTGGAAATAGAGATAATAGTGGTAAAATGAGTAATATTTACTCAGCTTAATCTGGCGCAGAGCCAATCCAAACCAAGAAAAAGCTTTGTGTGAAACAAGAACACTAGTGCAGACCCCCAGTGAGGATCGAAATCAATGCAGTAGTAACAATCTGCGAAATTGGCTTGCTAACTATTGTTTCAAAGCAAAGACTCCGGAGAGTTTTTTATGGGTATTTCAGAAAGTCTATGCAAGACCAGTGAGGATCAAAAACATGGCAATACAGGCAGGGGTGAGGGGCGCCTGGGGGGCACAAATGTGCTAAATCCACTAACAATTTTTGTTGACCACCCCAAAAACCCTTTCAGTCTCCAAAAGCCATAAATCTCATACCTTTTTAGAGAGAAACAAATTATGATTCCCAAATTGACCTTCAAACTGAGAACCATGCTACGTATACATGAGAGAATCATGCTCAACCTCACATGGAGAGATTATAAGAGGGCACAGTATATTAGAGAAAAGATAGTCCATTAGAAAAATCAAATGGCAATGGGCTGGATATGTTGGAGGAATGTCAGACAACCGCTGGACATCATGACTCATAACATGGATCTCCAGCAATCACATGCAAAATTGTGGTCAACAGAGAGTAAGATGGTGTGAAGAACTAGACAAAGTCAGAAAGTACTGGCTCCACAATGCCCATAATAAAGAGGTCTGGTGAATCTTGGGGTAGGTCTATGCCCAACGACAGACACTAAAAGGCTGATGATGTTGTAAATGTACAAATAAATAAATGAATATGGTAAAGCATACTGTAAAAGAAATATCCAGTTAATCAATTAAAACTATAAATTCCATAAAACTTCAATACAGTAAACTTGAAAAAAATTTTAGTGATTAAAATACTGTCAGACATCAGATATTTTTGCTCAAAATTTAAAATGGGTGTATAAATTAGGCTAAATTTTCATAATGCAAAATCAGTCTGAAGGCCTGATCTGGGTGTGGGGTTTAATGCCCTATTCGCCCCTCCTAGTTAACGTCCTTGACACAGGGAAACTGTTGTAACAATCTATGAGACATGCTTATGAACTTTTGCTCTGCACAATGATGACAAACCTTTTTTGCCCAGCATGTCAAAATTTTAATTTTTTTCCAACGATCCTGTTATCAGAGTGTTGCTTACATGTATTTGAGTTTACAGCAAATGCTTATAGATAAGCGACCTATTTGTCTGATATGTTTATATAACTGGGAGTGTAATAAAAAAAAAAATATATAACTTGAAGTTTCAATATCTACTCATAAAACTAGGATAGTGAAATTTAATTTGGAAGGTTTTTTTTTCTCTAAAATGGCTTGTGTGTCCCCTAAAAAACCCGGGGCGTGTCAGTGTTCTGCCATCACTGCTCTAGACTCTATAGCAAGGTGTCCGTTAACATGTATTCACTGAGCCTGGCTAAGACTGACACAAAGCAACAAAGCATTGTGGAATTCTGACTCACTCGGACACTCCCATGTCGTGCAAAAGATGATTCATTGAATTCATCTCCATTTCTTAAGCCATCCATGGAGACCCAATCATTGTTTCTGTTGCAGTTGTGGGTATCTACACACACACCTTTGTGTTCATGTTTGTATTACAAAATACATATAAGCCATCTGTATATCAAACATATATATATATATATATATTATATGCATGATACAGATGTACACCTTACTTATACAAGTATATATGTGAATGTATTTTTTTGTGTATGTATATATGTGTGTATATATTTCTGTATATGTATGTTTGTGTGAGTCTGTATATATTTTTGTGTGTGTATGTATATATATGCGTGTATATATATATATATATATATATGTATGTATATGCATATGTTTGTGTCTATGTGTGTGTATAAGTTTATGTTTTTGTATATGTGTATATATATATATATATATATCTTGTGTGTGTTTGTGTGCGTGTGTATTATATGTCACACTTCACCTTAAAACTCCATTGCTCAGGCTGGAGGGTTATTCCACATAGAGACCCCCCCCCAGTGTCTATGGTCCTACTTCTGTGGCAGACTATTCCAAAATATCTTAGTTCACAACATATATATATATATATATATATATATATATATATATTTGTATGGCTTGGAACATCTTTGTTACTTCCCAAGAGAATTCAAATCAACTGAAAGACTGAACTGCACCCTTTTTGTGCCCATTGCATCCAGTAGATCTCCTTCATCTTTTGTGATTGTCTATCACTGAAGTGGAATGAAGAGAAAAAAAAAAGTTGACTTGTGCTTGAATTAAGAGGGCCATTTTATTTTCCTTTTTGATGTTGCAGTATTTACGAGACAAGAGGACCCTAATGAACTGAACCAATTGTTAAACGCATAGAAAAAAGATGGGGAGAAAATCTTCTTTTTTTCATTTCCTTTATGTGGGCAGAGTTGCTGTTAAAGGCACTTGATTGCCTTAACAGAGTTGTCTACCCTTTGTTAAACAAGATGGTGATTTTGATTCTAATAAATAGGCTCCAGCCGTTGCCCAGGCTCTAACAAAAACTAGAAAACAACGTATTAAGAAACAAAAGATTATTTGGTTTTCCCTTTTGTCTTGGTTTTTGGAAATCACCTTCATATACATTCCTGATGAACAATGCTGTTAGATGTAAGTCTGGTGATGTGACTAAACTCTCTGAGCTCTCTTGATTTGATCTGATCTGTGATGGTAGCTGCAGTACTTGTTCTCTTGATGATGTCACTGTTCCTGACTCTGTTAGCAATTGTCAGACTCGGGATATTTCTGAGACATCTCGTTTTTTTAAAAAACTTGCAGTTTCCTGTAGTTTGCTTTCTATGTCCATGTTTCTGAGGCATATATTGCTATAGGAAGTTTCAATGCATTGTACAGGCGGATTTTAATCTGTTCTAATATGTCTAGCCTGTTCGTGTTGGTCTTTCGCTTTCTGCCAAAAGCTGATATGTCTAGTCTTATTCTTCTTTTGATGTCAGCTGAGGTGTTGGGAATTGCACTGCCCAAGAAAATGAAATCTTCTTGTTATCACTCCTTGATTATTAGGAAAATAATTAAACACTTGTGTGAAAAAAATTTCTTTTTAAATGAAAAAAAATCACCAAAAGGTGTAAGGGAAGTAATTTTGATCAGTTTTTATTCCCCTTGATATCGACATTCAGATTTTCTTATATTGATTTAAGGCTTGAATACAGTAGATCCCTGATTCAATGGACTAATAGCATTTTTTACTTATTTTACACTTTTCAAATATTTTAATGCAAAAGTAGCTTTAATACAATATAGAAAATAAATCTATTGAAATATGATACAAAAGTAGTCAATGGAGTTTTGAAAAAAAAAGGCGTCCAGCTTTTGTTGTTTGCCCTATGATATAGAGGAATCCTCAGCTGTCGAGTCTTTTGAAGTGTGTATTGTTGAAGGCACTGGTGTCTATTTTTCTTTGTAAGCAAGTTGCGATGTACAAGAAGTCAGTGAAGTTGGCTTAAAGAAAGTGTCCAGCTTCATTTTGCCATCTTGATATTGATTCTCAACTGTGATGAATGGTTGAAGTGTCCGCTAAGTGCTCAATTAAAATGTCTGCTAAATCCGAAATCCATCATATCAGGGTCTGTTGAACCAAGGGTTTATTGTATAGATATCTGCGGGTATTGACACTCTCACATTTCGTTATTCCCTAATCAATCATTCCAATCCCAAATCAGAGAAACATTTGGATTAAGGTCAAGGACTAAATTGACAGTGCTTGTCCAAGGCTTGACAGCTGCAAAACTAAAGGGAAGAAAAAGGGGCATACAGGGTCAGCGGGGATCGGGGAAACCAACTTGGACCCAAAGGAGCAGCTGAGTGTCTGTCTTGGCGGGATTCATTCGGAAAAATCACGGAAGCATGAAAAATAGAAGAAAACAATTTAGAGCAAAAAGAAAATCTGTCCAGAATCAGAAAGATCTAAGATCTCTTTTTGGAATCTGAAGACTACCAAGACGGACCTGGCTAGTCACTCAATAGAAACCGTCGAGTCAACATCTTTTGGCTGCGAGCTGTGTTGGGTGTGATCAATTAAAAAACTGGGAAAAAAAGGTGATCAATGAATATGTTTTACTCTCACCTTTTGATGGGTGATGACCACTTGAAGAAATCCGAATTTTTAAAAAAAACAAGCATGAATGCTGCCTGACTCAAACTGAGTGACCAGTTTAGCATAAACTTACATTGCAAATTGAAACTCCCGCTAAAAACCTATTTAGAGAGGAATTTTTAAGAAACAAAAAAAAAACACTTCCTTTCTAGACATGATAAGGAGTCGATGTTAAAATTATCAGCCCTCTAGCTCCATTCGTGTGACCCGTACATGCAGCACATACATTGATTGCTAGCTAGCTGACCAGCCAGTCTCCATGAGAAACTGAAGGAACTTTTGATGACCGTTTTTTTTTGGGGGGGGGGCTTTTCCAAAATGATTTCCATTCTCCCAAAGACAAAGATGCAATTTTTATTGGTCTCTAGTTCACAGATTTGATTATTTGTGAATTTATTTTCAATAATTAAATAGGGATTCTTTTCCTAATTTCTCGGGCTACTGCAAAAGAATGCGGACAACACTCACAGGCTAAAAAATCTTAAGAGAGACGAGAACAGCAAATGATAAAATTTTAATAATATCATATTTTCAACATTCATTATCAAAAATACTGTACGTTACTTTATACTGTACAAAAGTTTATTTTGAGATATTTTCTCAAGTTTGCAGTATTTTCAAAATTCTTTGGGAGGAAAAAATCAATTTGTTTTTGTGACTCTCTTTTTGCTATGGACCTCGCTCGCAGAGTTCCCTGTCGTATCTGATTTTTATTTACTTATCGTGCATGTATAAATATTTATTTATGGACACATACGTATACATAAATTTATTTATAAAAGATATTTTTAAAAGCTCCAAAAGAGTTGAGAATTCAAACTGTTTAGTTATCCAACAAAAGTCGAGTGAAGTAACTTGTTCATTGATCACCCCTTTTTCCTATTTTAAATTATTCACCCCCGATACTGCATGCTGCCAGAAGACTTTAGTCATGTGATGGTTTCTATTGAGTGACTAACCAGACCTGTGTATATAAATAGATAAATATATAGATATAGATATAATATAATGATAATTAAATAATTGTGTCATTCACAGACAGCTGTTTCTCAGTATTACAACTCTTCAGTGTGGCAATAGACTATCTATTATCCCATCCAATACCACGAGGTAGGATCAAAACCTTCGCTTCAGACCCTACACAGAACTGGACAGCCAGTAAGGTTGAATTTGAGCGATACATTTACTCATCCATAATTCCCCATCTACCAGAGTGCTCTATTCTTAAGTTGGAAGAGCATTGCTGAAGCTTATAATGAACGAGTTACCTCGCCTAAAGAGTGCTCAACCCTGAATAAGGGAGTGTTAATTATATATATATGTATATATACATGTATATATATATATATATATATATATAGCGTTGCTCTTACCATTGACCTAAACAGCTGCTTGTAATGCAATGGCCCAAATAACTGTTTCAACCCCCAATGCTCACTTGTTTGTTTTATTTACATTGTCTAGGTCAAGTGATACATTAACCGTGAGACGACGGGAGTTCATTACAAATAAGAGTTTTGACATGATATAACGCAATTAATAATCATTCTGTCAAATCATATATCCATTTCTTAATAACGTAACAGCTTTGAAAGAAACAAATTGAGCAGATATAGACTGTGAATAAGCAAAAGTAAGAATTTGGGATCGAAACAGTTATTTGGGCCTTTGTATATACTAATAAAAACTTGACATCACAGGCAATAATTGAACAACCATAGTATCAAAATTCAATATCATGTAAAACAAAATTCCATTCAAGAATAAATATGGTCAGAATAAATTCCATTTATGACATCACTGGTATTTTCCATTGGAAAATATTTAAAATAAAGTAAAGAAAAAAATAGATTCTCCAGAATCTTAATGTTGTCAATACCTGTCAAAACGAGTCCCAGAAAAGGTCAAAGAAGCTTTCTTTCCAACAATCAAAAAAAAAACATTTTTAGAAGGTGGAGTAATGATGCCAATTTTCAAGTCTGTAGACAAAAGTGTGGTCATGAGTGCTGGAACGCAGAGATACACACACACACACACCTATAAAAAAAATTTTAAAAAGGGATATAATCCTTTGGTGGCTATGGTTGTTCAATTCAGATGTGTGTATTACTCATCATCTCTCTGCCTGCCCCCCACCCACTTATAAGATCAAAAGAGGTCACCAAGTACTAAAATTGTGTTCTTTATCTTTTGATATAAACAGGTGTGAAGAATATTTTCCTTCTTATCTCTTTCTTGATTCTTCTTCAGTTTCTCCTTCTCTTTCTACAACATTAACTCTGACTTCTCCCCCATCTCTCTTTCGCTCTCCTATTTTCTCCCCCCCCTCTCTCTCTCTCTCTCTCTCTCTCTCTCTCTCTTCTGAACTACTTCATCATTTACTAAAGTAACTGTATTCTCCCCTACAAGAAAAGTTAATCTTTCTTATCTAAACTCAGCCTACCAGAAACTTCTTATCTACAAGATCCATTCTTCTCAGTTCTTGTTCTCAGTGCAACCCCAAATTGGCACCAGACAAAACTCTAGGTATAATAAACCCCCGACCCACCCTCCTTTTCAGAGTTCTCTATTGATGACCCTGAAAAAAGAACCATTGATGGGTTTTCCAGTCTTCCCTAAAAAAAAGTGTTGGTATGTTTATCCTAAAACTTCCTTAAAAGAAATCCCAGAATTCCATGGAGGCATTTGTTACACTCATCAGCCCTGATTATTAGAAACCATTAACCAAAACTCTCAACATAGGTTTCTTCAGTTCTCAAGTCAGTCTGGATGTATGTACATCACATATAGGCTGCACTAAAGGAGCTACAGCGCTGAAAATATCAATATTTACTCCTTATCATGCCCTGAAAAACATTCATTTTTTGTATTTATGTATGGGGAGGTCAATTCGCAATGTAAGTTTATGCTGAATTGATCCCCGAGTTTGTGTCCTTCATTCATGCTTGTTTTTTTAAAAATTCATACTTTTGTTGAGAACACTGCCCATCAAAAGGCAAGAGAAGTAACTTATTCATTGATCACCACTTTTTCCAATTTATCAGTTGATCAGCCCCAACATGGTATGCTGGCAAAAGACATTGGTCATGTGACGGTTTCTATTGATTAACTAACCAGACTTGTTGTCTTGATAAATTAGATGTGAGGTAGCATAATGATAAAATTCCTGTAGACATGTTCACATTGTTTCAAATGTTTTTTTGGGAAAGTCATGAATCCAACTGTCCCTGCACTCGATTCTATCACCAGATATCCTATCAAAGATCTAAAAGTTGGTATTCCATAACAGTTGATAGAGAAGATGATCAGACAGGTTAAGCATTCTAAGGCCCCAGATTTTTAGTGAGGGATTTAATTTGCCATGTAAGCTTATGTGAATTGGTTCTTTAGTTTGTGTCCGGCTGCATTTGCACTTGTTTTTTGATCAAGGTACCTATTTTTTGATGACCACTGCTTAATTTATGAAGTAAAAAGCCACATATATAGGTGGCGGTGATTCATAATTTCCCTTGGAATGCTTGTATTATAATATCTTCATATTTGTGGGTTCATTATTGTAACACAGCAAAAATGACACTGTTACAACTTGGAGAATAAAGCAATTTCCAGTCAAATCAAGGCACCTATCTCTGTGTAATAGATTTAGTCAAATTTAAAATGACAAAAAAAAATGTCATCAGATTGTATGTATATATGTTTTACACGGGGCATTTTAGTGAATTTCATCAAATATTTATGCAGTTGGAGCCTCCAGTGATCCATAATACCTGTGCAATATTTGAATGCATTTTCTGTTTGAAGTCCATCTTAGAAAAAAATATTTGAAGTTGAGACTTAATATCTTTTTTTCTTATGTATTCCTGCATGTTCTTTCTTATAGTGCTAATGAAGAGAATGAAATAAATTATCAGACTAGCATATTGATGTTTCAGACTGATATAATCCATTTCAAGATTTACTTTTCTTTATTTCTGCACTACTTTTTAAATAAAGATATGTTGTTGTTTATTATGATACTAGTTGTTCCCTGCAAAAGATAAATGGAAATATTTGAATTTATATACGAGATTATTTTTTTTAGGAAAGAAACTATATATATATATATATATATATATATATATATATATATAGTCTAGAAAGCTTTACTGCTTTAAACACTAAATGCCATAGAAAAAACTTTTTCAAAAATTCTTTTGTATCTATTCAGTCTCCTATTTCCTAATATCTGTTATTGTAATTTATGTAGTTTTTCTCAGTGTTTTTTTCTGTTTTGCATATACTTTGTCATTATGGTACAATGTGTAAATTTTTCTCTTGTTGGGATTATCAATTGTTTGCCATGTAACCGTTTGGGGGATTTAAAAACAAAACAGTTATATTAACATGGTACCCTCGCAGTGTTGATCAAACTCCACCTCCCTTTCAGCTACGTAGTTTGTTATTTTATGTAGGGTATTATCATAATGTATTGTACATGGATGTTATTCTATACTTCATATCATTTGAATTTTTTGAAAAGTATTCCTATGTAGTTTACTCAAAAAACATATTTGACGAGGGATCAATAAGTATAACAACTGACGTGACCAGTTGTTTGTGTCATTTCTATTGAGTGTTCAGCCATGTGAATATCAAATCTGTTGTGATGGTTTTAATCTCAGTCTGCAGGCAAACCAACTTATGACATCATTTTTAAGAATACTAATTACGCGTTCAATATCCCACCCTGTCCAACTACTTATCAGTCAGACAAATGGACCAGAGACAGATGTTTTCCCCTTTCCTTGGTTCTAGTCAATACAATGATCTTTCATACGGACAAAGACAAAGACTAAATCCATCTCTTTTGGTTACTTAATTTCTCTAACATTAATACAAATTCATTCAATTTAATATACATTATTCATTTATTCTATTTTTATTCTCTCATTAACATATTCTTTAATTTTCATCATTATTTCATTATAGTTCTAAAGAGATCAGGATGTCTAGTCATGGCTTTTATTAAATTGTCTTAAAATTTTACCAATTTCATCATCTTGATTGACCATTCTTACACCCAAAGAAACAATTTTCAATATGAAATCAATAAATCTAAGTTTAGTTTATGCTTTCCTTAAATATTCTATTATTATAGTTCTATAAAAGATATATACTACTTATTCTAAATGGCCTACGTATAATATGGAACGGTAATGAGTCTTGCTTATCAAACACTTTATATATATATAATATATATATACTTGAGATATTGAAAATTGACATATCATAATATTAATCTTATCTTCAATAGGCTATTCAATTTTAACCTCAAAAATTTGAGAATTATGTTGTGAAGACTGAATTGATAATATCAAATAATTTGTTAAAAATAAGTTTGTCATTCTCATGAAAATATTGTTTAGTCATTTTTTTTCCTGAGTGAAATCTAAGTGATAAAATCTATTTTGGTTAATCTTAAATGCTCGTAATGGAAATTTAAAAAATAATTTGATTAAAACTAAAAATAATCCACGACACTCTATGAATGGATGAAGCAAGAAACCTGTTGAGGGTTTTCCCTCCCAAATCTCAAGTAAATATTGTTCTATATTATATTATCAATGGATTGATTTTTTTTTAAATATTTGATTTAAAGAAAAAGTTGAAAAAATTTTTCAACTTTAAACTGCACTATTTTTTATTTCATCATTTTCATTAAAATCATTTTTAAATAAAATAGTATTTTTGAGATACATATATACATATATATATATATATATATATATATATATATATACATATATATATATATATATATATATATATATATATATATATATATATACATACATATATATATATACATATATATGTATATATATATATATATATATATATACATACATATATATATATACATACATATATATATATATACATACATATGTATATATATATATACATATATATATACATATATATATATATATACATACATATATATATACATATATATATATATATACATACATATATATATACATATATATATATACATACATATATATATATATACATATATATATATATACATATATATATATACATACATATATATATATATATATATATATATACATATATATATATATATACATATATATATATACATACATATATATATATACATATATATATATATATATATATATATACACACATATATATATATATATATATATATATATGTATATATATATATACACAAGAGGCCATAAAGCATTTGGTAAAAATATCTCTGCAAGTATATGCGCATTCACTCGACTGTATTGGACAGGGTTGCTATATTTATAGTGATCCTTTAACCAAAAGGGACATAACTCAGTATTGACAGTGTGCAAATGAAGATAACGAAAACATAAACATTGCTAGTGTTCTCATTTGTGGTCTTTAGCTATCACTGATGCAGCAAGACTTTTAGAATTTCAGAGGAACCTTCCATCTTTGTCGGACAGTTTGAGATCTGGTCACGATCCCCTGATTCAATCTATCTGGATGTTCGTTTTTTCAACTCTCGCCACGTCAATCCTCAGACAATGATCACTTACAACCTGAATTGAATTAAAAATCTCTACATCTAATGAGTAATCAGTTTTGTAGTGTACTTCTGGTGATTTACGTTGAATATTCCATTTTCTATCCACAGGTTGAGTGGTTTCTCCTTATTTTCTTACTTACTTCGAGACTTGATAGTTCACCATTCCAAAGCTGTTAACCCTTTTGACACTGAACCCCCCATCATCATGTAAAATTCCCTCGCAACAACACGCAGGAGCTACATAACATGCACTGTGTTCGATCAATATCCCCGAATCAGATTACTAATGATAGTTCACCATTTCGAAGCTGTTAACCCTTTTAACACTGATCGGCTCTCAGTGACACGCAGGAGCTACAAAGATTACAGACAGAAGGCCACAATACCATGAAGACAAAAGCTCACATGGATAGACAAACAGCAAATATGACGTGCAGCGTGTCCGATCAATGTCCCCTGGTCAGATTAGGGTCACTAGTTCACAATTCCATGGGCATCAGAACGTATCAATGACTGTAAACAAAACACACAAATTAATGGCCACTCAGATTTATAGACTTTCAAAAGTTAATAGTGTAGATAAATGTTTATCAGTATCTTATCAGTTTTGTCTGATTTTTCTTTCAAAAAGTCACTGATTTTGTTCAAGTGAGAGTTAGGAGTTCAGTATTTCTAATGGTAGTTAGGATATATTTTTATCAGCAAAATTAATATCTTCAAGTGGAAGAGTCCATTGTTACAAAAGCAAAACAGAAAAAAATCACACCGTTCATTACGTAGATAGATAGTAATAACACTATATTGTTGTCAACAAAAAACCAACTTTTATTGTTTTTTTTTTTCTTTCAGCCGTCCCTGCCTCTTTGACGTTTGCTCTACACGTCTGTTATATCCGCAATGTGTGGCAGTCGTACCCCTACAGACTCAAGTACATGGTTGCACTCTCTTGTATCTTCCAGTTCGTCGGCATCATCACTTTCTTCACATACCTTGATCTCGGCTATTACTTCCAACAGGGTAAGCGAAAACCTTTCCATTCTTCCTTCAATGTTTCGAATGTTCACTTACAGTCATTCTCAGGATTATTGAATATAGACATACTCATGAGCATCCACCCAGGCCGTTTCAGTTTGGACGAGGAGGATCAGAAGTTGGAAATACATAGTCAATAAAGGATAATGGTGCAATACAATTGTTTTATGTAACCCCAACTTAATTTTTTTTGCCCCCTGGTCCACTTAGATAGTGCAATGGCTAGCCCATCTGACTCATACACAGGAGGTCCTAGGTTTGATTCCCGGTATCAGAGCATGGAAAACTCTTCATTAGGGCATATTTCTCTGTGGAATCAGCAGCTAATTGGGTACACTCTGAGCTGTATGATTATGCTGGAGGTGTTCCTTTGGGGGACTTGCATCCTGCATAGGGTGTGGTTATAAAAACTTAGAGGTATAAAGTTCTGGTCTCAACCAGACTTGACACTTGCAAGGATATCTAAGTTTTGTCACTGGTTATCATACTCCATTGAGATGGACACTTTACCCTACCTTACCCATCTGACCACCCTGGACAGATGTATGCATAGAGATTTAAGTAGTCGTCTCAGTTGAAAGTTATCTCTGGCTATATGTGTCCAAATCAAATATAATCAGTGGCTTTTTTCTTCTTTAACCTATCGACTGTTTACTACTATTTTTAGAAAGGAAGATAGAGACACATTGCCAAAATTTCTTTCTTCCCAAAATCTTGGATCCAATCATTTCTGCAGCTTGCAAATTGATCATCTTTTGCTGAAGTGATTGTAACCTCCACCCCTGCATTTTTTTACTATTTTTACCCTTTGCTGGGGAAGGGGGGATTTCACTCCTGGTTTTGAGTTCACAGTTGTCCTTCTTCTAGACTGACTTCCACACTTTCTCTGGCTGTATATTTCGAATTTTGATCCATAAATGAAAAAAAAATAAACAACCCGATCAACTCCACAGCTGACGCAGACTCAAAAAATATTTTGCCTGAAACATGATGATAAAAACAAAAAGGATAAGGATATTAGCCTTAACAAATGAAATAATGACCATGTTTCATCTCAGAATTCAGATAATGAGAAACCGTAGGTTTGTTCAGTTTCCAAATTGGTTTGGCTGGCTATACGTGTATCTCAAGTACAGGTTACACCAATGGAGCTAGAGGGCTGAGATTCTCTTCATTTAAACCTTTATGTCTAGAAAACCATTGTTCTGTTTTTTAGAATTCCCCCCTAAATTGGTTTTTATTGAGAAGGGTTCAATTTGCAATGAATATTCATGCTAAATTGATCTCTTAGCTTGTGTCCAGCAGCATTCACATTTGATCTTTAGAAATTCAGACTTTTCTAGTGATCACAGCCCAACAAAAGGCAAGAGAAGTAACTTATCTATTCACCACTGCTTTTTCTAAATTTTTGATTGATCACCCCTACACAACATTCTGCAAAAAAGTCTCATGACAGTTTCTATCAAGTGACTAACCAGACTTGTTTTACTTCTGGACTATAAAGCTTTTAATGGCTGTATGTTTATTCCTATGGACTCCTCGTAGAGTATATAACTGCTTTTAATGGTTTCAATTGCTGGTAGGTATCATCAAGTGGAGTTACCAGCCCCAACACCCATAGTTTTTTCCATGAAAGCAACCTTCTTATATATGGGCTGCCTTACAGGTCTAAAGAGCTCCTATTTACCCATAGCTGAGGAGAGGAGTGAATTCATGCCTTTCCCAAAAGCATTAGTGCGCAGTGAACACAAGCAGTCTCCTATGAAAGTTGAACTTGGTTTGCCAAATATATCTTCTTGCCAATAAGTATCACGCCACCGTGCACCTTCTAACAGCCGTATTGTTACATCTTCTTCATAAACAATGAGATAAAATGCTTTTAACATGTCTGGCTGCAAACTACAGTTGTGTACCGACAGTCCAATATCCTTGGGGCCTTACCCAGAACTTTCCAATTTTTTTTGCATTCACGACACACTTTCTAAAAATGAAATCTTTTGTGACACAGTGCTTTAGTTTTGCTACCAAAGTCAAATAATGTCATCCCAGCAGTTCAACTGACTCAGGAAGAGCATCTTTAGAAAGATTTTCACAACACACCTAGAGATTATCCGCGACACTCCAAAGTGTTGCAACATTACTCAGAGATTATTAGCAACACACTCAAGTGTCGTGACACACGGTTTGGAAAGCTCTGGCCCAACCATTGCCATTTTTTCTGGCAAATGGAAGATTATATATAAAAGTGAAAAGGAATGCTGGATAAGTGTGTCAGGTCTAAAAAGAAGTACTTTGTAAGGAGGATAGAGTGCTATTGCCCAAGGTAAAGAATCTTTTGATTATATTAAATGGCTGGATCCTGTTCAGACACATCTCATATTTTAGTTCTTAAATTCTTCCTTATTGGCAAACAAGCTTCTAATGAATATACATATACTGGGGACTGTCAACATAGGTTTCTTCAGCTTTTTAGCTGGTCTGGCTGGCTATGTATGTATCTAACATACAGACTGCGCCAATGAAGTGGGAGGGCTGAAAATTTAAACGTTTACTCCTCATTTTTTTGCTTTTGAAAATTACCCTCCCCCCAGGTTTTTGAGTGGGGGGGGTCAATTCGCAGTGTAAGTCCATGCTAAACTAGTCCCTCAGTTTGTGTCTGGCACCATTCACGCTGTTTTTTTTAACTTTTAGACTTTTTTTACTGATCACTGACCAGCAGAAGACAAGAGAAGTAACTCTTTTAATGATCATCCATTTTTCCAATTTTTTAGTTGATCATCTCTGCCAAAAGACATTGGCTGCATGACAGTTTCTATTAAGTGACTAACCAGACCTGTCACTTTTTTTCTTTTTTTTTCCCTTCCTATTTTATTAAAATCCAATTCTGGATTCGTGCTTGTCACATTTTATTAAATCTTCTCCTTCGTAAACAAGCGGATAAAATGAATTTGACAAGGCCTACGGCAAAACACAGGCCGACATCTATCATTCGACTTCTGTGAATTGGCTTTTGTTTGGTTGTCAATTTCAAAATAAACCAATCAAATTGAATGAGAGAAGAAGATAATGCCAGCTTGCCCCTTGGAGATTCCTAGTAAAGCAACAAAAATAAAAGAACAAATACTATTTGTTTTGCTTTTTTTTTCCTTCTTCAAATGATAAGGATTAGCAGTCTTATCTATCTGGCCCAAAACTTTGAAAACTAACAAAATATTTAGAAAACTATTATATTATATATATTCATTTATATCTGTATTTATGATATTCCCTGTACGTAAAGGAAGAATTATAAGGGGAAACTAGCAGGCCTGTCAAAGTCAAACACTGAACTCAAAAGAACCATAACCAAAAGCAAAATAGAAAAAGCTAGGATGACTGACCATCTCTAGAGAGAGAAAGACATACAGTATCCTCTCTAGGAAGAAGTCCAGATTATAGACAGGGAAAATCAAGGAAACATCATATATCAACATGTCGGCTGAGTGTGTAAGTTAGATGATCGCAGAATTGAACTAAAAGAGGCTTCCACTATTCTACAAGAACATAGTACAGAAGTCTATTCCTAACAAAGAAAGGAAAGGAATTGGAGAGAAAATTTATGAAAGATAGTATAAACAACAAAATACGGTGAATATCTAATCAAAATATGACACATTTGAAGCAATAAGCTTTTTCCATCGATCTACTAATAATAATATGCCATCTCTATAAAATTCTTTAGGTTTACTGGTCTCAAATTCAGTAAAAGCATAATTCATAGCTTCTCTTATTATTGGAGCATTTATTATGGGCATGAAGTTCAAAATGCTTGAAAAGATATTCTGTAGGAGAAATATTAGGTGAATATAGGGTATGCTGCAAAGCTTCATATTCCAAAAGCTTTGACACAATGGAACGAGATGTCTAGGGTGTACGGCATTGCTATTGAGCATTTCATTCAGTTCATGTAGGACCCATTTTTCCAATTTTTTAACCTTTCCTATTGCCTTGAGATGATATGATATGGTTGGAACAACTCACAGTTTGAAATGTTAGGGTGAATTTAAAGAAACTTCTCTTATCTGGGAAGTTTCCAGAAAGTGCTCAAACCGTCCTTCATTTTCATATACCATTGTTGACAATAATAGGATTATGTTGCTTAACGCTTTTGAGTCTCCTAGGATATATATATCCCAAGGTTTCTATGACTACTGGAATATATATGTTGTGAAAGAAGGGTGTACAACCAATGCATCCTCCCGATAGTCACTTATGTAGCTGAAACATGGAATCTAACCAAGAGACAGACCCACAAATTAAGGAGGATGCAATGTGCATCTGAAAGAATTATGCTCAACATGGAGAGACCACAAGACAGCACAACACATCCGGAAGAAGATAGTAGACAAGGACATCATAGGATCCATTAAAAATCTCAAATGGCAATGGGCTCGCCATGTTGCAAGAATAGCAGGAAACTAATGGACATCACAACTCATGACATGGATCCCCAGAGATCACTTGCGCAAATGAGGCCGGCAGAGTATTAGATGGAGAGTCAAGCTAGACAAATTCAGAAAGTACAAGCTCCAAGACACCCACGATAGTTAAGTATGGCGAATCCTGCGAAGGTCTATGTCCAAAAATGGACGTTAAAAGACTACTACTACTACTACTACTACTGATGATGATGATGATGATGATGAGGAGGAGGAGGAGGAGGAGAAGAAGACCTTTTTCAGAAGTCTGCTAAGACAGATGTGTCACAGAGAAGAAAATGAGATCCCCCGCCAATCAAATGTCTACTGGGACAAATATGTCCCAGGATAAACGTCCAATGGAACGATGCATCCATCATGATTTATTTCTCCCAAATATGGCAAATCTTTGATTTATTAGAAGAATGGTTTTCTTTAACCATTAAATAAGGATTAACATGTTTGGGGGGCACCCTTTTAATAATTTAGGCAAAAAGCACCCTATAACGGGTGTTGAAAGGGTTAACATATGTTTAGTGAAAACTTGGTGTGGTATCAAATATTCATTGGAATGTAGTAAACCTACTCATTGTATTACCGGGAGGTATCCTCTATTTGGGTCTTCATCCAAATGGAATTAGAAACCGTCAACTAATACTGTCAACATAGCTTTCTTCAGTTTTCAAGTTGATCTGGCTGACTATGTATTATCATGCATATGTATAATGCATATTTATGCTAAACTATTCCCTAGTTTATACTCAGCTACTTGTTTAGTGACCCAACAAAAGTAGAGAAAAGTAATTTAGTCATTGATCACCCCTTTTTTTTCAATTTTTTTAATCGATCAAATTTAAATCTACCTTTTTTTTATCAACTGTCCGCTTCTAACTTCTTTGCCTGCAGAATAATAAAAAAAATATCTTTCAATTTGGAACAAATTGCTGGATCCGACCTAAAATTTAATCGCTTCTCTCAGGGTCCATGGCTCACCCTTCCTAGAAACTTCATTGAAATTCATTGGGAAATTTTGAAGATATCCTTTGAAGAGACAGACAGACAGACACAAGTTAACACATATACCTCTCCTAACTTCATTGGCAGAAGTAAATACTATATGGCATTTCCAGTAGGAAATCCAGGAAGTTCCACAAAACTTCATTGAAATTCATTGAGAACTTTTGGGGATATTAAATGAACAGATGGACTGACACAAGTGAATACATGCACCTTGCCAGACTTTGTTGGCAGAAGTAAATAATTGTATTTCCAATACAAACCTCCAGAAGTTTTTTGTCCTTCTTTCAAGAGCCATAATGTTGCAAGAACAGTGCCAGATGTTCTTGAGATTCTGCTGTCTGCACCTAGACTGAAGCTGCTTGTCTTCTGTCGGAGACCAAAACAACATCAAAGTAAATTGAACGGGCAGCCCAAAATTAGCGCTTTTTTATCTTGAATTAGGCAGCCGAATGGGAGCAGAACAGTTTGTGGTAGAGAAAAAATAAAGATAACATAAAAGAGGGTTTTTTTCTTTTTCTTTTATTTGCGGATGATTTCGTAATCAACTTTCTGGCTTCCTTCTCCAAACAAGAAATTATTTTCTTTGCAAAAGTACAAGGTCTGATCATTTACCTCTGCCAACCAAGTTTGAAGATGTAGAGCCTTGATTTAAGAGATCCCGATATAATTGATTTCGGATCCAACGGATCTTTCCCTGAAATATTCGATTTTATCCCAGTGTACTAGTCATCGATGAAGTTATGTAAATTTTTTTTCAGTTTTCTTTTTTTTTTATGATAACCAATTTTTTCAGTAGGTCTGGTTAGTCATCCAATAAAAGCCATCACCTGACCAATGTCTTTTGGCAGCATGCTGTGTTGGGACTGATTAATTGAAAAATTGGAAAAAAAGGATGATCAATGAAATAGATACTTCTCTTACATTTTATTGGGCATTGATCGTTGAAAAAGTCCAAATTTTCTAAGAACAAGTGTGAATCCTGCCAGAGATTAACCAAGTAATCATTTTAGCATAAACTTACATTGCTAACTGAAACCTCCCACCCCACCTCTCTAAAAACTGAGGGGGTGAGATTTTAAAAAACAATAAACTGTTTCTTATAAACCTAATAAGGAGTAAATGTTTAAATTTTCATCCTTCTAGCTCCATTGGTGCAACTTGTTCTGATGATATATATATATGCATAGCCAGCCAGTTGGAACAACTTAAAAAGTAAAGAAACCTATGTTGACAGTTTTGATTGACGGGTTTCTACTTATGCCTGAAATAAATCTTATTTAGAACTTGGGTCTCCTTTATAAATCTTAATAATATTTCGGCTAACTGCTTAAAATGGTCGAGAACTATTTAACTACATTGTCAGGTGCATAAGTATGACATGCATTTTATCATAGTTTAATAATTCTATATTGTACCATATTGTATATCGTATTAAAGCCTTTTTTCACATCTAAAAAATGATTTAACAGACTTTAAGCATTCACAGACAGCCCTTCCCTTTATCAATGCGTTAAATTCACAGACAACCCTTCCCTTTGTCAATGCTTACAGTATTCACTCATGTTTGTCTGTCTGTCTTTCTCTACAATATATCCCAAAGTTCTCGATGAATTTCCACAACATCTTCTGGAGAGGTAGGCCATGGGCTGATGAAAAATTGGCTAAAATATTGGGGAGTACCTAGGAATTTTTTTACTCTTACCTTCCCTACATCGTAGCTATGTGTGAACAGAGTGCTTTCTAGTTCTTTTTATGGAAGATTTCATTATGTATTTTCTGGTTTCCTTATTCAAACAAGAAACCATTTTCCTTATCGAAGTAAAAACTGAGAGAAACCGTTTACAGCAACTTGTCGGCTATGTGTAGAAGTCAGACCAGTATGGATTTTAATTCAGTGAGTCTATCACTGCTCAAGAGGGACATGGTACAGAATTCTTTGTCTAACAAAGAAAGGAGTTAAAAACATCTGCCACCTACTTGACCAGCATCACCACTAGCGGAAAAAGATCTGTTCCCTACCGTTTTTTTTCACTTGTCTCTACCAGAAAATAAAAGTTCCTATCTTCAGATTACCGAATATCTATTTATCTTTCAACCACTGTTTATTGAATCGCGTTTTATTAGTTCTTTCAAGTTCAAGTTTTCAATATTGCTTTCAGAATAATATTGAAAAAATAAATTTGTATCTTTTCATAATAATGGTATGAAATGATATAAGACTACAAAAATAGAGAGAGACAGAATAAATAGTCAGTAATCGGAATCTAAATTGATAACCTCTATGTAATAGTAAGCTGAGAATCTCCAAGGAAATGAAAATTTCTTATATAAATCACTGCTACCCACAATAGACCAGTTCCATCACTGTTGCTGGGATTAAGTTATATCTATCTATCTTTCAACCACTGTTTATTGAATTGCTTTTTATTAGTTCTTTCAAGTTCAAGTTTTCAATATTGATTTCAGAACAAATTTGAAAAAATAAACTCATATCATTCCATGATAATGATACAAAATATAAAACTACAAAAATCGGGAGAGACAGAATAAACAGTCAGTAATCAGAATCTAGATTGAAGACCTCTATGTAATAGTAAGCTGAGAATCTCCGAGGAAATAGAGATATTTTTAGAAAACACTGCTACCGACATTAGACCAGTTTAATCACTGTTGCTGGATTTAAGTTATTCATGTATTCTGATAGTTATTTATCTATTCATTTTTTTATTTATTCATATACATATATATATGTATATATTCATAGGCACTCCCCTCTATGTAAGCTTATGCTGAATTGGTCACTGGTTTGTGCCCTATTTAATATTTTCGGAAATCCAGACCTTTTTTAGCCCAATAAAAGATAAGAGAAGTAATTTATCCATTGATCATCTCTTTCTCAAATTTTTTAGTTGATCATCCCCAACAGAACATGTATGGGTGATGGTGATTCATAATTTCCCTTGGTATGCTAGAAGGTATCTTTTTTTTTCGGATGTGTAAATTATAGATGTAACTGTATTTTTTGTTTTACTATATTTTGATTGTCAAAGCAATTCATGTTTTCTTATACTTTGTATAATTTCGTATTGATTTCAATAAGTTTCTGATTTATTTACATACTGATAGTTCACCTGAAGACGGACATAGAGTAGATCAGCCAAAGTGAAATTAGTGCCTTTATCGTAAATTGGGCTATGTAAAAAGGATATGTTTCTAGTAGATAAATCTTAGCATCACATACTCCCGAGACAACCTCCAATAGAGTACAACAACCAGTGTCAAAGTTAGTGTTCCTTGCAAGTTTCAAATCTGGCCAAGATCAGTTATATCTACAAGTTTTTATAACCACTCCCTTGGCAGGATGCAAGTCCATCAAAGGGATACCTCCACCCTAATAACACAGCTTACAGTGTACTCAATTAGCTGCTGAGTGCACAGTGAAATTTGTCCCAATTAAGAGTTTTCCACACTTTTCACTCGTACCAGAAATTGAACCCAGGACCTCCTGTGTTTGAAACAAACATGCTAGCCATTGCTCTATCTGAGCGGAAAAAATTCTTTTTTTTGCAGAAGATTTTGTATTTTGCTTTCTGGCTTCCTTATACAAACAAGGAATTATTTTCCTTATAAAAGTAAAAGTACTATGTTTGATCTGTCACTGCTTTCTACATTTACCAGAGGCAAATGCAAGATTTTGAGGGAAGGGTCGGGCAGACCCCATGGATCCCCCTACCCAACCCCAGGATCTGCACCTGTTCACACATGTTTATGATTTCTGTCCATTCAGTGAATGTCCTGTCTTGAGATTTTACAAAAATTGCATAGATTTCAGACAAAATATTAAAAAAACAGCAAATGATTTTGTAACTGTCTGTGAATTTCTTACATGAAGTATTTTTGTTGCTTGTTTACACTTAGTAATAGTAATAGATGTAATAGACCTAAGTTGTTTGGATTTCTTGAATGAAACATAATTTTTCACTATTTTTCTTTCATCTTATTCTTGTTGTGGGTCAAGTACCTCTTATCTAAAATGTCTGGAACCAGATGTCTTCCAGATTTCAGATTTGGGAATATTCTCTAATACATAATGATATATCTGGGGGATAGAGCCTGTAATGTAAGGGAAGCAATCTTGGATCTTTTATATATGTTATCTCCCTTTTAATTTAGATTGTATATTTAAAAAATTCCCTTTTTCTTTTCTTTTTTTTTTCTCCCAGTGTATAAAAGTTTTCAAAATATTTCAAAAGCAGTTCTATTTCATTTTTATTGTTAGTTGGAATTTTTTTGTGTTCAGGCGCAACGTCTAAAACGAATGAATATTTTTTAGTTCTGGTGGTAATAATAATTTGTTTTGATTAGGACTTGTTTTTTTCCTTTCCTTGTTCATTATGTAAATATAGTTTCATGCTTTTTTAAAGAGTTACACGAAGACAACTAAGCTTCTACTGTAGTCGGAATGAGTTGAATGTCTTTGAAATTGGCCTCATTTATCAATCATACTACAGTGAGGTCAGGTGTTGAATTTCCCACTTATGACATTATGTCAGTTTTTAAAAAGTTTTCGGTTTAGGAACTTTCATTTTTCCGCAGTTTCAGATAAGGGGTATTCAACTTGTACTAATATAATAAACATGATAGTATGAAGTTATGAATTTTTTTACTAATCCTTTTTTTTATCTTAATTTTAGTTGCTTTTCATAACCTCAACTCAGATCGTAAGTCTAGACACAAATCAGAAATGAAGAGCTTGCAGAGGAACTTTAATTTCCTTATCTTTATTTCGTTATCAGACAAAAAATTCAGTATCTCTATTATTGTTCAGACTATCCTCATCTTGGTTGTTTTCCATACTTTATTTTTTTATTTATCTTTTTTTTTTCTTTCATTTTTCCACTCTATCCTGTATGAGTTTTGGAGACAGTTCTCGATTCTAACACTGTCTTCAGTCTGCACTAGGTCTAGGAGCGCTTGCTTTCAAGTAACGATCTCATCCTGTAGCTGCTTTTTCCTCCATCTGTTGTGGCATATTCTATCTTGCACTAGGGCATACGGATAGTCCAAACAATAATAGAGATAATAATAATACCTCATCTCAAAAATTCTGAGAAACACTAAAAAATTCAGTACCAAGAAAATAACATGAAAGTCTCATTCTTCAAGTGGCCTCAGCTGAATCAATGTTTCATGGCTAAAAACATTTTAAAATACTATATATCCTGGCTGTAATGTATAGGAAATTTGAACCACAATTCAATTTGACGATATTTAGTCCCCCCCCCTAAAAAAAAGGAATTCCATTGTTCTCTCTGATTGATAGACCATGGAAGTTGATGTAAATATATACACCTATCATAAAGAACACTCAAAAATCCTTTAAAAAGCCTCAAATGATCATTATTGGAAACTGTCAACAGAAACTGTCAACATAGGTCTCTTCAGTTTTCGAGTGAGTTTGGCTTGCTCTGTAAGTATGAGCTGAAGGGCTGAAAATTTTAACTCTTTATTATGCCTGGAAATTTTTTTATTTGTTTGAAAATCCCCTCTCCCCCAAGAAAAGTCTTTTAGGAGTTGGGTTCAATTTGCATTGTAAATTGATGCTAAATTAGTCCCTTAGTCTGTATCCTGCTGCATTCTCGTTCGTTTTGAAAATTCAGACTTTTTAGTGATCATCATCATCAGCCTTTTAGTGTTTTGTCATTGGACACGGACCTTCCCCGGGATTCAGCAGACCTTTCTATCATTTGACATCATGAAGCCAATACTTTCTGAACTTCTCACGTCATCTTATATTTTGTCAGCCTTGGTTTCCCATATCTCTGAGGATCCACATTGTGAGTTGTGACATCCTACCGTTGTCTGTCATTCTTGCAACATGACCAGCCCATTGCAATTTGAGTTTTCTAATAGATTCTATGATATCTCGGACTCCTTTTTTTCCTCTAATATATTGTGCTATCTCGTGATCTCTCTATCTCATGTTGAGCTAGACCCTCTCCTTTGCGCATTACATGGTTCTCAATTCAAGGGTCAATTTTTCGGCCAAGTTCCATGATCGCTGTCCAACAAAAGGTGAGAGAAGTAACATATCCATGGACTACACCTTCTTCTAATTTTTTGATTCATCATCCCATTACAGCACATGGCCAAAAGATGTTGAACACTTGATAGCTACTATCGAGTGACTAACCAGACCTGTTTATTTTTTATTCGCTTTGACATGCAATTCATAAAAACGATTCTAATCCAGCTGCCTACAAAAGAGTTTAACGATTCCGGATCTATCTTCCCCCAGAACAATAATTGTCTTGTACTGTAGGTAGACACTTCTGTTGGATAATCTTAACCTTTCTGGAACCGTGTCTTATCATGTAACCTGTCGCCGTCTGTCGACTAAGAAACAATGATCACAGAAATAAATTCTAGCAGAGGCTTCCAATAAGACATCTTCATTGTCTGTCGTTTCAAACTGGAATTTTTTTTTTCTTGTTTTCTCTTCATCTTCCTCATCATCTTTTTCTATTTTTTTTCCGATCCTTTTCAGCCTCATTACCAGTCAGACAAAACACTGGTGACCTTTTCTTATTCCTCTGCGGATTCATCTCTGAAGGTTTTGCCCGATAAAACACAAAAAATCAAGCGAGCTATTTTACCCTTTAGAGAAAGAACGTCAATTCCTGGCATTATCAGCAAAACATTCACTGACAAGACCCGATGAATAGCAATGCAATAAGGCTTCCGCTGTTATCTTTACAGAGAGATTCCTGTTTTAATGGAAAAGCACACAATTCTGATTGTTAGGATGAAACTAAAAAGATTTCTGCTCTTATCTGGGTAATTGTTGTTACACATGAAATGTCGGTTTTTGTCTTTTTTCTTCTACATCATCTTATTATAATTCAGCAAATGTCTTTTGGGGGCAGCTGCTCGTCATTGCATTACTCAAGAATGGCTAGAACTATGATCGCCAAATTTTCCGTGGTTACTAATGAGACACTGGAAGACATTTTTAGCACATTATTTTTTTAATATCATATTATTTTTCCAGCATTTTGAACTTAGAGATAATGTTTCGATAATCTGAAAGACATAATTTGTGCTTTTACTGAGTTTGCAACCACTTAACCTAATGAATATTGTAGAGCTGGCATATTATCATTAGCAGATTACTGGAAAAGACTATTGCTTCAAATGAATCATATTTTGATTGAATATTTACTCTTTTTTTGTCTTATTTTTATCACCCTTCGTCTTATTTGATAAACAACACTTCATATGTACCCACCTAATGACTGCTTAGATGAATTTAGAGAGACTTCTGCTCTTATCTGCCTAATTAGTTTTCATCCCAGTCAAAGAGAATTAAAGTAAATTGTTCAAATTAGCATATCTACCAAGATAGCACTGTGTAAAAACAAGCCATCAGGAAAATTACCAAACACCGTGTGATTATCTGTTGTACTTTTAAAGCAACCTTGACTGTGAATGTATAAAAGCCTGCATTTTAACGCCTTTATTCACAGAGAAAGAAATAAAGGGACATAAATGAAATGTTGTTTTTAAAAAAGAAAAAACAAGCCTGTCTGCTGCATCGTCAAATTATTTCTGACAAAAAATAATTTCTGCAACTTTTATATTATATGTATAATAAATCTGTGAATTGTCAGTCTGGCTCAGTTGGTAAGAGAGCCACTTAGCTATTTGTTACTGAAAACAATGAAAGTCTATGTGAAAAAATCTTTTAAAACTATATGATCATTATATAGGAGTCTATATGTCATGAAAGTATATTTAATTATTTATATGTCAATTTGAAGATATAAAGTGTTTAGTACCTAGACAACTATGGAGATTCTTGGAGTATTTTCAGTGGAATTTCTTTTGCATTTGTGTTGGTGTGTTTAGGAGAGGGAGAGAAAAGTTCACTGGTAAATTTCGAAACAAACTTTTCAGACATTTTGAGTAACCTAAGAAAATTCAACATTCCTTTATCAAATTCTTCCCCATACAACGACAATTATTGACAAGATAAAAATAAGTCATTTGTAGTTTCTCAAAAAAAAAGGGGTGTCCGAAGGTCCATCATTAGGGAATCTTGTGTCAGAATATGCCAAAGACTTCTCAATTCTTTTCATTTTATTTCTATCTGTAATTGTTGTTACTTGTTCCTATTCTAGTACCATTTCTATGGTAAAATAAATTTTATCAAACATGAGTTTCAGTTGTGAATATTTATACTGGGCTATGTGATTTATGGTAAGGAGTATACATTGAGTGTAAGGCAGGCAGTTCCACTTGTCTACCCTCCTGGGGTAAAGGGACACATTTTACACCCGACTTATAAATTGACCCCTAGTTTTGTATAGATTCTTTCAGGCCTCAGGCAATGACTTCTTGGCTAGCATTTATGGTAATATAAGATTTCCCTTAGCATGGACAGCGGAATGAGAACAGTCTACCCCTTTGAAATTTTGATTGATGATTTTCACAATCTATTCATAAACTATCAAGATCAGAAAAATAGTCCAACTAAACCTCATGCAATGATTAAATGCCTGGTTTAACAAAATTCAAACAAGTCATTGTGTTCATTCTTAACTCACAAATTCATAAAATTTGTCATGGGAAAAAATTCCTGTTTGAAATTATCTTCTTTTGATCAATACGAGAATTTTTTTTTTCTTCTCCACTCTATCTATGGAAGAGCTCCATTATTTTCAATTCTATTCATTGAAGAATTTCACTGTCTATTACAAGCAGTCACAAGCAGTCCATGAATTTAGGAGTTAGATTGCAAGAGAAGCACCATGGAATTTCTACTGGTCCTGTGAGATATTAGATTCCTTATTCATTTGTGCCATTCATTTTTTGGAAGTCAGAGCTGGTTGCTATTTTCAGAGCACTTAAGAACACAGTTTTCAAAATGAGAAAAAAGAATCTGTTACAGATTTGGAATTATTGATTCCTATATTTGGTGCCGTGCCAAACTTTCTTCTTCCTGTTCCTCAGTCATGGCCAGCCGACATTTCTCTTGTGATTCCTGGTTTTCTTAATCCGAAACTCCCAAGCTCTCACCTTACTCTCCCTCTCTCCTCTGTAAGATCATTTCTCTATTAGCTTCTCTCCCTCCCTCCCTGTCAGCTTCTCTCCCTCCCTCTGTCTCTATCAGCATCTCTCCCTCCCTCTGTCTCTATCAGCATCTCCCCCTCGCCCCTCTCTATCAGCTTCTCTTCTCCTCTCTATTAGCTTCTCTCCCTCCCTCTCTATCAGCATCCCTCCTTCTCCCTCTCTATCAGCATCTCTCCTTCCCCTTCTCTATCAGCTTCTCTCCTCTCTATTAGCTTCTCTCCCTCCCTCCCTGTCTATCAGCATTTCTCCCTCCCCCTCTATCAGCTTCTCTTCTCTCTATTAGCTTCTCTCCCTCCCTCTCTCCTTCCCCATCTCTATAAACTTCTCTTCTCCTCTTTATTAGCTTCTCTAACTCACTCACACCCTTCCTCTTCCTAAGATTCTCTTTTAAATCCTCCAATCTGCTCCAATGATTTACATTTTGTTTTGTTTTTTTCTCTTTCTCCGTGTCTTTTCAGGTTGGCAATTATACGACCACGGTTTCTTCCTCGCTTCAATTTGGTGCTTCATGACGTGGCTTTGGGGTCTCTTACTTCTTTACTTCACACGATCGTACCGCCAGTTGTTGTGCGATGTCTACACCATTCTTCCTACGGAAGCTTTACCTATGAGCGTGGACGATTGAGAGACAAACGCACCTGAACATCCGTGTGCATTGCAAACCAATCTACACGATACATCAAAGAAATACAGATTCACGCACACTCGTACTGGTTGTTTGTAAAGTCTCCGTGGTCTTTAAAGGCTTGGTCATCTAAATTGTACCTGGAATTGAAAAAGTTTGTAAATTGCATTTAGAAGGGTGACAGGACAATTGCATCCGGGACAACTGTGTCCCAATCAAATGCCTCTCAGTTGTTGATGTCCCCGGATATTTGCATCCAATTATATGTATATTTCATGTTAGACGTGATTTTTCATTTTTATATCTTTGCGCCCTGAACATTTCCATACAGATGTATGTATAAATCATATTTGATATAATTTTGCTTATTGAATTAATTTTTTCCATCAAAAAGATTTTTATCAATCAAGTCGTGAGTTTAATTTTTCAAATCAACAAAATGTATGCTACAATTCTTTTTCAATTGTTGAAAATGTTTTTGATGAAAAAAAATAAGTGAATATGTGAAATTATATCTAATATGATGTATGTATATATATATATATATATTTGTATGGAAATGTTAAGGATAATAGATAAAGAAATAAGAATTACATTTAATGAGAAATATATATGTACTGGGATGTAAAGACAAAAAACAGACATTTCCTGGGACACCATTAATCAGGACGCATTTGAGAGGGAAGCAATTATCCAGGATGTAAATGCCCGAGTACCATTTAAAAGACTGTATTTTTTGCAGGGAATCAAGAGATGCACTATGAATTATTTTTACTCAAAAATTCTCAATGGTTGGTGTGTGCAAAAAAAGAAAAAAAAAACAAAGAAATTTCATGATGGACTGATCAAAGAGACAATTTGGAAAGCCAAAGTAGATGTTACAAATGACTTTTTTTTTTTCAATTTTATTCAACATGTTTTATTTGTCAAAGCTAACTTCTTCATTTTCTGAAGGTGTAAGCTTTGACACAAAACATGTTGAATAAAGAAATCTCCTTTTAACATCTACTTTAGCTCTCCAAATTGTCTCTTCAATCTTAAACTGACGGATGAATTATAATCTACATCCATTCACTGGCTATAAATGTATATGTGTGTGTGTATATATATACACAGAGTGGTGCAAAAGTCTGGATCTGTCAGCGGTTCATAATTGAAACAAGGCTTAGTATAAAATGAAATCTAATCACCCATTCACCAATGACTAAATTATTTTTGAATCAATGTTCCACTTCAGTATCTACCATAAGTGTTTAAATTGACGTCCATCTACTTTTGAACACTTTTGTATTTAGTTTAGTCAAGATCTTCACTCATTTGTCTGTAGAGTAATATTCTTTCTCATGGTATCTTCTGTTGTATTTTTATCCTTTAACGTCTGGAACCCATTTTCCTGGCTTTTGCCAACTTTTCTGTAATGGTATAACAATCTGAAATAATTTAAATAACACGTTAGATATTTTCCCTTGTATTAAACAACCAGATATCTGCACCACCCTATATATATATATATATATGTTGCCAATTGTTTATTTTCATATTAAGGATGATACCACAACAGTTTGTTTCACATCTCTCTTTGGTGATTATCAAGTGAGTTTTGCTTGTTTGTTTTTTTAAACGTGTAGTTGTTTGTGTCGTTGCCGCAGTTTTTTCATTTATATTTTTGAGGTTTTTAATATTTGGATTGTTGTTTTTATCTGTGTGAATTTTAAATTTTGGGTTTGTAGACTTGTTGTCTTCATTTCTTGTGTTTCAAAAACCTACTTCCTTCTAAATAATAATGAAACAGAAAAAAAAATATGCTTATAATACAAAAAAAATTTCCACCGCAGAATGAACTACGCGAGGATTTTGAAAAAGAACTTATGTATGTGATCAAAAACATAAAATTCCTAAACCAAACTGGCAGATATCAAAGAAAAATAAAAAATAACATGAAAAAATTACGCGATTGAAAATATATTAGTACACGCAAGAAAACAAGAAACATATATAAAATGAAAACAGAGTTATACTGTAAACTACTAAAAAGAAAATATAACAAACATGTACAAAAACAAGCCTGAAACAACATAGGACATGAAATCAACAAGGAAACTAAAAAAATTGTAGAAAAATTTAATTTAGACGAGAAAATAAACAATTTACCGAAATCACAAATAGACATAACATTCAAAGATCTTAAATAATTTCATAACAAAAACATACAGATCCATCAAAAAGTGAAATTGAAAAAATTAGCAAAAGAATGCTTGAAAAAAAATGAATTTTAAACTAAGAAAAATATTTAAATCAAGTCAGTGGAAGAATATGCGAGCAGTAATAAACTGGTTTAAAAGCATAAGAGAAAAATAAATAATGTGATTTCAAACTACAAGTTAAAGAATACGACCCATCAATAACAGAATATATTGAACTGAGCAAATTCACTAGAAAAAGAAAAAAAAACACAGAAATAACTTACGGAGACAAAAAAAAAAAGGAAATGATTATTTCGATGTTACTATGGGTTCCTTTGATGGAACAGCGATTTATGAATTAGTAAGCTTTATATATACAAATAGAAATCATGGATACAAAAGACATCGGTTCTTATAAAGATGATGGTCTATTAGTATTGAGAACTGAAACAGACAAAATAATGAAAACAATTATTTTAAAAAATTCTTAGAAATAGGATTTGAAATAGATATAAAACACATCTCAAGAAAGTAGACTTTATGGATTCAACATTAAATTTACAAAAAACAATTACAAACTATTCAGAAAGGACAATAATACCCCACTATATATCCGTACCTTATCTAATCACCCACCATCTATCATAAAACAAATACCAAAATCCATTGATAGAAAATTGACTGACAATTTATCAGACAAATTAATATTCAACAAAGTGAAAAAAATCAATCTGAAAAGGTGTCATAAATAGAGGATTTCAAATAAAATCATTGCACAGCTAAAAGATTGAAAGGATAAATAGAAGAAAAAGGAAAAGAAAACGAAACATATCTAGTTCAATCCACCATATGATACAGATATAAACACAAACATGGGTAAAATAATCCTAAAGCTGTTAGACAAACATTTTCTACAAACAAATAAACTACATAAAATAATCAATTAAAACACATTGAAAATTAGTTACAGTTGTATCAATAACATGAAGCAAATGATACAAAACATAATCATAGAATAATAAATAACAAAGAAGCAATCAAAAATAAAACATGCAATTGTAGAAACACTTCAAGGAAATTGCCAAAAAGTAAACATGATCTATCATGCAACTGTGAAAACCAAAGAGAATCCCCAGAAAGATGTATATTGGCACAACAGAAAACAACTGGAAAAACCACTTCAATAACCACAAGATGTCATTCAACAATTGAGTATTCAAAAATTACTCAACACTGCCAAAACATATATGGGCAACTGAAAAAGCCATAAAAAAGTTATAATCAATTGGAAAATGATAAAGCAAACTGCACCTTACCTAAAGAAAGCAAAGAAACATGTACTTTGCTTAGAAAAGAAAGTAAAAATAACATTCAATGAAAAGTTATTAAATAAAAGAACCAATAATATCAAAATGCAGTCATGAAAGTAGATATTTGCATAGAAACATAAGAAATTTAAACAACAACTTTAATGATCAGGAAACAAGTTAAAAAAAAAGGCAGAACCCAGGGAACCTGAAATTTAAAATTCAAGCAGACAAATGCTATTATCTAAATATTCAAAACCTCGAAAACATAAAAGAAAAATAATAAGTAATGATACATATAACTATGCATTTAAAGAAATGAACAAATCAAAAAACAAAACCCACTTGATAATCACCAAGGAGAGGTGTGTAACAGAGTGTTGTGGTATCATCTATAATATAAAAATAAATTGATTATATATATGCTCTATTATTGTAATACTGAGCGCTCTAAGAATAATGTAAGAAAACAAAACAGTAAAAAAAGAAATATATATATATATATATATATATATATATATATATATATATATATATATATATATATGTTGAACCTCACTAATCTGGGATTCACTAGACCAGCAGCTTCAATTGCTTCAGAATGGGGATTTGAGTCGGGTGGTCATATTGGTATGAACAAAAAAAGATTTGTTTACTTCTGGTCACTCTGAGCAAAGCCTTTTGACCATTGTTCAAATCAAAGGGTTAATAAGAAAGGAGTTATTTATGCCACAGAATTAAGACCGGTAAAAATCAAATTCAAAATGGCTTATTGATATTAAAATTGTAAAATTGGAAGCACTAAAGTAGGTCATGTTTAAAATAAAGACTAAAAATGACTTGAAAAGAGCTATAAGAAAGTTAAAATGACTGATAAGAGTTAGAAACACAAAAATAGATGCAGAAGAATCACAGAACTAGAACAAGAGACTAAGGCACTTAAAAATCGATGCCATAAGAAAATAAAAAATTCTGTAAAAGATGCTCGAGATATAGACTTCTGGATATTACATAACTTTGATTTAGATTGCATGTAGAATTAAACACATTTTGGTAGTGGATTTAGGGTAAAAGTTCAGGTAAAGAAATAACTTGTTTTTTTTGTAATTTTCACGTAACCTCTTTACAAGTATCAGTAGGCTTATTAGAAATTATCTAACAAAACTGTCAACAAAGGTTTCCTCAGTTTTCAAATAAGTCTGGCTGGCTAGGTATATATGTATTACGTGACCACACCAATGGGGCTGGAATTTGAACATTTACTTATCATTTCTGCAGCTTTGTTTTGTTTTTTGAAATCGCCACCACCCCCAAATGGGTTTCGAGTGAGGGGTTCAGTTTGCAATGTAAGTTTATGCTAAATTGATCGCTGGTTTGTCTTTGGCAGCATTTATGCTTGTTTTTTGTTTTTTTCAAATTCAGACTTTTTTATGATCACTGCCCAACAAAATCCAAGAGAAGTAATTTATTCAATACTGTCAAAAGAACATTGGTCATGTGACATTTTCTATTGAGTGACTAACCAGACCTGTCTTTCTTTGCTTTTTTCACTGATCTACTCATGTTTCTCTTGTAGTACAATAAGGTTATGCTACAGTACCTGCATTTTGTCATAATGTAGTCCCGTATTCCTGAGCAAAGTTTATGCCTTTGTAAATTGAACTGGTATCAGTCATACAGTACAGTATACACAATATTTAGCCATTCTTCACTCTTGACTTCACTAGTTCAGAAAATCTACCATCCAGCTCCTATCTGATCCCAATCGTGTGTGTGTGTCGGCTCCTATCTGATCCCAATCTCACCAGCTCCTATCTGGTCCTAATCATACCAGCTCCTATCTGGTCCCAATTATGCCAGCTCCTATCTGGTCCCAATTGTATCGGCTCCTATCTGATCCCAATCTCACCAGCTCCTATTTGGTCCCAATCATACCAGCTCCAATCTGGTCCCAATCATGCCAGCTCCTATCTGGTCCCAATCGTATCGGTTCCTATCTGATCCCAATTTCACCAGCTCCTATTTGGTCCCAATCATACCAGCTCCTATCTGGTCCCAATCATGCCAGCTCCTATTTGGTCCCAATCTCACCAGCTCCTATCTGGTCCCAATCATGCCGGCTCCTATCCCATCCCAATCATGTCTGCTCCTATCTGATCCCTATCTCACCAGCTCCTATCTGGTCCCAATCATACTGGCTCCTATCCGATCCCAATCTTGCCGGCTCCTATCTGATCCTAACCTTGCCAGATTAATGTGGTTCAACCTGTACATTGTTTAATGACTCAATTTTGTTTTGCTTCTTCATTGTTGTTTTTTGTGCACAGTTTAATATTTGTGTGCACTGTCTACACTGGTGAGTGAACGTGTCCATAGTTTACATGGTGCATTATTCTTGAATAGAGTATCAGAAAATGGAAGTGATATAAGTTCTGCATTCTGATTACTAGAGTCATTTCCTGTTAAATGAACTTTAAACTTCCTCTGTACATAAAGAAATCCTTGAACCTGGTTTTTGTATTACATTCATTTTACATGATTCAACTTTTTTTCGCGCTAAACTTCACTGGTTCAGAGAATCAGCTACTTGGGCACCTATCTGGTCCCAAGCTTGCAGGATTAGTGAGGTTCAAATTGTATATAGTTTTATTTATTTGTTTTTGTTTTGTTATGTTTTTTATTGTTGTTGTTTTTTATCTGCTTTGTTGGGGTTTTTTTTGCGCTGTTTGATATTTTTTGTGAACTGTTGACAATGGCATGAACTTTAAACTTCCTCTGTACATAAAGAGATCTTTGAACCTGTTTTTAGAATCAATTTGATTTTACATGATTCAACCTTTGGGGGGGGCGGATTTCCTTGTCTAATCAGGTCACGAATTGACCCGTTGTACCTATTTATTAAAAACATATTAAATTGCTGTAATTTATTGAAACCCAAACAAATCTAAAATGCTGAAAATTGAAATAATAACTTTCAGACAAAATTCAATAGCAGAATGCAGGGCTTCTCAAAGTAGGGGTTGGGACCCCTGTTCCCTGGGGGTTGTGTAAAGATTATTGGAGGTTGCAAACTAGTTCTCTTTTTATCATCACTATACAAAAATATACTCGTGTGCTTATTGTAAAATAGCTAAATGCTATTTCATTTCTGTTAAGTTTTGATAATATAATTTCAACAACTTTGTACCCATAGGCCTATCCTTACTCCACCCTGAAAATTATTATAGAAAATGTACTTATGAAAGAAAGAGGCTCAAATTACATATGAACACTCTCAAGATAAGAAACATGCTTTCGGGTTTTATTTTTTTTACAAATAAATTTTCATTACAATGCTAATATACTTTCATTTTTCACATATTTCTAATCATATGTAAATCAGCTGAAAAATCTGAAAATGTTTTTTTCATAAAGACTGAAATTTGATATAGATTCTAAGTACGATTTACAATTTGGGGGTCTTAATTTGTTTCTATGTTCAGTTACTATTAGATTACAACTAAAGACTAATCTGTAGTCTTAGTACCTATTGAGGCATCAAAAATTTGTCTCATCAAAAGGTGTCGCGAATGAATGAGAAGCCCTGGTGAAATGAATGCTCTCATCTATATTTACCTTCCTCCTCAGCATTATGTCTATTGTCTCCCTTGGGGTCTAGAGGCATATTCTTTATTTTCTGTCTGAATTTTGTAGATGAAGGATTATCATTATGTATAGTTTTTTTTCAGACTATTGTCCCCATCTTGGTTCATTTCTTGAACACAGCGTTTCAGCCGTTGTACCCTTCGGGTATTCTTCCAAAATCCAAGGCATGGGGCCATTGTAGCAACTGTCCAGATTGTGCTTATTCTACCGTCTCCTATTAAGACAGACTTTTAGCACCGACTATGATTAACAATACGCTTTGGACCTAGGAATTAACCCCACCCAAAATTAGACAGAGGAATTAGCACATTCCGGCCACTCACTACAATGGCCCCACATCTTAGAGTTTGAAAAAATACCTATTCATCAACTTGAAATGGCCGTAGGGTACAACAACTGAAACATTATGTCCAAGAACCGAACCAAGATGAGGCCAACGGTCTGAAAAGAACTATACATGATATTATTCATCCTTTGATTTTCTTTGTACTTTGGACATTGATCTAAGGGGAGATAATCCTTTATCCCCAATTGCTTCACACATACAAAAATTTTGGTCAACAAATCTAAAATTATTTTCTATAATTATGAGAGGTCATTAAAATAATGAGTTTTTTCAGATATTTTTGTTTGTTTTTGTTTTGTTTTTTGTTGTTGTTGTTCACAATGTGGGGTCAGCTTCCTTGCCCACACCCCAAAAACTGATTTCTCATGGGAGATAACTATTAAATACCGATTATAGAATAGTCTCCCTTATTTGATAGAAACCATGAACAAAAACTGTCAGCATAGGTGTCTTCAGTTTTCAAGTTGGTCTGGCTGGCTATGAATGTATCACTAGTACAGGCTGTGCCAATGGAGCTACAGGGCTGAAAATTTACACATTCACTCTTTATTATATCTAGCTAGAATGTTTTTTTTATTCTCTCCCGCCCCCATAGATTTTTAATGGGAATTTGTTTGTTTGTTTGTTTGTTTTTAAATTCAGACTTTTTTTTAGTGATCACTGCCCAACAAAATACGAGAGAAGAAACTTATTTATTGATCACCCCTTTTTAACAATTTTTTTATCCATCATTCCTAGGGCATGCTGCCTAAAGTCATTGTTCATGTGACAGTTTCTATTATTTCCAATGCGTACCTTTAAAATATTTCAGATCACTCTAACATCCCCACCCCTGCTAGAGTGACCATTAGAACATCATCTCCCGTAAGTTTTGATATCCTCCCACCCTAAACCAATCCAAGGAGGGGAAGAGTTTTATTTTGTCGGCCAAGTTGCTCACTCGTATGAATACATAAAATTTTAAATACATCATAGCCAGATCTGTTACGCCACATAAATCCTTGTAGGTAGTCATTTAAAAGTCACGCTTTCAGCCATGCATCTCCTTAATTCTAGACTTCAAGAATCATTTGCAATTTTTGTTCTGTCATTACCAAGCATTCTCGTCTAGACTTCTTGCATAACATGTTGACAGCTATGGGTTCTCAGCCTCAGTTTTCTCAATTAAACAAAACCAGTCTATGGGGTGGTTTTTCATAGTGATCCATATTTTTCTCTGACAGCGACCAAAACTACTCGGCTTTTAAAACACAAAGATTTTACAAGCTTCCTGTATATATTAGATATACTAACATAAATCCACAATTGTATGTATGTTCAGAATTTGTGATCTTTCTTCATTGTTCAATTCTCTCCAAGATGGATAAAAATTGCATCCTTCTTCGTGATTACTCTTCACCTCATATCATATTACAAATACATGTTATTTAAAACTTTTGACAGCTTTAATAGTCTTTCTGGGGTCATGTATAACAAATATTTAAAAATTACACCAAAGTGGTATATTTTTGTGACAATAGTATTGTTGGATAATCAAACAAAATGTACTCTTCCCAAAAAGGGGGAGAGGGGGTGTTGGGTATTCTCACTACTAATATGACCTCACCTCCCACCACTTCTCATTTAGCAGATTGCCAAGTCCTGCTTTGAGCATAAGTCTCATCTTTGCAAGAGGTGCCTCGTGTTGGGAGCAAAATGTCAGAAAACCATTTTGTAAACTCATAGGGAAGACACAAGTCATCAGTTGAACAAAAGATATGGAACTGAGTTATAATTAAAGTAATCAGGAGTTGTTTTATCACCTTGTGTGACCTGAGACAATGAGGAAACAATTACAAGACCTCAGCTAATCGGAATTATGCCGATTACTCAACAAAACTGCAGATAGAATGTTAATCGGAAGATTCAGTTTCGGAAAATTTGATGTATTTTGAATAGGACCAAACTTTCTGGAACCAAATTTACTTAACCCAAAATTTATCATCATTAGATTAGATTATCCCACTAAACCTCAATATTATGATGATCTTCCATTTAATTCCTATCCTTTTAATCTTTAGAAACCATCAACCAAAACTGTCACCAAAACTTTCTTCAGTTTTCAAGTGGGTCTGGCTTGATGGCTATGTATGTATGTATCATGTGTACAGGCCATACAAATATAGGTGGAGGGTGGAACATTTTAATATTTATCCGTTCTAAATAAGGTTTTAGTGGGGGGGGTCTATTTACTGTGTACATTTATGCTAGATTGATCCCCAGATTGTGCCAGCATTCATGCTTATTTTTGGAAATTCCAGACTTTCTTAGTGATCACTGCCCAATAAAAGGCTAGAGAAGTAACTTATTCATTGATCACCTCTAACACGGTGTGATGCCAAAAAACATTGGTCACTCGACGGTTTCTATTGAGTGACTAACAAGACCAGTTTCCATGATTTTTGAGACCGAAGTTCCTTGCACAGCTACAACACTTGACAAAGAAAACTGTAGACAACTTCAGATACAAGTATTAAAAGAATGAAATTTAGCTATTGAAAAATGACAATTCTTTGTCTGAGAACTTGGTAGGAGGTGGATTTGGTTAAGTGACGGCGCCATCGCTGTAATATCTCTGATTGTCCTGCATGAATAAAAATTTTCTGGCAATTTTTCAAAGACTTCCTAAAATTAAAAGACCTGGAAATCTCTGCCATTTTGTTAAAACATACTCTAAACTTGGAACTTGGACTTCCAACCAAGACAAAAAAATCTTACCCAACATAAAATTACAGGTTTCCTCTGCTTTTCAAAAATTTGTTTTAAACCACTTCTTCGCTGTTACGAGAGGAAAAGCAAAAATAGTATTCAGTGTTTGTTTTGCAGCATGCTGTTTTAGGGGCAGTGTGCACCCTCTTCTTCTCTCTTCCCTACACCCCATTCTCCTATCCCTCCCACCATCCTAATCTCTGCCAACTCAGCCTTACGTATAATTATCACCATTTTTGCGGTAGGCGAATGCTCAAAAAATTTTCCCCATATAAATAAATGATAACTGCTTCTTTGTTTTATGCTATTTCAGCTTACAAAAAGGGTTGTTTGTTTTTTTTTTCTTTTCACCACACTTCTTAAGCGGGGGAAACCTGTATATAAAAAAAATTACGTTTGAATAAGTGTACAGACAGTGCAAATAAAATTATGTGATTTTCAGATTTTTTTTTTTTTTCCAGCTCTGGTCATAATAAATATTTGACAGTGTGTTTATTAATGTATTTGATGTCATATAAGAGCCCCCCCCCCCTCTTTATTTTAACAAATGTCAATTGCTCCTTCACTTCACATAGACTTGGAATATGGCTTGATACCGTTCATCGAGTTCAGAATGATTTCAATATTCGTAATGGCTGCTATGCTATAACAGATTGCACCCAAAATCCTATTGCATAGAACGGTGTTCCCCAATCACCAGGCCGTGGACAGGTATCAGGGCTGCAAAGCATATGAAACCTGGTTTTGAGGGAACAATATGAAACAATATTTATTTAATCTCTTTGGAAAGTAAAAACAAATTAATTTTCTTGAAGCTTGATATTAAATTCATTAGATAAACCATTCTTGAAACAAAATTGGGTATATTAACCTTTTCTAAGTGGCTTTTAGTTGACTTATCACCATATTCGATTCGTGATTAACAATCCTCATGCCTTCAACCCAATTGACTGGTCTGCAAGATTATTGTCTTTATTAAACCAGTTCTCAATGCAGAAAACTTTGGGGTGCCCTGATATAGAGCATTTATACATAACAAAGAAGTAAATTGGGGATGAATCAAATAACCAAAAGATAATTTCATAACGCGGTTGTTTGGGTCCGAAAAAGTCAATTGGATTATAAACGAGCCACAATCAATTTAACTATTTTGGAGCTAGATTGACATTTGGGGTCTACCATCAATCTAGGTCATTACACTAACTGTGCTATAACGAGGGAGGCCTGTTAAATCATACTTACAACAGGGCCCAATTGTTCACGTGTCATTTATTGCTATTGCAGACTGTCCTTTTGTTTTCAAAATCCGCAATCAGACTTGACAATTTCTTCATCTCTAGAAAATTCTGAAATGTGTGTTTTTGTTGTTCTATTTTCCTGCCGTTTTTTTTTTCTACTTTTTTTTCTGTTTTTTAATAAAATTAATTAAATAATTTGAAACTATTGTTGCTTTCAAATAAAAAAAATTAGTCCCAAAAACAAATCATTTTTGGACATTATATTTGTTGTTGTTGTTTTTCATCTGACGAAGACCATCTAGTCATCCTGGGGTTTGGGTTGGACTCTGTGAGTGCATAGATGACTAGTCAATCCAATCTGGGCCTGGAAGGTTCTCTGGCAGCGTGGACAAGGAATGGTGACAGCAGTTAGAGGTCCACCTACCAACGCAGATATTCACACTTATTGGTATATATATCCATTACTTATATATATATATATATATATATATATATATATATATAATGTGTACTTTAGAGAGTGAGACAGACTCGGGAGTGAAGTTTTTGGTGGTAAGGTTTATTAATCCTTATATGTCAATAGTCCATACATGTTTTGGGATTCTTCCCATCATCAGTGGCGTGTGCTGTGTGAGTGTGTATTAAAATGTACCATGTGGAACCAGAGTCCACTGCCAGGGGCTATGCATTGTGGGTAAGTTTTGTTGTCAGGGCTACTAGAAGCCTCCTGCTGAATGGAAGAATGACCAGCAGGTATCAGGACTTTGGTATATATATATATATATATATATAAGTTTTACCGCTTCAAACACTAAAAAACTTTTCAAAAATTTTATTGTCAATTTAATCTTATATAGATATATATATATATATAGGAAACAGAATCACATCAGCTTTCTGAAGACATATACAAAACTGCTTTAAGCTTTTCAAAAACTATTATACATCAAAACCATGACTAAAAAGTTTGGCTTTCCTTTTTTACACTTTTCTGAAATATATATATATATATATATATATTGATTTCATGGACAACTCGAAAGCACTCCTGTCAGTAGTGGAACTCTACTGTGAATAAACATCTGTATAGTCTGAGGTACCTAATTGTTGTCCCTACCAACTTATTAATTTTCAAGAGTCCATCACTACTCTCTTCTCCTCAATAGTCGGAATGGGGAGACAACTACAGATTAGTATAAAAATTTTCCATTAAAAGGCAACTATTAAACAGCTAGGGGGAGAACTTGGTAAACCAAGCTTACTTGTAGCCGTTAATCTCAGCGATTTTTTTTTTTTTTCTTAAATTTTGTTTCTCCAAATGGCTTTTCAGTTCAGTTTTTCTTTGAAAACAAAAGAATTTTCTTTTTCCTGTCTATACTGTACAGTTTTACTTCCTACGTGCCTATCCCATCCTTACTATAAATCTTTCTTAAACAACTCTGTTTTACTCAGATCTGACTAAATTGTGCCAGTGGCCATAGTTCCCTATCTAACCTTTCTTATCAAATTGCAACAGATTTCCCTAACAACCCCACTACCCTACCCCACTAGCAAAATTCAGACAAAAAGTATACAACTTCATAAATTAGTAGTTTATATTTCCTTATTTTGAAAGCCCCCTCCCCCCCTTGAGCACCTAGCTCCAGGACCTAATTAACCCCACTCCCATATTAGGAAGTCAACATAAGGTTAATTTCCTGTGAGGTCTCCCTTCCTAACGTGAACTTTGGCCCTCGATTCATTGACCCTATCAAAAACTCTTCTTTGAGAGGGTTAAAAAATAAAGCCAATTCTCTGATTAGAATAAGCTTGATAATTTGTGGCTGTAAGTCTTTTCTTCATCTTATGTTCTCTGCTCTCTAGTTGTTAACTCTTTAATTCATGGACTGCTTGTAACTGCTCATATTGACAATTGCACATCTGTAGGGTAAAAATATGAAGTCATGTTAGAAAAAAAATCCTTTGAAGAATATATATGGTCAGAATAAATAGTATTTATGGCATCAGAGGTGTTTTTCACAGGAAAATATCAAAACTAGATGTAAAAAAAACATCCAGCTTCTGGAGAATGGACAAAGGGGAATAATTTCAATCAGGAGTTATCTCCCTTGATAATTACATTTTTTTTTTAATTTATGAATTTTCAAGTTAAAGTAAGCAGCTTGATTCAGAATAAAAGATTGGCTTCCAATGAAATCTGACCGAGCATCCTATACCTTGAGAACACATCTTACATAGATTTAACAACAAGGCTACAGAAATTATATCATTAGGCAGAATTTGAAACTATAGTCATTTTGCCACATTTTCTTTCTGATTTTTCATGCCATATTGTTTGTTTAGTACCTAGTAATTGTAATAGCACAGGTACCAAACCAGAGGTGACCCAGGTATCTGAGTTTCTGGACCAAGGCTTAATATATACATAAATTATAAAATAAACTATGGAAAGTCAAGACCAAAATCATACTTAACAGATACAAATTATTACATATCTAAATCAGGGTCTGTTTGACCTTAGCAATCCACTTGAAAATTCTTGAAATATAGAATGTATATGAAATATACAATGAAAAATAAAGAACAAAACTTTTCTATTTATATGAATTAGTCCACTTAAAAAACATGGTCTGTTTAATCAATATTTCATTCCCAGCCTGCCAAATCCATCGAAGCGAATTTTATGTTACTAAAATTAAGCCCATTTTAATGACAGAGGTGGTGCTACTCCCTACACCGCCATACACTGAGAAATGTATTTGACATACGTGGCTAACCAACAGTAAAAACAAAATTAATTGGATGAAAAACATTTCAGTAGTCGGTGAATGGAACTTCATTTTTTTTATGTTAGCTTTTCTCCCCAGGAGTCCGGGTGTAGGGGTCAAGGGTTGAAACGACTGACTGTAATATTGGAGCACGACTATTTATTTCCTCCCTGTGAAACATGTGCAATGCAGATACGTACAAAATCTAAATAGATTAAAATAATCAAATAAAAAAATTAACTTAATTTTAAAATGATGGCTTTGAATTGAGGGCACAAGGTTTACAAAGGTTTGTATTGAACAACCGTGGTGATCAAAGATGGAAAAGAGTTCTATCCTTTTTTTTATACATGTCTGTGTTTGTGTTCCAGTGCTCCTGGCTATACTGTTTTGTCTACAGACTTGAAAATTGACATCAGTACTCTACTAGATCCCTCCTGGAAAAAATTTATTTTAATTTTTGTAAAAAAATAAATCTTTTTGAGGCTTTATTTTGATGGGTTTATTAATAACGTCAAGATTCTTCAGAATGTAAATGTTTCTAGATGTTTTCCAGTGGAAATAACATTCGGGAGATTCTAGATGTTTCGAAACGTTTTTTTTTACTGTATTTTAGATGCTTCCCAGTGGAAAACACCAGTGATGTCATAAATAGAATTTATTCTGATCATATTTATTTTTTTTTTACTTGATTTCAAATTTTGATTCTATTATTGTTTAATTATTGACTGTGACATTGAATCTTTGTTGTTTGTTTGTTTGTTTGTTTGTTTGTTTGTTTTTTAGATCTGAATACACATCTCTATTATACACTTTTCTATCGGTCTGTCTGTTAATTGGTTCCAGTTATGTTGAACAACAGAAATGGGAAAGAAGGAAGACTTATGATGTCGTTAAAAGGTACGACATGCTAATGATGTCTTCATAGAATGTCCGATGTTCGAATTTTTTTATTCAAAAAAAGCCTAAGTGATCAAAAAACAAAAAAATGGCCCATTACAATTTTCATTGAAAATGATGCTTGCAGAATATTTCCATATTGCAATATTATACAAGCTTGAGAATCAATTGATTCAAAAAAAGACTCCTTGCTCTTCTTCCTCTTCCTTCTGCTGCTACTACTACTACTACAGATGGTGGATGTATCGTTGAACATATGGTTCTTGTTTCTCAAGTTATTTTATTTGATGAAATTA
>OY735233.1:18600751-18738251 GCA_963457665.1 Thysanoteuthis rhombus
GCTTCTTTTCTTTTACAATAAGATAAATGAATGCATAATTTCTGACAGGAGAACATCTTCATGAGTCACTTCTTTTTTGCATTAGTAAAATTACCTCATGTTAATAAATGACAGAAATTAAGTTTTCTTTTCTTTTATTTCTTTATGATTATTTTGCTCTGGGGTGTAGGGGGCATAACTCCCTTAATTTTTTTTGGAAGATTTTTTTCATTCCATTATCTTATACGCTTCATGGATTAAGTATGACAAGCAGTAGTTGCTCTACTAACTTTGTACATTGTGGTGCATATCTAAAGCACTATAACGGGGGAAAGTCATGGGAGTTGCCCGAAGCAGCCATCCTCAGCATTTAATCAAATACTCTGCTCACTCTTGAATGCGAGTTCAATTCCACATCACTTTACTCCGTTGCTTTTTTTCTCTTCCCGACAGCAGAGTTCAGCCGTTCTCCTTTAGCGAATATCTTTGTTTCTCCTTTCCTTTTATACGTACCTCTACCCTGCTTCTCCTTCCCTCTCCCCACCCTCTTTGAAGTCTTTGTGTTTTGATTCCATTCTCATGACCTCTCCTCCACACCATCCACCCACCCCCCACTCTTTTAAACGTAAAATTTTTATTTAGAAAGTGTGACAGACAGGTGGACTGACAGACACGTTGCTTTATTTTAATGTTGATTTTTGGACATTGAAGATGTTTTATTAATGAGATTTTTACTTCCATCCCTAGTGCCAGGTTGATGAGGTTCGTTACCACAAACACTTCAAGATGAAAAAAAGGAAACAAACAGGAGGGGAAAACAGGGCCCTTCTTCTTACCAGTCAGTGTTAGATTTGTAACCTTTGGGATGATCACATGTTTCTACTATCATCTCATCTACAAGAAGAACTCCGGAATTTCAGGAAATTGTAAAGGGCCCTTCTACCGGGCAGTCAGTCTAAGCTTCATGAGAATTACATTACTCATGTCTTTTAGAAACCATCAACCAAAACTGTCATCATTTTTAAAGGCTAGGTATGTATCGCAGCATACAAGCTACACCTATAGAGCTAGAGGGCTGAAAATTTGAATATTCACTCCTTGTTATGGCTAGAAAAAACTTTTTAGTTTTTTGAAAATTTCACCACCACCCCCACCAAATGGGTTCTTAATGGGGATTTCAATCTACAATGAAAGTTTTTGCAAAATTGATCCCTTAGTTTATGTCCAGCAGCATTCACACTCGATTTTTGAAAATTAGGACTTTTTTAGGGATCACTTCCCACAAAAAAGGTAAGAGAAGTAACTTATCCAGTGATCACCTCCTTTTCCAATATTTTAATTGATCACCCCAAAATGGCATGCTGCCAAAAGACATTGGTCACATACAGTTTCTATTGAGTGACTAACCAGACCTGTTGTTTTGGGAGGGTTTTCTCTCACTCATATTCTTGTCTGAATTTCTGTGATGAGGAATTATCATTATTATACACTGATACACCCGAACTAGTTTCCTCATCTTGGTTTTATATAGTCACGTTTCGGATGTTGTACCCTCCAGCCTTCTCAAGGTGTCAGTCGTAGTCAGTAAGCTTGTGTCTCACCAGACCCTGTATTCAATCCATAGATTGTTCTTATTCCACTGTCCATGTCAGAGGATAACTTGAATCGGTTGATTCTTCCTAGTTTAATTCGTTCTTGTGATGTTGCTTGTAAGCCTCTTCCACTAAACCAGAGTGAACAACTCAGCTGTGTGGTACAAAATAGTCAAAAATACCATCGGTCACTTTGAAATTGCTTTTTGCATACAATACCAAGAAAGGAAAGTTTACAAAAAATAACAAGTTTGGCTGTACTAGAATTAAACTCCCTTGCTTCTTTGTAATCTAAAACGTAAACAAAACAGAATTTATCCATACAATATTGTTCCAAAACTATGTATCCCGTTTCAAATCCTTTATTAGTATTTCCTGTTATAAAACAAGTTGACCTGAGTTGAGAGAGTGAATTTGTCATCAGTTTTTGCGTATGCAACTCTCATTCAAGCCATCATGATGTCACTGGTTCTCAGTGAGTTCATTGTCATCTTTGTGAGAAATGAAAATGAAGTCAAAACTCAATAGAAGGAGTTTGACAATATTTTTCATAACAGAAATTCAGTGTTTACAAAAAAATACTAAGAACTAGCAGACACAAGTTGACACGAAATGACATAATTACATCACTCTTTTATTTCCACTCTCTCTTTTATTTAAGTCTTAAATTCAAAAGTCTTAAATTTAAATGTCTGACCAACTCATGAAAATAAAGTCAATTCCAGGAGTTTGAGAAAAATCTCTTACACATGAATAATTCAATACAACATAAATATTCATGAATACAGATAAATTAAGTCTGAAAGATCATAGCGCTGGTTTGATTTCATATTTTTCGAGGTGAAAATCCAGCAAGGGACTTTAAAATACAGTTAACACAAGTTCTCTCCCCTGCACTTTTAGATATATAAAGAAAGATGGGGAAGGAAACGTGTGGTATGTCAGCCTGTCAGTCAGTGATAATCATTGGTACTAGAGATGTTTGTGCATCAGAAACATATGTGTTTTTCTTGCAAGTTTAGACTGATGATGGATTTTGAGTTATTTGATTATTTCGGTACTTAATTTGGTCCCGTGGCAAAAGCCATCTGGCAACCGTGCCTGACATCAAAAGGAATGCATTAATGGCAAAATAAAAATTTTTCTGTGTGAACCAAGGAAGTGTTGTTGAAATTTTTTTCATTTTAATTTCTAAATAATTAGTAACTGTCAAACAAAACAGTTCACATAAGTGTCTTCAGTCTTCAAGTTGGTCTGGCTATGTATGTATGTATGTATGTATGTTTACAGGCTGCATTGATGGAGCTAGAGGGCTGAAAATGTAAACATTTACTTCTGATTATGTCTAGAAAGAACAACATTTTTCTTGTATTTTTTTCATATTTGCCCTAAATAGGTTTTCAGTGGGGAGTTCGATTTACAATGTAAGTTTATGCTAAACTGAACCTTTATCATGTGTCCAGGAGCATTTTTTTTTTTTTTTTCTTAATTCAGACTTTTTTAGTGATCACTGTCCATTAAAATGCTGACATACCAAAATGTGAGTTACATCCCTTGGTTAGTGTTACCAATTTAGATATTTTTCATCAAAATCTAGATGTTTTTGGTTGCATCTAGACGTCAGAAATTGCTATCTAGATGGTTTTTAATAAATTAAGTAATAGTTTAATTCAATTCGTAACAATAAAATAAGCAATATTTTTATTCAATTTACAACAATGAAATAAGTGACATTTTATTCAATTTATGACAATAAAATAAGTGACATTTTATTCAATTTATGACAATAAAATAAGTGACATTTTATTCAATTTATAGCAATAAAATAAGTGACATTTTATTCAATTTATAGCAATAAAATAAGTGACATTTTATTCAATTTATAGCAATAAAATAAGTGACATTTTATTCAATTTATAGCAATAAAATAAGTGACATTTTATTCAATTTATAGCAATAAAATAAGTGACATCTTATTCAATTTATAGCAATAAAATAAGTGACATCTTATTCAATTTATAGCAATAAAATAAGTGACATTTTATTCAATTTATAGCAATAAAATAAGTGACATCTTATTCAATTTATAGCAATGAAATAAGTGACATTTTATTCAATTTATAGCAATAAAATAAGTGACATTTTCATTCAATTTATAGCAATAAAATAAGTGACATCTTATTCAATTTATAGCAATAAAATAAGTGACATCTTATTCAATTTATAGCAATAAAATAAGTGACATTTTATTCAATTTATAGCAATAAAATAAGTGACATCTTATTCAATTTATAGCAATAAAATAAGTGACATTTTCATTCAATTTATAGCAATAAAATAAGTGACATTTTATTCAATTTATAGCAATAAAATAAGTGACATTTTCATTCAATTTATAACAATGAAATAAGTGACATTTTCAATAAGATAAGTAATATTTTTATTCATTTTAAAGTAATGAAAACATTTATTGTTGTAGATTAAAATCATGTATAATTTATTAATAATATATAATTTATTTCCTAAATTTTAGATATATATCTTGAGAATCTAAAAGTTTCAAGATGTTTTTTGACCAAATTTTAGATGTAAACTTGGAAAAAAAATTGTCTACACTGTCCTTGCTAGATCTTCACACAATAAAAGAACTAGCACATCTATGGTCTGACTATCCGGCTTGTTTTCCAATTTTCTATGATTTGTAAGAATCGTTGGAATTCCTCACATAACCATTGAAAACAATTCCCTTCTTTATTTTTTCTCATCATTAGATGAAGCGTTGTAACCCATTATTAGAAACTGTCAACAACTGTCAACATAGGTGTCTTCAGCTTTTAAGCTGGTCTGGCTGGCTATGTATATATTGTGCATAGAGGTCACCACACCAATGTAGCTAAAGGGCTGAAAATTTAAACATTGACTAACATTGACTTCTTATTACGTCTAGAAAAAATTTATTTTTAGAGTTTCTTTTTTAAATTCCCTTCATGAATAAGTTTTTAGTCGGGGTTCATTTCACAATGTAATTTCATGCTAAATTAGTCCCTTAGTTAGCGTCCAGCAATGCTCACACTTGTTTTAAAAATTCAATTTTTCTTATAGATCACTGCCCAAGAAAAAGTGAGCGAAGTTACTTATTCATTGATCAACCCTTTTTCCAATTTTTTAATTGATCATCCCCCTGCAGCGTGCTGCCTAGAGACGTTTGTCACATAACAGTTTCTATTCAGTGACTAACTAGGCCTATTTTTTTGTTTAATTTATTCTTATTAGATGATGTACTGTATCCCGTTATTTCATTGATTGAACAACTTTTTTCCTTCATCTCAATTTGTAGCCGTAGAGTGATGGCTCAAGTCAAAGTTTTGATAAAGAAACAACTCACTATTAAGATGGAGGTAAAAAAAAAAATAGTACAAATTAATGAAATAATTCATTTCTTTTTCATTTTCAATTTTATTCCAGCTTTTCAAATAATTACTTGCAAATTTTAGTTTCGTCTTCTCGTTTTTTTAATCTTTAAAAATCATAGCTTGATACATTTTATGATTAATTTCAACATATTTTTCTCATTTTATAATGAATTTTTTCTTCTTTCTTTTCATTCAATTTTTCCTTTTCCTTCAAAGGAATTTTTACATTTCCTAAGAAATTTTTGAAATCTGTCATCAGTTTTTGCTAATTTTGCAAAATTTCCTTTACAATTTTTTTTCCTCTGTTTAAATTTTAAATTCTTCTATCAATTAGAAACCGTCAGCCTAAACTACCAAAAGGTTTCTTCAGTTTTTAAGTTGGTCTGGCTTGCTGTACATGTATCACATGTGCAGGTTGCACCAATGAAGTAAGAGAATTTTAGTGCGGGGGGAGCAGTTTGCAATTTGAAAATTCTTACTTTTTTAGTGATCTTTGCCCTACAAAAGGTAAGAAAAGTAACTTATCCATTGATCACCCCTTTCTCCAACTTTTTAATTGATTACACCCAACATGGCATACTGCCAAAGAATGGTTTCTACTGAGTGACTAAACAGACCTGTTTCCTTCTTTTTTTTTTAAATTTTTGTCTTTTCAAATCTTTACTTTTCAAATTCTTCTGTTGATTTCCCTTTCAGTTAATTTCTCTCTGGGTTTTTCTATCCATTCATTCATTTTCAAAAATCTCATTACTTTCCTATTCTCTTCTTTTTAACTGAACAAGATGGCTGACATTCTTTGCTTTTTCTGCCTATCGTGAGCACATACCTCTGCCAATGTTATACACTAACTAAAAACTGAATGAAAATCATTTCATATATATCTACAATGCAGTGGAAGTTTGGATTTTGTGTATTTCTTACTACCATCTTAATATATGAAAAAATATCTCTAAATCGAAAAAAAAGAAAAAACATTCCTGGACCCATCCCAAAAATATAATCAATATCTTCTCAGCCTATGGTTCACCGTTCTATAAAATGTCATTACCATTCATTGAGAACTTCTGGAGGTATCGTATGGACAGGAAGACAAACATGGGTGAATACGTAAAAATATATTTGAGGAGAAAAGATAGAGATCTGACAAAATGTTGTGGAAAAACTGAAAATATTGAAAAGAAAAAAGAACTTGAGACTTCTCAATCCATCTCATTTTTTTTTAAATAAGTAGTGTAATAGCTTATGTATGGTTCACCTGTCCTGGGTTTTGCTAGAGCCATGGAAGTTGGTTCGAGAGAAACAGTGAAAACTACAGAAATGCCAGAACGATAATCGGGGCAGGCAGATGTTTGTTTTTTTTATTACTCTATATTAAAGGGAAAGGGTTATTTTGATGTACATGTAAGTTACAATCACAGCAACTCTTTTATCAGGCTACATAAAGACTCTGAACCCTTCCAGCTCCAAAAAGGAATAAGATAAGGTGATACTTACTCACTCAAACTCTTCACAGCATGCCTTGAGATGATCTTCCAAAACCTGGACTGGGAGAATAGAGGAATCAAAATAGACGGCAAATATCTAAGCAACCTCAGATTTGCAGACGATATCATCCTTTTTGCAGAGAAACTACATGACCTCCAACTAATGCTAGATGAACTAAATGAAGAAAGCAAATAAGTCACCTTCCACATGAACTTCAGTAAAACGAAAGTCATGTGCAACAATCATATCGAGAATAAGAACATAAGTGTCCAAATTGAAGATGCAAAACTGGGGAAAGTGGACCCCTACATCTACCTAGGACAACGAATCTCTATGAAACCTACAAAAGAGGAAGGAATCAAGCGAGGAATCACCCTAGAATTGCAAGCCTTTGAGAAAGTAAGCTCAACCTTCAAAAACAAGTCAATCCGAATAATCCTGAAAGAAAAGTATACAACCAATGCATCCTCCCAATAGTCACTTATGGAACTGAAACATGGAACCTAACCAAGAGACAAACCCGCTAATTGAGAAGCATACTGTGTGCATGTGAGAGAATCATGCTCAACCTCACATGGAGAGATTACAAGACAGTACAACGTATCAGGAGGAAAGACATCATAGAATCTATTAGAAAACTTAAATGGCAATGGGCAGGTCATGTTGTGAGAATGTCAGACAAGAGGTGGACATGACAACTCACAACATGGATCCCCAGTGATCACATGCGAAATCGAGGCCAACAAACTACAAGATGGAGAGATGTGGCAGATCCTGAGGAAGGTCTGATAATGATGATGAAGTTGAGTCTCTAGACAGGTGGAGGTCCTTTTTATTAGATAAGGTTGGAGGGGGATGAGGGTGCCCTGTGGTACATGTGGGGGTTGGTGGGTTTGGTTTTTTTTTAATTATTTGTTGAAGAGTTACATAAAATGTATGTATTAGCCAGATTTAAATTTGTCATAGACATTTGTATGCAGTGTTATCTCATGTTGTCTTATGATTAATTTTGCTGGTGGTTTGGCCAGAAAAAATTTCTGGATCCGCCCAAAAATTTGGTCTGAAAAATATACGGAATAGTACTAAACACAATATTGAACCATAATTTGAATATCATTTTGTATCGATGGTAGATATAGGAGAGATTGTAATTATCATTGAAAATTTTTTTTTTCTTTCACCCATATTTGAGATGCCAGAAGAAAGTGGTAACAACGGTCATCTTATTTCATCTGTTGGTTTCTAGTCTCCTCTATTTTACTTGAACAATTTTATTATAATCCACTTCCTGCTTGCTAGGTCTGTTGAAGCTTCACCCGAGCCTCGTTAACCATACATTTCAGGAGCACGTTTCTTACTCAGTCTGTTGCTCATCTCTCACAATACTGCTCAAGGGTTGGACTTTCGACCGCCTCCTGGACTGGTTGCCAACCAAGACAGCAAGGTCTTCCCTGCTATTTACTAGCTTAGGGGAGAAGAGATGAATTCATGCCTTTTCCAAGGGCATTGATGCCAAGTGAATGCAAGCTGACACAACCTGAGTTTGAACCTGGTCTTTTGATTTCATTTTCTATGCTATTAACCATTAAGCTACCTGCACATCCCATTATTAGAATAAAATTGAACAAAACTTTTTTCTCCAAATCTTTCAAAATGAAACAAAACCAAATTTAATTTTATTTCCCAAACATTTTTTTTTTTCCTTTAAATACTGAAATTCAATTATTTCTCCCCGCAAGTTGCAGCATCTCATTCTGAACTCTATATTAAATTAAATATTAACAGGTCTGGTTAGTCACTCAATAGAAACCATCGCGTTACCAGCGTCTTTTGGCTGCGTGCCGCATAAAGGATGATCAATCAAAAAATTGGACAACAGTGGGATCAACGAATAAGTTACTTCTCTCGCATTTCGTTGGGCAGTGATCACTAAAAAGGTTTGAACTTTAAGGAAAAAAAGCGTGACACAAACTAAGCGATCAATTTAGCATAAACTTGTATTGCAAATTGGACCCACCTCACAAAAAAAAACCTTCTGTCTGGGTAGGGTCTATTTCTTAGACATAATAAGAAGCAAATATTTGAATTTTCTTTGCTCTAGCTTTGTTGATGCCGCCTGTACATGCGATATATACTAACACAGCCAATCAGTTGGGTTTCTTCAGTTTTTGAGATAGTCTATGTTGACAGTTTTGGTTGACGAATTCTAATAACGTTAGTTGGAATAAAAGCCATGCTAAACAAAGAATTGCAGGAAACGTTTTGAAATGCTGTCTCCAAAACAATAAAACAACTGAGCATTCCACTCTTGACATATATCACTTGGAAGAAAAATAGTAAAGCTATAAAGGTTGAAATGGAAATAGAGAGAGACGGGGGGGGGTCAGAGGATCGAAGGGTGCTACGGGCGAAAGGGACAGAGGGGGTGTAGAAAAGAAAAGGTAGAGGGCACAAGATTTGAGGGGAATTTTCCCAATTGTAAACAAAAACAACTTGTTTTTTTTTTGCTTGTAAAATGTAAACAAAGAATCAGATCGGCCATAACACGCCTTCATCTCTACGAAACTACATACGAAATTTCGTTGAAATGTATTAAGGAATAACGAAGTTATCCAAATGAAAAGAGGGAGATGATGACGACAGACACCCATAGCAAATGATAGTCCCCGGTTTGCTTCTTCTTTTTTTCTTCTGTTTTTCATGTGTTCATCATCAACGGCATCATATTACCTGTATTTTCCTGGCCTGTGAACGTTTCATAATTTGCATCTGTGATCTTTACAGCTGTATAGTAGCAAGAGGTGGGTTTGTTTAATGTGAGGGCGCTTTCTCTTCCTGATTGGGTCAACTGATGTTGATGTGCGTAGAACATTATCTAGACAGATGATGAATAGATATGGTGTAATGGTACCCTCTTGCAGTACCCCAGTATTTATATCAAAGAAATCGGTATCACCGTCGGGTGATCTTACTTTGACTCGTGTGCTTTTGTAGTGCACCACAACAGCGTTTTCACAAGAAATATTTGCTCCATTTTTTCCTATTTGGGTTGAGTTGAAGGTTTTGGAGAAATGGTAAAAAAAATGTCACTAAACTCTTCTCGTAACTGATCTTGAATATCTACCCAACTTATTTTTGCTCACTAGGGGTCTCTCTAGCATGTCCAATTGGTTCCATTAGTCAACTCAAAAATTCCTACGGAACTCTATTACAGCGCCATGAATAATTGTTCCATAAAACCCAAAATCAAATACCTGACCTTTCACCTTATCAAGTCCTTAAGGTTTAGCTGTTGTTTTTCTTCTTTTTATCTCCATTGCCTTTTGCCATTTCGATAAGAAAAATCTCACCTCTAGAATTCGAAGTTTTTTTACTGTGGATATACATTCCCATAGGCGTACATATACATGTAATTGATAACTGGAACGATATGTCTTCACCTGAAAGAAGACCGAAGAATGACACGACCGACCCCAAGGGCAAAAATACGTACAGAAAAGCTGAGGATAATTGCAGAAGATTTTCATGGAACCTAACCAAGAGACAGATCCGCAGATTGAGAACCATGGAACGTGCACATGAAAGAATCCTGTTAAACCTCACATGGAGAGACCACAAGACAGCACAGTATATCCAGAAAAAGACAGGAGTCAGGGACATCATAGAATCCATTAACGATCCCAAATGGCAGTGGGCTGGCCATGTTGCAAGAATGGCAGACAACCGATGGACATCGCGACTCACGACACGGATCCCTTGAGAACACATGCGAAACCGAGGCCGGCAGAATATTAGGTGGAAAGACGAGCAAGACAAATTCAGAAAGTACTGGCTCCGCCCCCCCCCCCTCCATGATAGAGAAGTGTGGCGAATCCTGGGGAAGGCTTATGTCCAACGACGGACGTTAAAAGACTGATGATGATGATGATGATGATATATCAGGCAAAAAGAAAACGAGTTGCTTTCAATTTTGTTTTCAGACGTTAGTAAATAGCCACCCGACACTCATCTTCCCCACCCTCGCGTCACGCCTTCCTGACTCTCCAACTTGAAACTGACGATCGATTTTTAGGATTTTATTAAGCAGCATCAAGTGAAAGAATGTCGCTGTCAACGTTTTTCAACAAACCTCTTGTCCTTCGCTGCCTCGACGCCATTAAAGACTGGCAATGAAACCGTAGAAAAAGATCTCGAAGAATCAATAAAAGCATAAATCGGTTCCCAGAAAAGGTCAGAGTCCAGTGGTTTTAAAACTGAGGTCCACCAGAAAACACTCGGGGGTCTTCCGCAGTGTTCCTATGAGCCCACCATAATCCGAACCTTGTGGATGATAAATATCCGCCGTCGCACTGCTATCGAAATTTAATAATTGCACACTGACCTGTACCGTATTAGAATTTGTATACATGTAACACACTAGGAGTAAATGTGATTCTTAACGGTCGAGAGTTGCTTTTTACGGCAGTTCATTAATTAGTCGAAAAACTTTTTGCAAAGAGATAAGGGTTCGCCAGAATATTTTCTTTGTAGAGTTCTGAGTTTTCAAAGTTGTGTAACCTCTGACATGTGAATGTTTGTATGCCGATTGTACTCATTCTGTGGTTGTGTATGTTTGTAGGTTGACGGGAATAGAGATCACTGGAAGAAAAGTCAATGTAGCGTTATGGTGTGGTACCTAAAAAAATGTTGAACATGTAGCGCCCCCTATTCTTTTAGTTAAGAATTAAGTACGAAACTCTTCTTTTAGCTAGATATAACAAACTTCACTTCCTCCGACCTCTATAAAACCCCTGGACACACATGGTCCAATGCTCATTAGTGCCAGGAACCCTAGCTGGTCATGCCTCTGGCTGCAGCCATTGAAGCTAACTACTTTTCCTCTCTCTTCCCATCTCCCATCGTTATCATTTCGCCGACCCACTGGCCGATCCGATCTTAATCATTCTTCCTCCGTCACCTATCTCTATACAAACTTTACCCATTTCACCTCACTGATATTGAGCCTCACATATACGCACAACTACGCCACCATGTCTTCACCACGTGCTTCATACGCGTATCGCCTCTCACTCTCGTGAATGAAATAGCAGAGTCTTTTTACTATCCGATACTCACGATAATCTTTCCTGAACTTCTTTACTTCGGGAAAGACGCGTGGATAAAACTTCATGTTCTCTGTCTTTCATGGTCTGTTCGGCGAGAGTCAATCAGCATCAGAGAATAGCCCCCAAGTTAACTCACTTACCTGGCAGTATGGCTCGCACACAGAACCTGGATTCTACGTATTATCTTGGAGCAATCCAAGCCATACGGAATCCAAGCAGTTCAGACCAACTCCGCTTCGACACTGACGCCAGTACAATCAAGACAAGAAAGCTCCCACCTTTCACTATCTCTTCTCTTTTCATTACTTCTCACAATCGATCGTATTTATATTATCCTTATATGTACATCATCTTCATTCTTCATTCGTATATTAAACGTACGTTCTATTTATCTGGCCAAAAATATTTGTAAGTGTTCATCCCACTTTATTTCATCACTGCGTGTCCAACTTCATACTTGGCGCGCATCCCATTCTCTTCGTACAACTTCCTTCCTCCACAAAAACAGGGCCGGTGCGCTACGTAGCAAACCACGAGGATCCAAAATCCGTCTCCCACCAACATCCATTGCACTATTCCTTTCTCAACAATGAAGTAACCCACGGAAAACGCATGAGGAAGAAAGGCTACAACTGTTATTTATATGTGGGAGAAAGTTATCAGAATTTATTTTAATATAAACTAAATAATATTTTCGTCTATTTACTAATGACGTAAGTCATATTTTTAAGAAAAGAAGTAATATTTTACTTTACTTTATTCTATGTTATTTACAGAACACAGTATTTCACTTAAGTTGGTTATTTTCTTTTTAAATTTGAAGGAATAAAGTTGTCATGATTTATCAACATATTCTGCCCGTATCGTCTCGTTAGTTATCATCGGGTGATACAAATATACTCCAAAGTATGAGATTAGTGATGAAGAAAGAAGATGGTCATATATTTCGATACTACATGGTAATTTGAGAATGTATGTAAAGTAATATTGTATGAGGTTACTTACATTTTTGATGCGACACAAATAAATAAATAAATAAAGACCACAGCGTCACGTGCCCCGAAGAGCAACGTGACCAATTTCGAAGTCTCCCGCTTAAAAATGAGTAAGAGAGAGGGTGCACGCGCACACATACGGAAGCACCGCTTTTTATAGTTAGGTACTACTTTCTGGCTCATAGGGAGAAGTGTCAGTAGGCCTGCGTAGTGATTTTAGTCGAGGGGACTCTATTGATCATTTGTACTGCAATAGATCACCATAACAATCGCCGCCTCAGAAGTGGAGCGTCAAAATGTGGAAAGGTATCTGCTCAGCAAAGTAAATGAGTACGTAAGCTTATGTTGTAGTAAAATTTACATAAGTTAAATAAAATAGATATTTTATAATAAAGGGATGTTGTCTTGTTGAGAAGTCCTTTATGTTTAAATGTATGAATCTGTTCGTGAGTCACCTTTTGTGCATATGATGTTATTGTGTCGGTTGAATGTCGGCAAACTTTCAAAAATTTTTGGTTGAGATACCATGTAAAATTCCCGATGAAAATCTTGCATTTGTAGGGGGACTTTCAAAAGCTGCTATGTTTGTGAAATATTTGTGTCTTTAGTAGTATTCTTTAGTTTTTATTGATGTTTAATTATTCATGTATATCTAATTGAGGGTACCTGTCACTTGAAAATCGTTATTCTAGGCTCGAAATTAATGGGATTATATTGTGAAGGTTTGGATTAGTGTTCAATATTTGTGATTAATGACTTAGTTACTGTGTGTATGATCTTTTAAAATATGTTTTTGGCTCAGACGTTTCGTTTAATAGTCCGTTTGAAATTATATAGGAAAATACATGAAAACTGGTGAAATTAATAACTTCTATATGAACTAAGAGAAGTTTTTTTTTGGGGGGGGGGGTTATTTGTCAATATTAATTTACTGTTAAATGCACCTATAAGGAGTAACATTATTCGAGGTATTTCTTCTCGTTTTGTTTTTATTTTGTGTGATATTAACGAGGCTGTTTCTTTTTGGAGGTCGGGGTAGTATGCCCGATTGCCGTGTAAGCATTTTGTAATGTCTTTTTCTTTTATTATTATTATTATTATTATTAATATTATTATTGTAGAAAATTTTCTCCGCGGAGCTGGCATTTTGTTGACGTTAAATTTATCAGAATGATTAATTCCTTCGTCTTTTTAAGAAGAAAAAAATTCATTTTATACGTGTTGTATGAATCGAATTTATCGCGGCACGTGGTAAGAGGTTATGACTCGTGTTGTATTTTTTTGGCTTTGTTTTGAAGTTAGAGAAGATTCGTGTCGTATTCCTTTGTTCTAGATGATTCCGTGTGCGTCACTTGGAAAATATGTTTTGTCTAATTCTTGCTCCTTTCGAGTAGTATTTTCATTTGTTGGGTAAGCTTAATTTCATTTCCTTTTTTTATATTCCTATATTTGAGATTGTTTTTTCATTTTTGAATTCTCATCCCGGTTTTTGTTTTGTTTTGTTTGTTTTTGTTTTTGTAGTGTTTTAGGTTTAATTTTGTTGTTTTTTCCTTGATAATGAATGAGATTCGGCATTCAAGGAATGTAAAAAGATGTTTCATTCGCGTAGAAATTGTTCATTATTTTATAGAAAAAAATGATAAATGCCTGTTTGAGTGAATTTTCGATGAATTGTTTGATGTGATGTATCCTGTGAAACATGTTTTGGACGCAGTGTTGAAAATTTTGTTGATTGTTTTCGTATCAAGTAGTCCACCCTGTATATGTCAGTGTATTGTGAAATATCAACCGACATAGCTGTTCCTTCATCGGGCTACATAAAAACTCTGAGACTTCTCAACTCGAAAAAGGAGTGAGACGAGGTGATTACCCGCTCGCCCAAGTCTTCACAGCCTGCCTTGAGATGATCTTTCCGAAATGTAGACTGGAAAAATGAAGTAATCAGAATAGACGGCGAATACCTAAATAACCTCAGATTTGCTGACAACGTCCTTGTTGCTGACAACCTTCATGATCTTTAAATAATGCTAGACAAACTAAATGAAGGAAGCAAGAAAGTTGGCCACGAATTTAACTCCAGGAAAATAAATGTCATGTACATCAAATATGTTGAGAACAAGGTCGCAACGATCAACATGGAAAATACAGAACTGAAGAAAGTCGATCTCTACATCTACCTTGGACAATGAATCTCCATGAAATCCTCGAAAGAAGAAATCAAGTGTAAAATCACTTTAGGCTGGCAGATTTCGGTAGATAAAGCTCAACCATTAAGAACTAAAAAACCTCACTAGTCCTAAAAAGAATGCACCCTCCCTATAGTCATCCATGGTACTGAAACATGAAACCTAAACAAAATATTGACACTCAAACTGAGAACCATGCAACGTGCACACGAGAGAATTATGCTCATGGAGAGATCTCATGGCAGCATAGTATATCTGAGAAAAGGCAGGGGTCAGGGATAATAGAGGAAACATTAGAAAACTCAAATGGCAACGGGCTAGTCATGTAAGAATGTCAGACAACCTGCATCCTCAGAGACCATAAGCGAAATTGTGTTCGACAGTGACGAGCTGGACAAATTCAGAGAGTACTGGTTCCGTGATGCCCATGATAGAGAAGTATTGAGGAAGCTGTATGTCTAACGACGGACCCTAACAGTCTGATGTGAAATTCACTGCTTGGGGTAACGAAACAGTTGTTCGTGACATGTTTGTTCTTGAAGAAATAGATTTGCGTTGCTCGTTTATTTGTTCGTAGCTATTTCTTTTAATTGCTCTGTTCGTATCGTATTTGTTTTCGTAGTATAACTACTATTGTATCTATACATATATGTTGTAAGTCAGTGGTTACATGTCGCTCCTTTAGTGAGGTAGGAGGAGGAGTGATGTGGTTGAAGTTCTGTGTAGCGACGAGGTGATGTAGTTGTGGGGGACAAAGGATTTTGTCTCCACGTGGTTTGTTCTTCCTACCACGCGCCAACGTCACTGGAAATGCTAAAGGAGAAACTGGAGTTGATAGTTGCCTTGACTGAATGGAGAATACACGGGCCAAGTATGAGTGTGGGCGTGGAGATAGAACAGAGTACGAATGATCGTGATGGAGACAAATACGAATATTTAGACAAACAACTTAAACGTACATTTATATAACATTTATGATTATACAAGACTAAAAATACATGTAAGGAAACATTAATACGATCGATCGTGAAGAGAAGGAGTCTGTTCAGTTTAGGAGATTGGATCCGTGATAGGAAGGGCCGTGAAAATTTGTAGCTAAGTAGAAGAGGGAGTTAGAATATAGCTTCTAAGCATAAGGCAAGAGCTCTGTGCCAAGTAGTAGAAGTGTATTAATGAAGTGGAGGTGACTGAAATGCTTTGAATCCAAAAGGCTTGAAGAAGACAAAGGAATGGTTATGAAGACCGGGTATCAGTGGTATGCCTAACTGCCAAGTTGTGTGCGATGTATTATTGATCGCGTATGAGCAACTTAGCTACAAGTTTACTCTGCCCTTTCAATCACGGATCTAATTTCCGAAATTTAACAGGCCTCTCCTTCTTACGATCGTATTAATGTTTCCTTATATGTATTCCTTTTCAGGCTTGTATAGTTATAAATGTTGATTTATAAAATGTGTGACACGATGGAATTGAAGGGTTACTTCGGAAAATGACACGATGAAAATGAAGGGTTAATTTGAAAAATCTGGAAGTGGAAATGTGATAACCTTGTGAGGTTGGGTGTACTACCAAAAAGGAAGCTTTCCAATACGGGTTTCCAAGAGAAACCAGCTGGATGAGGAACTGATAAAAATCTAAAATGTAAAGCAGTTAAAAATTGAACCCTGAGTTGGAAAATACGTTTGCACCAATTCTCGGGCGAGCAAGGCCTGGATAGAATACAGATGTATGATTATTAGCCTTTGTTGGAGAGGTTTAAAATCGCTGAGATAGGACAATATTTTCGCACTAAAGTGTCGGGCAAGCAAAGTCTGGACAGATTACAGATGTTTGATTATTAATCACCTTTGGTTGTAAAATATCTATTGTTTCCAGGTAGATAAATTGATTGTAAGAGCGCCTAGCTCTGCCTAACGCCTACGCATATTTCCAAAAGGAAAGTTATGGATTCCCAAATTTGGAGAGATCAGAATAAAGATTGCTTAGGCTAACATGATTTCAATATTTTCCAGCTGAGAAGGTGATAAATCACTCATAAACCCTTCAGTCATCGGCCCAAACCACAAGGGAAGCCGGCAATTATATAAGACACCTATTTTTGAGTAATAGAGAGGGTGCAGAGAAGCTGCCAGGACACTGCATAAAATTCCACGTTCCTCGTCACCACGATTTCATGACCCCAGAAGATTATATCTTTGGTGAAGTTATACCAATAGATATACCAAGAGACATCAAATGGATTCCCTGAACGACTTATAATTTCGACTCGAGAATTTCGTTGAAGCTATACCAACGGACATACCAAGAGATATCAAGTAGTATACCCGAAAGACAGACTGATAGTCATTCCATAGTGTCCTCACTCATATCAGCGTATATTTTGACCCGTCCACCTGTAATAATAGTGACCTAAATCTTATTGCATGTTTATACCTAGTATAGATTGTTCCTTTTCAACTTGTGACGCCTGCCGGGGTCTTTGTTCCAGTACCACAGAGTCTTTTTAGTCGACAGCTGCATCCCCTCGGATCTGGACACAACATGGGCGAGGTAGGGATAGCTTGAGGCAGAGATACAGCGGTCAACTACGGCCTGATCTGTGTCGGACTACCCAACTGGCGAAGGGGGCGGAGACCGGCAAAGGCGGTGGAGGCCGCTGAAGGGGGTTTAGTTCACAAATGTACGTTTTATTTTTACGTCTAAATACTCGTACGTGTATTCATTACAATCGTTCGTATTCTATTTAATCTCTGCGTCCACACTCATTCTTAGTGTGCATATTCTCCATTCTGTCATGGCAACTATCACGTTTCTCCTTAAAACATATCCAGTGACGTCAGCGTGTGGTGGGAAGAACCAACCACGTGGAGACAAAATCCTTCATCTTCCACAACATATCATCTCGTCGCTGCACACAGAACTCTCACTCCCCCACTATGGGAACTATAGGAGCGTGTTTGTTCCCGAAGAAATAGATTTATGTAGCTTGTTTGTTATATTCATAGCAATTTCTTTTATCTTGCTCTGTTCGTAGCGTTTTTGTTTTGTTTTGTTTTTTTGTTTTTGTTTTTTGTTTTTGTTTTCGTTTTTTTGGATGGGGTTTGTAAGAATCGATTTTCCATTGTTCATTTCGTTGTTGGATAACGGAAAAGATATTTCTTTTGGTCAATACATTTTGTTGTTTCGCGTTTGTAGGAACCATCAGAGAAATGGATTCGTCGTTGAGATGTTTTTGCCGTTTTCTTTCATGTTGATACGCGAAGAAATCGATTTTTATTGTATTTTCCTTTGATGAACGAAAAAGGTTGCTATTTCTCAAAGTACATATATAACTGTAAAATAGTTGTTGTGGGATGTATCAGAAGGATTTTAACTGTGTATAGGATTGATAGTTTCTATGTTTTGAGGAAGAATAGTAATGGTAGTGTCGCGATAAGATGATAGTCGCAGAGGACAAAGGAATCTGCCCCACGTACTTGAATTTGCCACCATATGCTTTGTCGTCATGATAAGTGTTGAAGAATGAGAACGATGCAAGTTGTCGTGACGTTCTTTGTTAGGAGGGGTAATCTACGTGTGCCATGTATGGATATGCACGCAGAGATTAAACATTATTCATAATCGAAATAAAGACAAATGCAAATGTTTAGACAAACAAATAAAGAAGTACATTTAATGAGTCGACAAGTAAGATCGTATAACCATTACATTTAAAGCTGGAAAGAAAACATAATCATAAGGAAAGATCGATCGTGATAGAAGAGACTTGTTCAGATTAGATTACTGTGTAGCATCTTTATATCGAAGGGGATGTTAAGAAGAAAGTTGGTTATTTGGTTATTCCTATACATAGGAATGTAACATAGGAGATAAAGATTAATTGGGGAAACATATGACATAACGAGTGTAATGCTTGGTTTATCTATCGAATAGAGTGGCTTTAGTGCTGCCTTTAATAATGAGTGGTATTGTTGACCAAGCTAGATTATCCAAAAGGTGGTTCAGTTTCAGGTGCAAGGAGCTAAAAGTGGCGAAATGAGATAAGTGGAATAAATGCAGTGTTTGCGTTTAGTCGCCAGAAAGCTTTTACGGATACTCACATCGAGGAAGATTGTTGACAAAAGGCGATAGTCACGGTCAAAAAATGGAAACTACGCCGACTAGGAGGTTAGAGAGAAGGAAAGTGAGAGAGAGAGAGAGAGAGAGTAACCAACTGAGAAAGTCAGGTCTTCAAATGAGCATTATTACAACAGGTTCAGGTCTTTTGTGGACAGTAGATGAAGGGAGTGACGCATTTATGTGTTACCAGATTTCTTATCTAAAGCTAATACTTTTCTATTTCCGTATTCTATTTTAACTAAAAAGCGAGTCGCTACACGTGTTCCAGATCACGTTTCTGGTTGCTTAGTTTTTTGGTTTACAAATATTCCCTATGGTATTAGATTGGTTAGAATAAGATTTTAGCGAGAAAAAAAAGGAGATGGTCTTATATGTTGATACCCCATGGCATTTTTGGGTTACAATGCAGATAACACGTGGTGAGGACGTTTTTCTGCCGAGAAAAATACATATTGTTGTGCCTCCTATTCTTTCACTTAAGAATTAAATACAAAACCCTTCTTTTAGATACGTCACTTCCTACGACAACCCCTATAAAAGTCCTGGACGCACATGGTCAATCGCTCATTGGTGCTGGCGTTCCTAGCTGGTTACGCTTTTGTCCCAGCACTTATCGCCAGCTACTCTTCCTCTCACTTCTTTCCTCTCTAAGATCGGTATCATTTCGCCCACCGCCCGGCCGATCTGTTCTTGTCTAATTTACCACCGTGACCTGTCTCTATACTAACTTTGCCCATTTCACTTCACCGATGTTGTGGCATCTCACATACGCACAGCTAGGCAGCAACGCAACCGTGTCCTCACAACGTGCTCCAAACGCGTATACACCTCTCACTCTCATGAATGAAATGGCAATGTTTTTCACTATCCGATAGTCACGACGATCTCTCCTAATTCTCTTCACTTCGGGAAACACGCATGGATAGAACTCCGTGTTCTCTGTCTTTCATAGTTTGTCTGTCGAGTGTTTATCAGCGTCAGAGAAAAGCCCCCAAGTCACACATACAGCTTAGCAGTTTGGCTCACACACTGAACCCAGCTTCCATACTCATTCCTTGGTACGATCCAAGCCATATTGATTCACAAGCAATTCAGGCACCTCTGCTCCGACTCTGACGCTAGCACTATCAATGACTATAAAGCTCCCACCTTTCGATATCTCTTCTTATCCCTTTACACGATCAATCATTTCAATGTTATCATTATATGTATTTCATTTTCATTCGTTATTTGTCATTAACGTCCTCGTATCAAATGTACGTCTTCTTTGTTCATCCAAATACTTGTATGTGTTCCTTTTTACTTTATTTCATCTCCACGTCTATGTTCATACTTGGTATGCATTCTCTTCGTACATCTTCTTTCCTCTTACATCTCCAGTGATGTTTGCCAACACCAAACTACTTCGCGCTGCCCATTCCTCAATCAGAACTACTAGAACCATCCAGAGCCATCTAGACCCATACCCTCAACAAACCTTCCCCTATTACCAATCAGAATATCTGTCACCATAACTGGTTACCAACGAAAGAATATCTTACCAAAACTTGACACCGCCAAAGATACCTCACGAAAACTGGTGAACTAACCAGAACCACGAAAATATTCTGTAAAATGTGTTTGTATGGTTCTTTACATTTTAGTGAGTTTTATGCGTAGGAATTCAGGAGTGTGTGTAAAGCAGAATTATATGAGGTAACTTACATTTTCGTTGCCTCATTCACAAATACAGCCTACGGCGTCACGTGCTCGGGGGAGTATCCGGACCCGCTCGAGATCCCTAGTAAAAAAGGAGTAAGATAGAGAGAGCCGAAACCGCTGCTTTTTATAATCAAGGACTACTTTCCAACCTTGTAGGGAGTGACATCACTGGGACTGCAAGCTTTCGTGGTGATTTTAATGGGGGGGGGGCTATTGATAATTTGTAGTGATTGTAACATAGAAAATCGTCACAAGGAAATTCCTTTGCAATGTTTCCAAAGCTAAATAATAATTAGCAGGCAAAATGTGTTTGTAAAACACAGAAAAATATTCATTCATTCTAATTCATAAGAATAATTAGATTATCTAATTAGTGTAAATCAAATTAAAATATTACATTTTTTTATAAATATGACTTATGCCAATACTAAATATATTAAGATATTAGTTATTTTATATAAAATGTGCCGTTCAAAGCTGTACTTTGTAAATATTAATACTGCTCTATAGTAACAGCTACGGACGTCGTGACGCTTCCTACATTATACAAAGCCAATGTTCTTTGGAAACGTTCAACTGTCGTATTGGAAGGATTTAACAAGATTCATGAAAAGGACAGAGAAGTATTGTTCCCTATAAGTTGTCCACGTGTGCGCACACGCACGCGTTTTGCAGCCAGCGCACAATGGAAATTAATGTACACACAAAAATATTTTAAATTTGGTGTTATCATCATCATCATCATCATCATTCTTTCAACGTCCGTTGTTGGACGTAGACCTTCCCCAGGATTCGCCGCACTTCTCTATCATGGGCGTCGCTGGGACAGTACTTTCTGATGTAGAGAGCTTACTGAGATTTGATTCTTTTAAATTGATTCACTATGTCGAATTCAAAAGTTCGCACGTATTTTTGTCATTGGAAAATAATATGCACAGCATACGGTTTTTGCATCTCTGATCACTTGATACTGAGAATAAGGGAGACCATCTCTTAAAAGATAGTGATTCATTGCCAAAATGATGCCATTCCGACCTATTGTCGAGTACCCCAGTTCCAGTCAGTCAAAAGGAGTGCTACTTATCTACCATAGTTCCTTCATCAATATCTTGATCAAGAAACAAAGTATTGCACGATTCACGAAAAGGTGGGTACATGGATGATGGTGTTGCCAATGTTGCACTTTCCATATTTTGGGGGCGAAAATTCACCATTCAGTGCTTTTTTAGCCTTTTTAGTCAATTGTTAACTATTCCCTAGCCACTTTGCACAAATATAGCTATTAATAGAAATAACCATAAAATCGCTTACAATCTTCATTTCGCGCATTTTGGCATTTTTACGCTTTTTCGTAGTTGATTTAGCCCGAAAAAAATTGAGTTGGCTACATTAGTTACAAACTCATGTTTCGTCTAGTATTTTTGTTTATTACCGCGACGCCTTTTATCGTTCCATTAATGTCACGTCTTGTGGATTTTCTTTGCGTTAGGTCATTCGTTGGTCTCAATCTTAATAGGTAACATAATAAATAATGACTAATCTTATCCTAAGTTCGTAATGCAAAATGGGTTGCAGCTCCAAGCCACAAACAACGTGGACTCCTTTCTTACAAATGGATAACGACTTCCGATTCGCGAAGTGGGCTCGCTTACATTGAAATTCGGGACAAAAGACATGATTCATCAGCCCATGACACATCCCTTGACTTATCCTAGTCTAGGATATTTGGAAGTTTACCCGTTTTCTCTATTTTCATTTTTTGGGGTGATAGTTCAAAATTTTAGAAATGCCTGTTTTGGCATTTTCATTTCAGCTGGCACTCTAGCTCGAGTAACGTGTCCGTTGAGGTCAATGGTTGCTCTCTTTTATTTTTGAAGTCCCATCTCTTTCCTCTTCGTTGTTTCAAGATTTCCCTTGAATTTAGAAATACTATTGTTTTGCATTTTTTCTTACATGGTGACTCGAACATCTGCCAACTTCATCACTCTTCCTTTAGCTAGAGTGACATGCATTTCGGAGGTGTTCTTTGGTGGAGGATTTTAGTCATATGTCGTGACTACGCCATGCAGAAAAAACATTTGAAAATTCCCATGATAATTAGCAGCTCAGTGAGAAATAATAAAAAAATCCTGCTAAATAAATAGACTGGCTGTCAGTCGTGGTCTTGGTTGTCTTAGAAACATTTGTAACATAAAATAATAAAACGACTGAAATTTAAGAAATAGAATGATCGGTGCAAGGCACCCTTGGGATTTGAACTCCGTTATGATTCAGTAGAATCCAGTATTATAAGCCAGTAGCGTCCCTTCGAGGAATTCTTTCAATGGACGGCTTTGAACTGGAATGCAGGTTATCTGTATTAAGAAAGAATTACATAATGTTGTGATAAAATCGAAAAGAGAAAGCATTTCTTCTCGAAATGAAGACAGGTTAGATAAGCATCTTCAACGTCCAGATTTCAGGCAAAGTTGTTCAGATTCAGTTGAAAGTGGAAACGTTTCCCGGGTAGAATTGTGAATTAACAATGTATAAGTCAGGGATGTTATATATCTTTGCACTATTGACACGTTTGGCTATCTGCGTAGACAGAAATATTGTTCTTGGTACTCATATAAAACGTGCATCCTGCTGCCGTCTAACACTTTGAATAGAGTCCATTGCTGCATTTGTTAATGTGAAATAGCATCTTCTGGCAGACTTCATTTACGCAACTGGCAAAAGCGAAAAAATCATCTGCAGGATCATTCTAATTGAAATAAATGAGAAAATGGGTAAAAAACACTAGACTGCGACGTTACCATAGATTCTCACGTAAGTTTCGATATAACAACATGCTGAAAACTTTGACAGAAGCAAGGGACGAATTCCGCCCTTTAGTCTATGAAGTAAGGAGATTAAATAAATCATCATTCACGCATTAACAATCCTGTTCAACCTTTCCTCTTTACTTTGATCAAATTATCTGTGTTTGGAATATAAAAACACAAACGTGTGTATTTAGCGTTCTATTAGATATTTTGTCGTAAGAGGCATGTAGAAATGTTGGTTCGTTTAGGGTTAGCAATGGTTAGCAGGGAAACGGTCTGCAAAATATCCTGCTTTTCCTGTCCACCAAACAGTCAATCGACCAAATGCAGTGTTTCTGCTTGATAGGACAAAGGAAACCTTTATTATCAAAAAGTCTCATTTGTTTTATTGTGTAGACCCGTTTAAGCCAGGCTAAGTGTATATTATTGCCGGTAAATCACTACTCTCACTACTCTATTTCTCTCTTGGGGGTGTCACACTCTATACGTCTTTCAGTAAGACAATAGGGAAAGAGAGAGATTGGTGTGTTGTAGCCTCACTTTCTCCCTCTCTAGCAGTCGCCATTAGACGAACCTTTCACATACGAGGAATCAACAGGACATGTAGTTTTAAATCGGTCATTGATTTCATTTTTTTTTCTTTTCTATTGCAAGTTAAATCAATAGGGATATAGCCTGTGAAGGATATATTTTGGGAGTGTAGTAATGATAGTTGTTGCTCTTTGTAATGAGGAGTTGCTAATAGTCTCAGAGGACAAAGGAGTCTGTCCCACGTGTTTGAGTTTACAATCACCTGCTGGCGTCACGGGAAGAGGTTAAGAAAGAAGGGACTAGCTGGTCATCATGCATGTTTCTTTGTTAGAAGCAAGAATTCATGCGACATTTTCGAATTTGGACACGGAGATTCAATAGAGTTCATAAATAAAATGAAGACAAATGCAAATGTTTAGAGAAACAAATGAAGTAAATTTCGTATGTCTAACGAAAACAAGACATGTTTAAGCATTGCATTCGAAGCTGAAAACGAAACATGTAAACGTCAAGAAAGATCGATCGTGATAACGCAGGTCTGTTTAGAATAGAAACGTAATTAATTAAAGGGGGGAGACTGTTTATTTCTCTTATATATGAGAGAGAATTCCTTATGAGTCTAACTAGCAGGATTAGCATAGAAGAAGAAGGAGGGGATCTGTGTTAATGTAGCCGTTGTAGCTATAATATGCGGAGGTACTATACGAGGTTGTTTCCGACTAAGTGCTGGTTGCTAAGAAGACCAGAGTAATTATTGGAAACGTGATATTCAGCGATATGCATTACAGCAAATTTTGTGTGGCGACTATGTGATACATCTGAATTTATGATCGCCGAAAACAAACTTGGGGACCATTCTCGATGCGGAAAAACGCACAACGGAAATACTGTTTAACTCACAGGAAACAGGTGGGACTTCGATCCATGTGCGCTTCCCGAAGTAAGGAGAATTAAAAGACGGAAGGTATTCGTGATTATAGGTAGAAAACACATTGCTAGATAAATCATGTGGTACGGAGATGCAAATACACGTTTAAGCCAGAGAGGAGAGAGAGAGAGAGTAAGAGCACACACAATTCAGTAGCAGAACGAGAGATCTCAACATCCATGAAATGAAAGCGGCAAGGTTTAGAACAGTTGTTGGTCACGATCAACCGATAATATTCAAACCGGCCGAGAGACCAGGCGAATTGATCGATCAGAGAGAGGGAGTGACCGGTTTGAAAATTCGGGACTAAATTAGGGATTGTTGCTGTATGTTTAGGGTTCTTATACACAAGAGCTAAATGAAGTGACGTATTACACATATGGCTAGATTTAAGGTTCTGTATTTAAAGCTAATCATTTATTTTCGTATTTTATTTCAACTGAGAATAAACGAGTTGCTACAGGGGTTTGCTGCCCAGTCGTTAAGAATGTGGATTTTTTTCAATGGGGGAGGGGAATTGGTTCAGTTTTTAACGTCCTGTCTGGAGTGGATGGAACTTTTGAGTTTAAATACCATGAAGAAAAACGCCCATGTAGCCATTGGAAATCGAACTTTAGAAATCTTTCCTCGTTCACCCAAACTGCTAAAAACTTGCCTATCTTCTTGGGCTAACAAAAACGCCCCGGAACGTTTGAAAATTTTATTGTTCCATTATTCTTTTTTTAATCTCCTATCTCACAAGTCAGGTGGTCTGAGATTCTTGGGATCATCAATTGTTTTATTACTAGCATGATACACGTCAAATATGACGGGATCAGTTTTGTCATCCATGGATAGATTAATATTTTAAGATATTTCTAGTTTTAGACAACGTTTTCAGTTTCATAAGTTTCTCTCTCTCTCTCTCTCTCTCTCTCTCCAATCAGCTTTGAAGAGATGCTAAGTGTAAAACCCACGTGTTCCTATAAATCTTACACTAAGACACTGCAAACTTGGTTCAGTTCAGTAAGTTTGCTGTGTCTGTGAGTCAGCTACAGCAGTCAGTCGCTGTAGCTCCTGACCTCATTGTCTCATTAGACTTCCTGTCTTCTTCTCTTTAATCAGCTTTAAAGAAATGAAGAGAGTAAAACTTGTGTCTTCCTCCTGACGTGAACATACAAACATATAAACAAACAAAATTTGTGACTATGGTATTTATATTTATAGTTTAATTATTTATATGCATGTATTATTGACCCACGGGCACGCCTACTCAAGGGACAAGAGTCATATCTGTTATGGGTCTCATCTACTTGACTACCAAATTCGTTTTTGTTTACTCGATGAACTGTTTTCTTCCACACTTTTAACCTAGGTCAGTCCTTTATTGCTTAGAACGTATTTGTTCTAGAATTTTCTTATCTGTTCATATTTACCTAATTCTCTTGAAATATTTTTCGCCTAGTGTCTGTAACATCTGTATCAACTGCAAATAAAGGGAAGTGACTGCCCCAACTTATTAACAGTAACAGAGGTTACCAGGCAACAGCCCCTGGCTAATAACGGAAGTTGGTCATTTGATTACTGGTCAGCTTGCAGTTCACACGTGCTCTTTATTTAATCAACAGAAATCTTCCACAAAGCCGATAGCCCTTTGATTTTCAATATGTACACAATCACATGATTATTACAGTTCCAACCCTTCAGATCATTAAAATTCCCGGAGGTTAGGTAGAAGTTTTCAGGTCAAGTTGGTCGGAAATTTCGTTTGAATATTCAACCTGCCTGAACGCAAAAGGGTTTCTGTCGCTGTCTGATAAAATCCTAGCTAACCTGAGTCTATCTTAGCAGTTTCCAGCTTATTCTCTTCGTTTCAATCAGTTTTTTTTCCTTCTGAGATAACTGGACCGGTGTAACTTTTGAGATTTTCTATTTTCAAACATCCACTACGATTAATTATCTGTGTCTTCCCCCGACTAATTTTTGGAAGAACTGCCCACTGCTTGTCTGTTACCCTCCTCCAGGTCCCAACCGAGTTTTTTCTCCCTACTGATAAGCCAAATCTCTATGACTCACGATTTTAACTGCCCGCTGACGGCATGGTTTGGTTGTATTGGTAGTTTTCCTAGTTATGATAAGAGGACGTTTACGCTGCCTCTAAAGATCGGTAAAATAAAAGTCACAAATTTGACTTCATGTATGTAGGTCATATCTTAGCAAGATGGTTATGATGAAATAATAACACAACCTTTATAAAAACGTATGATTTTATTCATTCAACGAACCAGAAAAATGCATGTTTCGTCGATATCTTTGTTAGCGAAATTATTGATCAATGTCTTCGTGCAAAGAGTTTAGAAATGTGTGTAAAATGAAATCTATTATTGTTAAGTGATGTATATAATAAAACATAGTAATTTTGTAATAACTTCAAGTGTGTGTAATCAAACAAGAAAAATACATATGCTCTTAAACGTGTCCATACTTGTAAGAGTCTTTATATTTCAGTGTGTCTTTGTATACAAATGTGTGAACATGCTTGGTGTTACTTACATTTTCATGGAGGTAACCCCCCCCCGCACACACACACACACACACGATACATAATTCGAAAGGCTATGCCGAAGATCCAAGATCGGGAACGTCTCAAGAGACTGATTTCTGGAGGGAAAGAGAGTTAATTCGAAGTTTGCACCTTTCGCGTTACAGCGTTTTGGGCTCCTGATTGACTGAGCCTTTTTTTCACCAATGGACTGCTAGTATTTTCGTCATTTATTTCGTAAGTAGAAATATTTGGAAAAATTTTCTGTGTTTTTCTCTATTCTAAAGATTTATACCATCATGATGGTATGTTTGCCGCCTCTCTGTTAAATACTTTTTTAATATTTCCTCTTCCGTCGATCAATTTAATAAACTTGGGACACTGTTCGGACGTTGGCTTTGCAAGCTGTAAAAATCTGCTCGACCGTCTTTCCATGTACTCAAGAAATGAAACCTTGTACCAAAGATGACGTTGTTCAACAGTTCCAGTTTATTAAGAGCAACACAAATCATATCGAGTGTCCCGCAATCTGTTGCTTCCGTTGTTTTGGAAGCAATCCATGAATTTTTCGATGAAATATTTACAATGAAATGGGGGCAACTCAGCTTCTAGTATTAGTAGTGCCCCTGCAATTAATTGCTAGGTTAAAATGTTCCTTGCTTTTTTTCAAATGGTGGAACAAAGATCGAACATTGAAAAAACCCAGAAAAAACGTACATACGCACGCATATATATATATATATATATATATATATGTGTGTGTGTGTGTGTGTGTGTGTGTGTGTGTGTGTACATGCGCAATGGAAAAAACTTTTTCTGTAATAGAAAAAATAAAGAAATACAAAAATCGACGTGTCGTTGGTGTACAAAAGTTTGAAAATGATGAGATTCGCGCCAAAAAACGGAGAACAGAGCAGTAGCAGTGGTAAACACCGTAGGGACCAGATAGGATGGTTAGCCTCTCCCATAGAATGAGGGAAACAAGCGTTTCAGTTGCTCTCTCTCTCTCTCTCTCTCTCTCTCTTACGGACAAGGACTTTTGAAATAAATGAGTCGATGCGAAATACGGAGAATCGGTCGACAAGAATAATTTTGAAAATAAACTTCTCATTTCCAGTGTTTTTTTTTTTTTTGGTTATATAAGTTCATCTACCAAAAATCAACGAGGTTTTGTCGTCTGTTTTTCAACGTCTCGTTTTTCCTCTGCACTTTTGGTTTTCTTATTTTCAACCCAACACACACTTAGCTCTAACGACTAAAATCTTTTTCCCGTCTCGCTCTAGTCTGTGCCCAGTGTAACGATGTCGGCAGAAAAGGATCACAGAAGATTTTTTATCCATGTATTTACTTTAATGATCAAAAATCCAAGTGAATCCTCAAGCAACAGGGAGACGTTTTTTCGATATGTGATGACTGCTACACTTTTCGACTTCGTGAAAGTGGACGGAATTCAGAGTTATACTTAGACAGTAGAGAAAATGTCACTTGATCTGTTATCCTCAGGGTCAAGTACTTAATTAGCTCCTTGCGTGTCGATCACGGCTCCTTCTATACTAGTTGTCCACCATTTGTTTTTGTTTCTTCCCCTTTCGGTTCAGCTGTTTGTCAGACCTACACATCGGTGTAGAAAATGAAAGTGTGACAAGTGTCGACAGTTGATGGAGGAGACTTGTCTTTTCAACTTCTTCGACAAGTTGGAGCAATTCAACCACGCCCCCGCGGGAAACGTCACTTGCAATCCGCAACAGTGTTATGTGTTACGGAGGTGAAAGGCCAACTGTTTCAAACAGCAATGAACTTCGATTCTGCAACATGGTGTGTGCAACATGATATACCGACGGGTCGAGATTTATTGGTTTGGCATGCACCTAACTGATCTAGAAAGTGAAATCAGAAATGTCAAATGGGACATCATAGGCATTAGTGAGGTAAGAAGATCCGGAGAAGAACTAATCGAACTGAGAAGCAAGCATCTTCTTTACAGCTACGGTAAAGAGAAAGTAAAACAAAGTGGAGTTGGCTTTCTCATCAATAAGAACCTGAAAGACAATGTAACTGGCTTCAAAGCCGTCTCTGACCGAGTAGCTAGCGTCACCATACAACTTTCAAAACGATACGAACTCAATATAATCCAAGTCTACGCTCCCACTTCGCAATCAACCCAACAAGAAATAGACAACTTCTATGATGACTTGAACTCCCTACTCCAAGGCACCAGAAAACACTTCAATGTTATCATGGGAGACTTCAACGCACAAGTAGGACAAGGAAATGAAAATTACGTCGGCAAATTTGGATACAAAATACGCAACGAGAGAGGAGAAGATCTTGTAAACTTTGCAACGGCTAATGGATTCAAAATCATGAACACCTTCTTCAAGAAGGGACCCAGTAGGAAATGGACTTGGAAGAGCCCCAATCATGAAACAAGAAACGAAATAGACTACATCCTAACGGACAAAAACGATATCGTCAAGGACATCCAAGTCCTAAATCAAGTCAATGTAGGCAGCGACCACAGAATGGTACGATGTAAAGTACAAATAAACACCAATAAAGAACGCAGGAAAATGTTCCATACAAAACCGCAGCCTCTAAACATACCAAAAGAGCACGTTCAATCTTTCAAGCTCGAATTGAGGAACAGATTCAGAATTCTTACTGAACAAGACAGCACCAACATCAACGAACTAAGCAGCAAAATGACAACATCAATAATTGAAGTAGCCTCTACATTCAAGCCAATGAGCAAACAACCCATTAGCAAAATCTCGGATGAGACTAAAAATCTCATGGAGAAACGCAGAAACCTCAAGCCACCGACAACAACGACAGAGAAAATTGAAGAGGCTGAACTAAACAAATTAATCAAGAAGAAACGAAGAGAAGACAGAAGGAGATACACAACGGCAGTCATTGAATCAACTCTTGAAAAAGGTCGGGGCTTCAAAGCTATAAACAAACTCCTCAACTCGGGACGAAGGCAAATAACTAGCATACTCGAGGAAAATGGAAACCTAACAACAGACAGAGACAGGATTGTCGAACGTGCCAAAGAATTCTACCAAAAACTTTATTCGTCCAAACAAGGACTGCAAAACAATGAGCAAGATACGCAAGACACAGGCAAACAACTGGAGGACTTCCCAAAAGTAACCCCGTGGGGGGTGAAGGAAGCCATTAAACAGACAAAGGAAGGAACTGCCCCTGGACCAGACAACATCACCATCGACCTACTCCGAAAAGCAGGTAAAATCATCACTAAGAAACTGGCCGTCCTCTTCAACCTGTGTCTAAAACACAGCAAAGTCCCAGACGATTGGAATACTGCTATCATAATGCTTCTATATAAAAAAGGAAACCCGAAAGACCTCAACAACTATAGGCCTATAAGCCTACTCAACTGTGTATATAAACTTTTCACAAAGATCATCACCAACCGAATCACAAAAACACTCGATGAAAACCAGCCACGTGAACAGGCTGGCTTTAGAAGAAGCTACTCGACCATGGACCACCTGCACTCGATAAATCAACTGAAAGAAAAAGCAGCAGAGTATAAACTACCACTTGCCGTAGCATTTATCGACTTCAAAAAGGCGTTCGACTCAGTAGAAATCCCTAAGGTCATGGAGGCTATCAGTCGGCAAGGTGTAGATCCAGTATATGTTGAAGTGTTGAAACATATATACAATCACAGCAGCTCATTTATCAGGCTACATAAAGACTCGGACCCCTTCCAGCTCCAGAAAGGAGTAAGACAAGGTGATACTAGCTCGCCTAAACTCTTCACAGCCTGCCTCGAGATGATCTTCAGAAGGCTAGACTGGGAGAATAAAGGAATTAAAATAGACGGCGAGTATCTGAGCAACCTCAGATTCGCAGACGACATAGCCCTTTTCGCAGAGAACCTACACGACCTCCAACTAATGATAGATGAACTAAATGAAGAGAGCAAGAAAGTCGGCCTAAACATGAACTTCAGCAAGACGAAAATCATGTGCAACAACCACATTGGAGATAAAAACACTAAGATCGAAATCGAGGACACAGAACTCGAGAAAGTAGACCACTACATCTACCTAGGGCAACGAATCTCCATGAGACCCTCAAAAGAAGAGGAAATCAAGCGAAGAATCACACTACGATGGCAAGCCTTTGGCAGAGCTAGCTCAACCTTCAAAAATAATAAGATCCCATTAATCCTAAAGAGAAGGGTGTATAACCAATGCATCCTCCCAATAGTCACTTATGGAGCTGAAACATGGAACTTAACCAAGAAACAGACCCGTAAGCTGAGAACCATGCAACGTGCACATGAAAGAATAATGCTGGGCCTCACATGGAGAGACCACAAAACAGCACAACACATCCGGGAAAAGACAAGAGTTAGAGACATCATAGAATCCATAAAAAATCTCAAATGGCGGTGGGCTGGCCATGTTGCAAGAATGGCTGACAATCGATAGACATCACGACTCACAACATGGATTCCCCGAGACCATATGCGCAACCGAGGCCGGCAAAATGTTAGATGGAGAGATGAGCTAGACAAGTTCAGGAAGTACTGGCTCCGTGACGCCCATGATAGAGAAATGTGGCAAATCCTGGGGAAGGTCTATGTCCAACGACGGACGCTAAAAGACTGATGATGATGATGATGAAGTCAGGGTACAATTGCTGGCGAACTGGTTTTGTGTTGCGTTTTTATTGAGAATCCGCACAAAAGCAATAAATCACAGACCAAACCAACATGACACATTGCTTTTCTCTTGAATTACATCCACTTCCCTAAATATTCCCATTGTCTTTGTCGTGTCCCAATTTCTATTTATTGTTTTTAATTTATCTGAGCCTAACTCATTGAATCTCTCCTGGGCATTTTTTCAGTGTATTTTCCTAATCCTTCTCATTGTTTCGTCGTGTCATAATTAATACAAACCGCCAACCAACACTCTCAACAGCACTGTCAATATAGGTTTCTTCAATTTTCAAGGTGGTCTGGTTGGCTGATTGGCTATGGATGTATGCATTGTGTGTAGGCCACATCAATCGAGCTAGAGGGCTGAAATTTTGAACATTTACTCCTTATGGACAAAAAATTTTAATTTAAAAACCCCAATTGATTTTTTAGAGGGAGGTTCAATTTGCAATGTAAATGTACAATCAATTGGTGCCTTAGTTTGTGTCAGGTAGCACCCATGCTTATTTTCAAGACATGTTTACTTTCATCTGTTTGTGTGAACTCTTTTTCATTAATGTTCTTGTGACACTAGGGGGCCAGGAGTCCCCCGTGTCCTGAAAATTACGAAAATTACTATGGCTGTTACTAAAAACTACTATGGTTATTACCAGTAATCACTATTGTTATTACAAAAGGAGTTATCTGTGTTAAGGGGGATAATGTGTTTTTCGAGATGTCATAGGAAGTTGGGTCACCTGTGCTTTTTCAATCTGGTGTCATCTGTCAAATCCTGGGTTGCAAAAACAAATACTTTTGAAAAAAGGTTTTGTTCCCGATTCGATGACCATGTCATGGGAAGTTGAGTTATCTGTACTTTTTCAATCTAGTGTCATCTGTCAAGTCCTGGGTTTGGAAACAAAGCCAGATATAAGGGTCAGTGTTTAGGGTCTAGAGAGAGAGAGTAAAAGCTTATGAAAGAAAAATTATTTGCAGAGACCTTGGGAGAGGGGGAGACTAATTTATGATATTGAACAGACCTGCGTCGCGAGATGAATGAGGGTCAATGTTTTGGGTTTTTCCGGAAAGGTCGAGATGGCAGGAGAGGGAGAGATAAGGGAAGTCGGTTACAAAAGATACAGTGTCGATACCAAGTGCTTAAATAAGGGAGATTTTCGTAACAAGCAGCAGAGTAAAATTTGGGTTTGGAGAAGAGAGTCGTTGCCAGCTCTCTCTCGTGTCAGCCGTCCGCCCTTAGTGACCGTCAACCGCCAAGCAGAGTAAAATTTGGGTTTGGAGAAGAGAGTCGTTGCCAGCTCTCTCTTGTGTCAGCCGTCCGCCCTTAGTGACCGTCAACCGCTGCTACCATTCAGTAGACTACCGTTCGTGACATGAGAGACCAGTCGTCATTTTGACTTGGATAATAATCTGCCTCCTCTCTTTTCAACTGCGAATAGGCATTTCCCGTCTCCAGAGATATTGATAATCAATATTCTATATAAAACATATAAACGAAATTCCGTTTTGTTGCCTTCTTTTACTAACCCAGAACCACGGCTGGGTTTAGTATAGTTGGTGAGACCAAACCCCAACAGAAAACCCCACATTCTTGAGGGCATATATATTTCAACCCCCTTCTCGTCGTCTCTTGTTCACACAATACGTATGTATGTATGGTTATAAATTACGTTATATCAACAGAAAAAAAAATTTTGTTTGAAATGATCTCCCGTCGTTACACGATTAACGTATCACTGAGACCAGGCAACGTGAATAGAATAAACATTTAAAGAAAATGGGGCCGTTGCAGGAATTGAACCTGCGACCGATAAGGTAGCTACTTCAACGTAGCATTGCATTCACCATTGAGCTAAACTGTTTCCGGTAATGCTAAGGCCCAAAAAACAATAATGAAATAAGCTAGATGAGAATCTGGTGTCAACAGTTATTTGAGCCTTTGCAACACCGACGGATGTTGAGCACAATGGTAAGAGCAACGCTATGTTGAAGCAGCTACCCTACCCTTCGTTTTGTTTGTTTATTCTGTTTACGTTATCTAGGCTAAGTGATGTATTAACCATATAACGAGGGGAGATCATTCCAAATAAGAGCCTCTATATGATATAGCACAATTAATAATCATTCTGTCGGGTCATATATATCCATTTCTCGAAACATAATGCATACGTACATATATAAACTCACCTATATATACTAATGCATATATATAATTCAATATTTCGGGGAAAAGAAGTACAATAATACGGAAAGCATCAATAAGCCATTCATATTTTCCCTGCTTATGTACACCCAGCACTCTAAATGTAATCACTGACCTGTGTTCAGGATAGGTGCTACCGTTTGGCGGAACCGAGCAGCTACCAATAGATTGCAGTACTGGCATTCGAGGAGAAAAAATTGATGGAAGATCAAGCAACCGGGTTGAAGATTCGCTTAAGGTGCACGGAACTCTTACGCCGACCCTATCTATATGAATCTCTCCCGGGCATTTTTTCAGTGTATTTTCCTAATCTTTCTCATTGTTTCGTCGTGTCATGATTAATACAAACCGCCAACCAACACTCTCAACAGCACTGTCAATATAGGTTTCTTCAATTTTCAAGGTGGTCTGGTTGGCTGATTGGCTATGGATGCATGCATTGTGTGTATAGGCCACACCAATGGAGCTAGAAACCAATATTCTGTAGTCAGCTCAACGTGGCAGTGGATCTCTGCCACTTCCTGCCATTCCCTGCCACACGTCAATAATTTTGATGCAAAAACTATCTCTGCCACTCCTCAACTCTACCGGTTCTAAAACAGTAATTAATACTTTGGCAAGGAATGACAGGGTGTTTATTCATGTTTGAAAACTAGTAGTATTAAGAAGTGGCTGGGAATGGCAGGAAATGGTAGGGATAAAAAAAAGTACGGCCATTTGAATACCAGAAAATCCTAGTCTTTGTATTCGTTACATAATGCTCTTGTGTGCGCATACGTAAACAGAACATGCAAGTTGCAAATTTACCGATGAAAGAGGATCAATTTTGTTATGAAGTTTGCAGCTTTCATTCATCATAACGTGGAGTACTCGAGTGCCAATCAAAAGATATGAAAACATTTCAACGTCAGATTATCGCATAACATATCAGTTACTCAGGGAGTAAATCTTACAGAGAAGAGAAGAGAGAAAGAGATGTAGAGTGAAGACTGTTTGACATCATCGTTAAAAGTTATTGTCTACTTTGCCTTTTGTCATGCTCAATTGGCGCGGGGAACCGAGTCCAGACGGCGTGCTTTCACCGAGGCCAATGATTTTTAAAACTATTTATAGTTGATTACTTCTTTTTTTATTTTCTTGTCACTTCCCTTAGCCTTTCACTGTCTCTTGTCATAATCAGATTATGTCTTACTCTTTCTGTTTTCACTATCCTAACTTCTTCTTCATTTCTCTCTTTCTTGTCCACCTTCGGTTATGATTGGTTTGTTCGTTTGCTTTTTCTTTCCGCTTCAGCTGATTTATCCCATTACTCATTCTTTATTTCTTTCTCTTTCTTTTCTTTCTTCCAACTATTTTGTTTAACGGGTGTATCTTCATCGGTGGACACCTCGGGATGTCATGAAAACTAAAAGCCATTTTCTTTAATTGGAATCTCAAAGTCGGTAATCTAAGCCCTTAAAGTCAAGTGACTTTGGTCTGTCTAATCCTATCTTTCAAGTCCTGGGAAAGGTATCTTCCATTCACGAAACTGCCATTATACATTCATGTGTAGACAAAATCACATACATAGACACATACATATGTCTTCACTCTCTGCATACACACACACACACGTACACAAATCTATATGTCGACATATACACATACGCATTTACGATTTTCGCTTGAACTTTATTAAATATTCTATTTATTGAATTTTAATTACTGAAAAAAATTGAATGAATCCTAATTGGGTTCCTCCAACTAACAATGTAACATTTTCCTACCTCTCATCTTTTCTAAATTGTATTTATTTTAATACCTCTATAAATATGAGTTCGTCTTTCTAAGACAAATCTTTCAATTTTAAGCCGTCCTGCACTTTGTCATTGAAACATCAAATCATAACTCTTTCTCTCGAATAAAGGAAACAAATGTTTTAGTTGATCTCTCTCTCTCTCTCTCTCTCTCTCTCTCTGAGCGTGTGTGTACAAAAATACGAAAAGTCATGACAGAACATGAATATGAAATGCAACTCAATATAAAAATCAATGGGAAGAAACACAACAATCTAACAATGGGATAATTACGGTTATAATTGACAACATCAACATTCTCTCATTGCATACTTGAGAATCTTTATTTTGATTTTCGGAGAGTATGCACTGCGACCTCAACGGTATGTCTGTCAAAAACAAATTTTAACCTAAATCATTTTCTGATTGCACAATCTCAATTCAACTTGCCAATAAACATCTCAACTTTTTCCTTATAATGTAATCCTTACTTAATTACAAGCGGAATATTTCTGTGCCATATTAAAGGGTTCAACGTGTGAAACACTGAGGCAAGCTTGTCTAATCCATCGACGCGTATAATTGCTCTGCGATCATCCGTCGCCATGATTATTTTGAATAAAGGCCGTTAATAACCGCGTATCAAAAGAACAGCTTAGCCCAAAACAATAAGAATGAAACAAAAGACGCAAAGACCCTAGTTTTTGTAATAAATCCCGATCTTTCATTCAAGGACGGGGAAATACTAGTTGGAAGAAAGGGGGTCACGAAAATAGACCCCACCGCGGGAAATCGAATGATTTCAGTCAACAGTCCTTTGTAATTGTAGTTGAATATTTGTTTAGGAGTGACAAAACTGTTAGAAGAAAGAAAAGAAAGAGAAAGAAATTAAGAATGAGTAATGGGATAGATCTGCTAAAGCGGAAGGAAGAAAAACAAACAAACAAACCTATCATAACCAAAGATGGACAAGAAAGAATGAAATGAAGAAAGAGTTAGGATAGCAGAAACAGAAAGAGTTAATGGTGGCAGGAGTATTATAGTTTAGTCCTGTCGGAGAGGAGGATGTTTTCTTCTTTGACTTCTGAGTTGATGAATATCACCGAGCGCTCTAAAAAATAGTCTTTATGCTTAGGGTGCGTGCGTAAAATGATTTAGGGTGAGTCCAGATAAAGACGGCTATCGCATGAGCAGTGAAAGTCCGTCTATCGATAAAGCTGATCTGAGACTGGAGACTTTCGGTTAGAGAAGGCCATATATGGACTCCCCTCTCACAAAGCAGACTCAAGCAAACACACGCTTTTATGTGGTGCAATTGGTAGAAAAAGGAAATAAATTGTCACATGACTGTTCCCTTCTACGTCAGCGCTTTGAGCAGCTGCTGATTTTCCTTTCCCTTTTTCTACCATAGGCAGGCAAATTTGCACATTTTTCCATTGAGGTTCAGACCCTCTTTTCACACAAATATGAGGGTTCCAAACAAGGGCCTACCAAAACCGACTCATAAGCTACAAATCAGTCAACAATTCCAGAGTCAACAATTTTATCTACAATAAGCACTTTGAAGAGATAGTTATTTAATAACTTTTAAGATACATAAGTAAATTTTATTGCATCACTACCAAAATTATTGGTTACGTCACAAAAAATTACTGAACCTTCATATTTCATGATTCTAGAATAGATCACACAAAAAAGCGAAGTGCACTTCCAGAAAAAATGAATTTGTCAGACGATACACATTGAATATGGACACGAAGGATAATGGTGTGTGTGATTTATTCCGACCGTGTGCTGTAAAGCATTTCATTGCAAGTATACGCACCGCAGTTGCAGCAAGGGAAGGAACTGAAGATGCAAAACTCATGTCGAGATTCAAAATCGAACCATTATTTTTATCTATTTATTTTTTTTTTTTGCGTATGTTTGAAACAAATTTTGTTTCATTTTTTTCTGTTTCTTCAAAACTTCTTTCATTTCGGCAAATGTGTGATTGTGTTTGATCGTTGGTCGCGTATCTTTTTTTATTTTGACCGTGATTTCGTTGTTGACTAGTGGTTACGATCCGATGCTGCAGCTGTGATTAGCCAAAATTAGCCCACATCTATGCGAAGATACCGACGTCGCGGTAACCAAGACAAGACGTCTGTTACATAATGCATTGGTGTGCGCATACGTAAACAGAACATGTAAATTGCATATTGATAGACTATGGAAGGTGAATGTTTTTATGAAGTTAGCAGCTTTTAATAATCATAACGTGGAGTACTTGGATCGGCCCACAAAAACTCATTAAAAAATTGCATATCATATCAGTTTCCGAGAAACAGAGCGTAATTCGTGCTGAGAGAAGTATAGATAGAGATTAGGTGTGAAGGCTCTTTGACTTCATCACTAAGGGTCTATGTTTACTTCGCTCTTAATCTTTAATTTCAGCCGCAATGGTGCACGAGGTCCAAACGACAATGTTCGGCGCCGTAATTAACTGCCTCTAATGATTTTGGAAAAAAGTACTTCAAGTTAGTGACTCGTTTTCTTTTTATTTCCGTGTTATGTGCTTGTCACATACCTTCCTTAGTTTATGTCTTTCTTCTTCCGCCTTTGCTATCTTATTACGCTTTCTTCATTTTTTTTTTCTTCTTTCTTGTCCCTCTTCGGTGATTAATAGTTTCCTTCTTTTTCTTTCCGCATCAGCTAACCTATCCGATTACTCTTTCTTCATTTTTCTTTCTTTTCTTTTCCCTAATAGTTGAGTCTATCTTATCGTATCTTATCTATCTATGGACACCCTGGGGTGTCATGAAAACCAAAAGCCACTATCCTTTGTTGGAGTCCTAGAGTCTGGGTTTTAACCCATTAAAGTCAATTATTATTATTATTATTATTATTATTATTATTATTATTATTATTATTATTATTATTCATCTATACGTAGAAAAGATCACGCACACTGACACATTTCACTCTTGTACGCTTATATGTACATGCATCACAATTTTTGCTTAGACTATAGATCTGTCTTAACGCTATTGCGCCGGTACTGTTGGGTCGCTTCTACCAGACCTCCGTGCCCACGTTGTGATTTAAAGATTCACAAAGGTCTGCTCACTGTGCAAAGAACGGTGTTGGTTAAAAACACAGAAACAATGGGTGATCCAAATGTTGTAGAGGTACCTCGCATCCTCATTAAAAGAATTAAAAAACATTCTTGTAATGTTTTCATAACATTACGTCACATGACCGGCCGAATCGAAGGAGTTCATCGCATCCAGCTCGATACTAATAGGTGGGATCGCTGTACCTTTTTGGTGTGACTACCCTATATCTTCCAATCCCCAGTACCTAACACTTGACCGATTTATCCTTAAAGAAGGTCTCTGTGAGTGCTAACATAGATTGAACAGATGGTAGAAATTTTATCTGCTCCTAATTTTCTCAAATGTTCTTGGTGCATCTCTAGAATTTCTCCGGGCTGATAATTTAGATTATCACTTGTTTGTTTATTTGTTTGCTTGTTGTTTTTTGTTTGCTTGTTTGTTTGTTTTTTGGGAGGAGGTTCTTCACAATAATTTACCCAGCTTTGGTTGATGTGGTTTCAATTTTTGGTAATTCGAGCCCGATATATCCCCAAGAAAGATCACTTTGAGTGCTCTCATAGCTTGACCAGATGATAACATATCTTCAAGAATTTATTTACTCCTTATTTTCTCAAGCGTTCTCGGCGCATCTCTAGAATTTCTTTGGGCTGATGATTTAGATTAATGTTCTTATTAATTGACGGGGAGTGTAATTTGTGTGATATAAACTCCACATAAAGCGTTTAGAGGAACACCTTGCTATACAAGACCTGGCTTTGTCAATGGACTTGGCGTGTCCAAACCACTTGAACTTTCGTATTATCTTTTAGAGTAAACATTATTTGGTTGTGTAGTGCCCCCTATTCATTTATTTAGGAATTAAGTACGAAACTCTTCTTTTAGCTAGATATCCAAAACGTCACTTCCTCCAACGATCCCTATAAAACCCCTGGACGCACATGGTCCGATGTTCATAGCCGCCAGCATCGCTAGCTGGTCTTGCCTCTGCCCCCGGCGTTTGTGGCCGGCAACTATATCTATTTTTCTTCCTCCACATCTACAGGGCCGCACGCGCGCTACAGTCAAACCACGAAGGATTCAAAATCCCCGTCTCTCAATATCATCACGCTGTTCCTTACAACTTGAGTCAGAGATGCCGGCGCTAATGAGCATCGGACCATGTGCGCCCAGAGGTTTTATTGGGGTCGTCGTCGGAAGTGACGTTTTTTTTTTAATATCTAGCTAGAAGAAGAGTTTCGTATTTAATTCCTAACTAAAAGAATAGGGGGCGCTACACAGTATTTTTTCAACTTTTTTCTGGGATGGAGATATTTTTAATGATTTCTTTTCAAGTGGCTATATTGATTTTCGGATAAAAACGTTTTACTCTATTAACAATTTTCTTGAAATTGATATTCTATGATAATTACGCTTTCGTATTGACGTTCTCCAACATTATCACGTGTATAGAGGCACACAAAAATCAAATATAGCAATTCGATATTAAGCTTTTCCGATGGAACGGATGTAGAGGTTTCAAGTTTTAAGAATTACGAAGTCATCAGTAATAATATAGATTGATATTTTCTCTGAGAAATGGTAATAGAAAATTAACATGAGATTGCTATCATAACTGTTGTTCAAAAATTCAATCACAAAAAAATGAAAAGAATTTATGTTAAATCGATTACAGTTCGGGATTTCGTACGTTTATTCATTCACTTGACATTATTTATTCATATCATTCGTTTTCATGAAGTGATATTATCATTTTATGAGAAAAAAATGTTAGTGAATTGAGATGAAAGCACAGTGGTCATGAATTATGTCAAGCCGAAGTTCGCGGAACCGGAACGGGCCTGTGCCCATCTCGTGGAACGAATAATGCTGACTTGAGGGTGAAGAGGTAACTACTCATTTCTATAGCAATGACTAAGGTCGTAAAGGCTTTCCCTCTCCTTCCCTTCTTTTTCTTTATAGCCAGGGGAAGTTTGGAAGAGGATCTGATCAGTAATAGACTTGCTGCTTCAATGGAGAGGTTATGCAGAGTTGATTAATTTATTAGTTACGAATAATTTGAATTTATTTGTTAAATTTAGATAACAGTTTTAATTTTTGTAATTAAAATGACTCAAATTAAGAGAGTTCAATCAACTTCAGTGGTAAAAGTTATTCGTGGAGAATTTTTCGGAGCGGCCGACCTGCAAGGTAAAATAAGATGAAACTAAGAAAAAAAGAAGGCAAGGTTAGAAAATATCTCAACGTGTTAACGTAGAATTGAAGATAAGATTTGCATTCTTATAACTCTCATTGTACTTTCAAACACGTTCCTACAAATTACAAAATCATTAGAAAATTTTCATCATTTGAAATGGACGATTTTCAAATACCTCATTTGAACATCCTTAAGACAGAGGTGTTTTATAGACAAGAATGAATATTTGAAGATTCATTTTGAAAAAACAGAGAATGAATTCCGTTGATTTTTTTTTACAGGAAACTTGATAATTATGAATTACTTTTTTATTATGTGCCAAAACACTTTGTTCCATTTCATGCCCGAACAAGCGTCACACACAATAGACCTTTGTAAAATGTTGGGGTTATTTTTTTTAATACCGAGTGAGATGAAAACAAAGAACAATGTAAACAACCTTACATTTTCAATTTTCCCGAAATTTCACTAACGTTGGGGCTACGTGAGTAGAAAAGAAAAAACTGTAGAGATCAGAAAAACTGGATTGTGAAGTCGCGGCAGCGCAGAGAACTTCCTGTAAAAGAAATCCAATTTACGAATGTTCGTATCCAAAGAGTTTTTCATGAGTTTCGAAAGTTCGTGGAGAGATGAATGTGTCTCTGTTGAGTTCAATGGAGAATCTGTTTTTCTTGTAAGGGATTGTTTGTCGAGCAGAGTTCTCATAGATTTGTAATCGTAGAAGTTTTATGGTTCGAGTTGATCTTTAACTCTCAAATTGAATTTTGTTGTTATCTCGGTGGCTTTTTACATTGATTTGACAAAAATTAGCATGTATAACATGTGGTGGTACGACAAATTATACTAAAGATATAACAATTAAATCAAATAAACAAGTAAATACAATATGATATAATTATTCACCATCGCTTTTGAAGTAAATCGGTGAGAATGGAAATAACTAGAACAATCGCTGCCGATTGGTTAAAAAAATGTCCCTGTCAATGAGAACCCTAAAACGCAGCCAAGTGACAAGCGCCATATTCGAATCTCTCTCTCTCTCTCTCTCTCTCTCTCTCTCTCTCTCTCTCTCTCTCTCTCTCTCTCTCTCTCTCTCTCTCTCTCTCTCTCTCTCTCTCTCTCTCTCTCTCTCTCTCTCTCTCTCTCTCTCTCTCTCTCTCTCTCTCTCTCTCATGTAATTTCATTTTTAGGCTCGGAAGCGTGTTCATCTGTATATCAGATCAACTCGTATTCCTTTATTTAAGCAAAGATATGACCGAGTAATATCGTAACTATGGATTCAGACATTGGTATAGTTTCTTTCTGTGACTAGCTCTACTTATACTAGGTTTGCAGCCACTCACAACGGAGGTACGCTATCTACATATATTCTGGGGGCATCGACCTCCTTTCTAATCCAATATATAAAAGTACTTGGCTACCATAAACTCACAGCCTGAGTTTTGTTGATATCTTGGCGACTTTTCACGTCGGTAAAAGAAATAGAGAGCGATAGTGTTTTCAATAATATTGCTGATAACAAAAAGTAAGATGGTAAGTTCACCGAAATATTCGTTTCGGTGTCCGGATAAAGGAAGGAGGAAGACAGATTTTTCTGTAGCCCCTCGGGATTAGGGCTACAATCACATGAACCATTTTCTGAGCGTTCTCATTGGACAAATTTCAGACAATGAGAAAGAAATATTCCTAACCCTGGGATATTTTTACAAGACGGGCAAATAAGATTTTACATGAAAATATACAATAAACGTTCGGTGTAATAATTTAATCATAATTTCATCCAATTCAATCGAAACAAAGATAACGACTCCAAAAACCTTATTTTTTACAGTGATTACAGCCAATTATAAAAACACTGACTGATGATGAATTCCAGTCTACCACATTGTTTTTTATGCTTTTTCCAAAGCTAACACATTTTTTTTACTGTTATGATTTATCTTGAGAATACGGTGGATGTGATCTGTGTCGAAATGGAATGCGTTTTTATAATCCCTGTACTCACATGGTATCTGCAAATATTAAAAAATAAAATGAAATAAAGGTTTCACCGGTTTCTTTTCCTCTCAACATTCCATTCAAACTAGTCGACATAATTTTAGTTTTAGATTTTAGTTATCGTTTATTTATTCGATAAAATGCCCAAGTAATCTTATGTATATTTCCTTCCTGACTCTTTTCCTAATTTTAATCTTGTAACAAGCTACAGAGAATTCATTAACCAGCATCACATCAGCTCTCACAGGAAGAGGTAAAAAGGTAGACGATAAAGACAGAAAAAGCTGCTATGGTCTGTTTACATCAAAGGTGTATCCGAAAGGATCCAAAGAATCTGCAGTCTTCATTCTCTGCAGTTTCACTCTCTGGAAACACCTGATGAAGACAAAACTCCCATCAGGCGTGAACCTGACTATGAACTGAGTATTTCGTATCCCATGCAGTTGTGGCTGCGAATACAAAGGTGAGACGGGACGCCCTTTGAAATTCAAAATACAAGATCACTGGAAAGCTGTCACTCGTAGAGAGACTGGTGTCAGGCTTGGCAGATCTTGTTTTGATGGAAAAGGGAAGTCACTGAGCAGTATGGGAGGTCACAAAATTATGGACAACGAACAACACTGGAGAGTGAGACGTCTGACGTAGTCAAGTACATATGCTAGGTTCTAACAATCTCTTCAGTAGACTGAGCGTTAAGAAGGGTTGTTTATTTTTCTTTCTTTTTTTTTTAAATCAACTTTATTTGAGAAAACATATTCAAAAATTCGTAGGCTAAAATGCCTTGAAAACCCCTCCCTTTCCCGAGATTTGATTGAAAATTCGCGCCATTTAAACATCAAATCCAGAAAAATGTATAATGAATAACTAGGGTATCTAAACGATATTATTATTAAAATATTCTGTGTAAGAAGCAAAAGAAGGTCTCGAAAATCGAAAATTTGAATCTTTAAGCGTGTTCGTTTATAGATTTACCTTCGAATTTTCATCCGAAAAGTTTTTTCGAATCTAATCACGTCGGGGTCACCAGTTTGTAGGATGTAGAGTCTAATGCTGAATCCAAACAGCGATGGATTGTTGAGAGACGAGGATTTTGGATCCTCGTGGGTGATGTGTAGTGCACCGGCCCGGTAGCTGTGGAAGGAAAGGGTGCTGTACAAAGAGAACAGAATGCACACCAAGTATGAAGTTGGACGTGCATTGAAATAAAGAGGAATTAACACATACAAGAATTATGGCCAGATAAGAGACGTACGTTTAATACAAGAATAAAGATGAGGTACATGTACGGGTAACATCAATACGATCGTGAGAAGTAATGTTAGGAGAAGAGATTGTAAAGATGGTATTTCTCTTGTCTTGACAGTGCTGGCGTCGGAGTTGTAGCGGAGTTGTCTGAACGCATGGATTCCGTATGGTTGAATTGCTCCCAGATACGTGGAAACCGGGTACAGTGTGCGAGCCTTACTGCCAAGTAAGTGAGTCAACTTGGGGGCTATTCTCAGACGCTGTTAGACTCTCGACGAACAGACTATGAAAGACATGGAACAAGAGAGAAGGAAAGAGAGTGGCTGGCCGCAAAGGCCGGGGCCAGAGGCATGGTCAGCCAGGAATACTAGCACCAAGGAGCATTGGGCCAGGGAGAAGGAAGGAGAGAGAATGGCCGGCTGCAGAGGCTGGGGTTAGAAGCGTACCCAGCTAGGGTGCTGGAGCTAGTGAGCATTGGACCATGTGCGTCCAGGGGGTTTTATAGGGGTCGTCAGAGGGAGTGACGTTTTGGATATTAAAATTAAGGAGAGTTTCGTACTTAATTCCTAACTAAAAGTATAGGGGGCACTACTAAGGCTTCGTCCACTGAATAGAGGAATAGAACAGAGGAATGAGAATGAGGGAATGAGTTTAGAGGAATGGGAAGAGAATAAAGGCGCTAGAGGAAAGAAAACAAAGGAATGGGAACAGAGGAATGCGGGAAGGGGAATAAGAATAAGGGAATGAGAATGAAGGAATGGTAAGATAACTAAAAATACAAAAGATAACATCCTTATCCGTTAGGAGAGGAAAATATGCATGTAAGAATGTGGGTGTGCACATTCACCGGTATATGTAGACATATATACGTCTAATGTGTGTGTATGTACAGGTATAATATGCACAAACACATGATTGGATTTTTGAAAAAAGTTGAATACACAAATACTCTAATTGGTTAACTGTTGTTGTTTCTTGAGAATTTTTATGATTTTTTTATTTTTTCGAGTCCTTTATTCTATTTCCATTCCTCTGTTCTCAAAATTATCCGCCTTGTACCAGAAATCGAACTTACCTTTCCTTGCCCTAAAGCCCTGCCCCCAAGACTGACCTCTTTAAAAGAACAGTGGTTAACTCTTCCTACTTACCATTTCCTTGAAGAAACGACATGAGTTAACCAATATGGCCTTTTCTGCGAACTGCGAAGAAAGACCCTGGGGCAACAACTTCAAACAACGACGGATAATTTAGCTTCAGTTACGATTAACAACATGGTTTGCACCTGGGAATTAACCCCACCCGAAATTAGACAGCTGGAGGAGCACATCCCCCCTGATTGCTGCGATGGTCACCACCACTCATAATCAGTTCTGGTGTACTTATCCTTGTTTTCATTAGATTGAATATCATCCGAAAGTGATACAAGATTGGTGGTTCTTACATTGTGTGGGTGAGAGTAGAAAAGAGCTGTTGGTTAGATGTGGCGAGAAGATGCAGTCGTACACAAAAGATTTTGCTTCCACGTGGTTAGGTGTTAACACCGACGTCACTGGAGATGTGAAAGAAAGGAGGGAGATGTATAAAGAGGATATTCCCGCCAAATATGAACGTGGGTGCGGAGATGAAACAAAGTAAAAAGGATATATCCAAGTATTTGGATGGATCAATAAAACGTACATTTAATACCGGAACATTGATGACAAATAACGAATGAAAATGAAATACATGTTATGAAAAAAAAATTACAGTCGATCGTATAAAGAGAAGATAAGAGAAAATGGGATATGGAAAACAGGGAGCTTTGTTGCCTTGATAGCACAGTTGTCGGAGTCGAATCCATAAGGCTTGGTGCGTACCAAGGAATAGTTATGGAGACAGGATTCAGTGTGCATGCCAAACTGCCAAGTAAATTGTGCAATTTGGAGGCCATTCTCTGGCACTGATAGACACACGACGAACAGACTATGTAAGTCGGAGAACACATGGAGTTTAATCCATAGATAACAGTCTCTGTTACCGCCCACAATTCCAAAGTAATCTCATATCTGATATCTCTCACGAAAATATAGTCTTAAGTTTATTGGTATTATCCATATGACGATGACTTCAGGGTTACCCAATAGATGTTGGGTTATAATGACAGAGCCTGAACAATGAAATATTGATGTACATCCTATTTTTGTCTGACCGGAGGTCAACCTATGATCATAACGAAAGCTTTGTCGTGGTGTGTTTGCATATATATATGTGTGTGTGTGTGTAATTGGGAAAATGTGAAGGAATTAACTGGAATTCCTACCTGGATAGTTGGATTTTAGCGATTTAAGGCCATTAACGGGTAAATCGACGCAAGGCCAACAGAGTCTAGATTTGAACTTAGGGACCCCTGTAGAGGAAATCTTGATGAAATAAAAATTAATAGCCGACGTGTCCAGCGATGATTTTGACGAACAAATTCTTTCATGAAAAATCAAACAAAGGCAAAAAGAGAGGAAGACGTGCAGGAAGAGTAAAGAATATGGGAATTTGAATGGGAATGAAAAAGAAGAAGATGAAGTGTACGCAAAAGAGAAGCAGGAGAAGAAAAGTAAAGAGGGTGAAGGGATACATGAAGTGAGAGAAACTGAGACAAAAAAGTAAGCAGGAGAGAAATAGATGGAAAAAAGGGGAATTGGTTATAAAAGTGGGTTGAAATGAGGATTGACGCTCATTTGAGAAACAGAAGCCTTACAGTTGGGACGTTTGTCTACGTATCAAGTGTGCACTTGGATACATTTAAATAATGGTCATAACTATAGTGAGTAAGAAAAAAGATACTTGACATCGAAAGAAACAACTCCCCCCCCCTCTCTCTGTGAAAGTCTCCTTTCTCTGACTGCTGTTTGTAGAAGGACCGTTATGTTTCGGTTATCGGCCGATGCGAAATAAACAAGTTTTTGAGAAAATAAAAAAAGATGTCTTCATAACTTATATATCCTTCTTTCGCTTACGACCAGCTTGTCTACATATGCACCATCCAACAACAATTTTTTCCTTGCTCGAATGTTTTTTTTTGGGGGGGGGCTTAATTACTGCTGCTTTTTCATAACTCACTTTTTTCCTCAATATCCAAAATATTTTCCCTGTTTTGAGTACCTCATTTCTGCTGTTTTGTTTTTGCTTTGTTTTTTTAACTTTAAAGCCCTTTGATTTTTAATGTCTGGTATACAGTGGCATCTGATGTTATGCTGAACCCCACCCCACCTCTGCTACCCAGTCTAACTACATGATGCTAGTGTCTGCGAAATTATTTGCCTACGACCATTGCTTCACAGTCAGCATCGATCAATCGATAAATTGCAATTTCGGGAGAATCTGTGTTTTGATATGTTTTTTTTAGATTTTTGATGACAAGGAAATGAAAGTAGAAATAATGATAAAAAAAACTTTATAATAGCTGGTACATTGTGCAACATGTGAGAATTTGAAGCAGGGAGAGTCATTAGTTAGAACGGAAAAGTTGCATGAATCTGAAAAAAGAGAAATCCCGTTTATTTTAACATTGGTTGTTGGATCAGTTAGCCAATCACAGAGTCTTTTACAACGTGGTATGGTACGCTCGGCCAAATAGTAGGCATAATGCCCTGCCTCTGCGTCTTTGAGTGTGCCACAAGTGACGTACACAGAAAACCAAGAACGAAAATAGAATATGAAAAATTGAAGGAAGATCTGAGAGAAAGAGAAGGGTTTGAATTAAACAGAAAAGCAGTTGGACGTAGATTTTCCTCAATAAAAACTGAGAAGTAATGAACATCGAAGTCATGCTACTACTATCCTTTCTATTTGACCGTATTAAATGGATTAGTAGGTCCTCTTTGGCTCTCCTTCTCAGTCTCTCTCCCTCCCCATCCACCTGGTTCGATATCTCGCCTCAATTCTCACCTCAAAATTTTAATTCTTTTTTCTTCCCGCTCATGCTAACGGCTACTCCGTTTAGATTCCTAGCAACTGGAATGAGAGCTATTTTAAAGCTATCCACTGATTTGCCAAATGAACTGTATTGCTTTATAAGAGACTCAATGATTGGCCAACCAATCCCACCGCTAATGATCTCTTTGTCCCCGATTCCTCGCTTTTCGGATCCACACTTTTTTTCTGCTTAAACCAACGGATCTTTCCGTGTTATATTCTCACAATATTTTCCTAGATATTTTTCAAATTCCCCAAAATATATTTTTTTCATAAAAAGACCCGTAACTCTCTTTCCTATTAAGAATCTGTCTCACTATTATTGTAAAGCATTCGTCCAACCTTTTTGCATTTATGTAGATGAATCCTCTCATCTCATTTCATTTTTGAATGCTCTCAACAAATCAATGAGCGAAATGCCCCACCACGTCAGAAAAATGCACATCTCAACAATCACATAAGTGACATGAAAAAAGGACGACTTACAAAATGCTGTTTACAGGAAAATATTGTACAATTCGTCCCTGAAAATAAACGATGTACAAAATACAAAATTAACCCGAGGTTTCTAAGCAAAAATATGTACATAATCCAGTCTAACAGAGGCTCCTCTTTGCCACCCCCACCCAGACTTGAAAACCGGTTCTGCAATTTCTTCATAACATACAAAGGCATGAATCTACCCATGCTCTCAACTCGAGACTTTTAATTTGCCCAGTTCTCTGAGTATTTCCGATGAGGGAGCTTCATCTTGAATCCTTTTTTTCAAATCCACACACAATCTTCAAAACATGATATCAGTAAGTGTTCTTCTCTCCGGCTATTTCTGAGCGCTTAAACTTAATACAGACCAATTTAGGTCCCACAATTAAGGCCGTGCAGTGCAATAATCGTCGACGCTCTTTTTAGTCAAAACATCAGAATTATGGTGATTTTTGCCTATTTACACCAAACATACTATCTGATGACGTTTGATTTGTCGACATCTATAGCGAAAAAGTTCCATTTTCGGACTTCTCAACTTAAAAATGCTTAAACGATAAAATTACATAACAAATACATGGACAGTTATCTTGGAAAAAAACTTAGAATAATCAGGGATGTTGATTAAATCAAAAAGGCACGAACAAAACTCACCGAATGCCGATAATTAAAAGATGAGTATAAAAAAAATTGTGGAAAAACACATTTTTAAAGGGTTCATGATTTTACTTCCTACAGAAAGTGTTCATACCTTTCTCAAACCTAAAAGAAAGTTTCTCGTTTATTATTTTTCTTTCTTTTCTTCTTTGTTGTATTGTTCCTTCGTCTCTTTTTTGTTTTATTCTGACGCTCATTGTCACTTGGTGTCCGTACGATGTGATTATTGCAGTAAATTTTTCTTGTCTAGTTTTCTCTCTATATTTTTTTTTTTAATTTCTTGTTGAAGTCATTTTTCCTTTTCTCTTTTTCACCACTATTTTTCGCTGTGGTTATGTCTAGTGGTTGTTGTTTGTTAATACTTGTTAGACCCGACACTAATGAGGTAACTCTGGGTTAAACCAATAATCGATAATCAAAATCAGTAGGTATGTTGCATAGCCGATACACCTTTGTGCGTGCGAATCCGGGGACATCGTTGCGAGATCCAAGTGACGTACAATGAAAACCAGAAGCGAAAACAGAATACAAAAGGCTGGACAAAGATCAGAAAAGGGAGAGAAGGGTTTGAATTCGGAAGAAAAGCAAAAACGCAGACAAAAGCCGACAAAGATTTTCCTCGACAAAAACTGAGAGAAGCATTGGAATCCCTACCATTATTATTATTATTATTAGTAGTAGTAGTAGTAGTAGTAGTTGGACACTGACTTTTCTATTTCACTTAATTACTCTCTCCTTCGGCGGCCGGGTGTTGTTTCGATGTCTTTTACACCGGCTCACTACATCAACTGGGCCCCCTAAATCTATTTCTCCCTGCTTAGGCTCTTTTGTTTTGATTCCAAGTAAATTGAGAGTTTTAAATATATTCGCTGATCGTCCGAACGAACCGTATCACTTTGTAAGAGACTCTGTGATTGGCCAACCAATCAAACTGATGTTTCCTTTCCTCTACATCCCACCCGAACGATCGGCTTTTCCCTATGTTAAAATCTGTGCTACTTTTCCGCTTCAACTAATCGCCCTCTCAACTTCATGATAATAAAAACAGATCTTCTACCAGAGCTTTCTCGATGGAATTTTTCGTAGCTCATAAATGAAATACAGGGACAGGGCTGGCCGTCTGCGGCATAAATGAACTAAGTAGCCGGTAAGGGTCTGTGGCCAACAGAGGGACCCTACAAGAGGCATTGGGGTCCCTAATCAAATTTTGCTTTGAGCAGGAATGTCATCAGTCGTCAGTAAAGGAGCTGACTGACAAACTGCCTGTTTCTTCCGGCATTATTTTTTTTCCAGTAACGACTATTTTGTTTGAATGGCAGCAAGGTTCACATGAAGTAGTTGTTCCTAATATTTACTACTTCCCCCTCACACATACACACACTTTGATCTCTATTTTAGCGCGTCTCTGTTGTATTCTGGTAAATACTACAAAATGGCCGTGGGTGGAAGGTGTTTCTCAGACTTTAGTTATTTTCTTCGAGTCAATATTATCGTAATGCACAGAGATGTGCTTATATTCTCTGGTTACGTTGTTGAATTCATAAATTCCAGCTCCAGTTCATCTCAAAGGTAGACTTGTTAAATGTACTCTGTTGGGCTGGGGAGCGACTGATTTCAGCCACAAAAATGTTCTGCTTATATCAAGGATAAACAAAGGCAATAAATCATCGGACGCTGGAGAAATCCCATCAAATCCCCGACTTGTGACGTATTGCCATTTGTTCCCCATTTGTCAATCCTTAGCACTCCATACAATTTCCAATATCCCAAATCTTTCCTGTTTTCTCACTGATGGACATTTTGCTATATATTTTTTTTAACTCTTTCGCACTTTGGCAATTATTATTTTTCCAAAGAATTCTTTTCGTGCAACATTTTTAACCGATTTTTATCAAATCTTTCCTGCTATTTCTGTCTTTCCCTATTTTTACGTATTGTGTTTAATTTACTAGTTGAAATATTGAATGTTTCCAGTTATTTGATTTACTCAACACGACACTCGTCGAATAAAATGAAGATAAACAAAGGAAATTCATTGCTAAGATTATCTGAGCAATGTGAGGTGCAAAAAGATTAACGTGGAATGTAAGAAACAAGTTTTTTCCTCTTTTTGTTTTTAGTGTTGTTTTCTTGCTATATATTGAGCTAGTATCAAAATTTTGTTGACACCATTATACTGTGTTTCCTTTTCATTTTCCAAGTTTACACTGTAAGCCCTACACATCCACCTTAACCTCTACCAGCTTCAGTCGTCTATAAAGTGACTGCTCATCCTTCCCAACGTTGGTAAATCTATTTATTTAGTATAGTCGAGTTGGTTGCAAGGCCTACACAAAGGGGAAAAAAGAACGTAATATTGGTTTGTTGTGTTCTATTTCCACTTCTCCATAACCCGTGGTCAGTGAATGTATATAGGAGAATAAAAGAGAAACAACCAGTTTCAGGCTGCTTATATTGGGATTTGTGACAAAGGCAATGAATCATCACCTCGTGATTCATCATCTGTTTTATCACCGTCCCTACGACGTATCATCCTACCCGTCTCTGAGATATTTGAAAGTTCCTCTTTGTCATGTTATTGTTTTAAATACACCTGGAATCCAGAAAATCTAATGTGACACTGAGTGATCAAGGATTTTACGAATAAGTAAAATCTACATTAGTCGGTTGAAAAGGTTTTTTTGGTAGAACAAATGATAGAAAACAAAAAAAGATGAAAGAGATTTATTGAATAAAGCAGCAGTTTTTCCCTTTCAGTGAACATTCCAATACTCTAGATGTCTTCTCGTAGTAAACTCATGCATCTTCACATGGTCAAGCCAGCCAATGGGAAACATAAATACAGTCACGTTAAAGAGGAACAACTAGATTCAAACTGCTCCAATATGATCTTTGAATTCGTTGAATTCAATATGTGAGTCTGTACATCTTTATTACGATTATGGATATTACGATTGAACAGAAAAGGAGTGTGCCTCAGGTATCAATAGGGAGTTGACATGGTTCACGTGAGTAAATTACCTAAATGGCCTTGCATGTACCCGTTATGGACGAAGAGGCAAATATCGCCTACACAATACGTACGAACATCATCTAAAGTTTATTCTGCAATAAAATCCAAACTTTATTTCACACATTTACACTTTGAAGATGTACGCCCCAGTTAAATTACACAAATTTGAAAGACATTATATCAATACATACATATTAGCCCATCACCGTAGAAAGACATTACTTTTTTACGAAAGAATTCACGTGATAATATCCATACGAAAACACGGGCATTTTCATTTGATCATATAAAATAAAAGTAATTTGTTTGATTGAGAGTTGCCTCTGTCTTTTGTTGCTCCACTGTTGTACCTTAATTTTCATTCCAGGAATTGCGTTCATCTATCTGTCGAATCAACGTGGAATGGAGTCAGATATAAGTATTATCACTTTCTGTAACTAACTGTAAGTTGGTGAAGCTCACAATGTACGGATTTTCCACCTATTACTAATAGAGATACGCTAAAGAAAAATATCGTAGCTACTTCTTTCCTAGATAATTTCGTGGGATCCATCTCCTTTCTATCCCAATACACAAAAGTGCATGGCTGCCATAGCTAAAGGTGCAAACTAAGCAAGTGAGAAATATTAGAAGTAAGAGTATATCAGTGAAATGAAAATAGAAGAGAAGATTTCTTTTTGAGAAACAGGAACGAAAGTTTTCGTGTCATACAGTTTGGAAGGAAGCCAGTTGTTCGTTCTACTTTACGGGAAAACATGTTTTGGTTATCATATAGATTAGAATAAAAAGTTGAATCGAACAAGGAACTTTAAATCATTATTATAATAAAATTTAATTCAGGTGAAGGAAAATTAGAATTTAGTCGGGACAAATAAATTCAAACTGCTACAATCAGATATATTAATTCGTTGGATACAATGTGTGAGTCCGTACATCTCTATTACGACTGCAGATATTACGATTGAACAGAAGATAAATGTGCCCCAGATATCAATAGGGTGTAATATGGTCTTCAACATCCTGACACCTTTAACAGGTGGAACCGTATTCTCTGGTCGAACATAAATCATCAATTCAGCTCATTCATTTTGCAAGATAGATTAGCTGCTATGAGTCACAACCAACGTAGATTCCTCTGACCACAGAATAATGACTGCCCGAACCAAACAGGGAACTGCTTATATAGAGATTTGAGACAAAGGGAATGATTCATCATCCCATCGAACGTCAACTGGCTTCCCAGCCATTGCCTTCTCCAAAACTCAACCATCTCCCGAGATATTCAGAACTTTATCCATTCTTTCGATTGCTGCCTTCATATTTAGAAATGCCAATGTTTTGGTATTCCCTGGTTGCTTGGACGCCCTATCTAGTACGAGTGATATGCTCTCTAGAGTCAATGATTGATCTCTATGATCACATGTCCCAGTTTTAAGATTTCTCCGGGATTCAAAAATACCAAATGTTTTGGCATTTTCTGTCAACCTGGTGACTTTGCCACTCCACCTTTAGCCCAAGTGACTTTTCCCCGATTTTTTAAAAACTCAATCTACTTCTCTCTTCAATTCATTGTTTTAAAATTTCACCGAAATTGAAAATTCCAAATTTCGGTATTTCCTTTTTGACATTCACAAAATTTGTACACCACCCACATCCCCGTTAGATCTCAACCAATACTGCTCCTATTTCTCAACTTTTGAACTACCTTTTTTCAAAAGATACGCCCCAGTTGTACTTCTCTCTCTCTCTCTCTCTCTCTCTCTCTCTCTGACGAAAGAGAAAAATGGGTATTTGGATTAGTCAGGAGAAAATAAAATCATACCATTCGATCCACACCATGGTCGGAAAGAAGAGGAGGCTCGAAGGAAGGGGAGATAAACGGGCAAAAGGAAGGAAAAGAGAAAAGAAAAGGAAAGAAAAGGAAAAGAAGTCAGAAAACAATCAAAAGGAATGTAAATAGGCAGGAAGAAAAGAAGGTCAGTACGAAAAAAAGGAGGGAAGGGGAAAAACGTAATATCATTCTTCGATACAAATCAGTAGCGTACCTAATGATTTTCGTTAGAGGTGACAAAGATGGATCTATCAAGAAGGGAGAAGAAATTGGACATACGAATGAATACAAAGAACTAATCCATTTCAGAGAGAAGACATTTGCCGATAAAAAGAACATTGGGAGAGGGGATGTAGCAAATTCACAATCAAAACACATTAATAACACCCATATGATACAGCGTTGCCAAGTATTTGTTATTTATACCTAAAATATTTCTTTAAAATGGCAAAAAAGGAGCTACATGATTTCCTTTGCAGCTAACTTTATCACTGTGACATGCTTTATTTATGTCAATGCTTGGGATATTAACAGTGTACTTTGCAATTCAAATAGCATTTCCTTTGCTCTCTATAGATGTGCTCTTGCTAAAACACCTACGTTCAGAAAAATACATCACACTTCTGTGATTGCAAGCAGTTACAAGAGTTAGAATTTGGGTGCAACGCAAGCTATTCTCTCTGACTCAAAACCTGATGGTGATACTTTAAGCACCAGTTTAAAGAAAGTTCAGATGTGGAAGAGAACTTCTGGTGAACGATAGTACTCGTGTGCCAACTAAGAGAATCCGGTGAGGTAAGTGGAGGATTTTCTATTTTCAAGGAACCAGTTCAATGTTGTCTCCAGTTGCGTAATGTCCCACTAGTGAAGCTGTGAATAGAACTGTACCTTGCATCCTAGCTTTTGCACAATAATCCGACCAAGACAGGTGTTGTGTGAATGAAGAATTCTTTTTTATCTTGATTCATATTTTCTTAACCATGGTTGACTTGCTACTCTTCTAAAAACTATAATGTCAAGCATGAACTTTCCCAAATCAGTTCACTCCGTCTCTCTCCTTTCTGTGTTAGCCATCCTTTTCTCCCACCCAGTCATTAACTTCTACTGATCAATTGCTCGTGCGCTACGCCGCACTTGCGGTTCACGGTTCCAAAAAGCCTGTCGCTCCTTCGAATGACTCTTTCCAGCTGTTTAATTAACCAATTCTTCTTTTTATGCTAGGATTAATCTCATCCCCAATGTCTCCGATTGGCCTATAGGAAACAAACGATCTTAGTCTCTAACCTACATACGATACTAGCATTCTTTTTGAAGAGCGAGAGCTATTAAAAACACACAAAGGCGCGTACATTCATATAAACATATATAAACACGCACACACATACGTTTTAAAGGCCTTGCACACAGTTTTGTACCATGCATGCACATATACGAACACACACTCGGATACAATGATATTTCAAAGTAATCTATCTATCAAAAATAAACGAAAAATTAATGAGTTTAATTGATAAAAATTTCTCCACCATCAAAATCGTAACACTATTACAAAAGTTGATGAAGTATCTATAATTTTGTTAAATTAACTTTCAATTCTCCAACGTAACATTCATATACTGTGGCCGAATGATGTCACCATCAGATAGAAAGAAATATGTTATACTTCTGTACTTGCAAGCATTGAATGGTATAGAAGTGAATCTCTTTTCACTCACAACCTTATTGTTTTTAAGAACGAGTTTAATGTAAAGTTCAGATGTGAATGAAACGTCTGCTGAAAGATGTTACATGCGTATTAACCAAGATAACATGGTTTTTCAATGGCATGAAGGTTAATCACTTTCCACTCATGAACTGATCCTTTTGAGCACCAGTTTAAAAATGGAATTTAAAACTACATCTTCTCAAGGTGGGGGGGGCGAATTATTTTCTCTGCTGTAGGAACCCGCTCATTATATATATCTGAATTTACCCAGCATATGGGACTTCTTCGGCTTATTTCGAAGCGCCTCCAACCCACAATGCATAGAATGACGGATTTTTAATATTTGTGTGTGGCAATCTGGTGCCACTGCTCTAAAAAAAACCTTAATGCGTGGGTACATTTCTCAAACACTCAGGAATTATATCCTTAAAAGCATCTATCTACCAGACTACGACATTTTCTTATTGAGCATCATTCTTTTTTATTCATTGGAAGAAGTACAAAAAAAACTGCAAATGAGATGTGACTCCCTGACACTGTTACATAATGCACTTGTATGCACATAAGTAAACAGAACATGCAAAAAATTAACGAAAGACATCTCGTACTGGCTACATTTCCTAAGCGCTCAGAAATTATACCCTCAACTGTGTACTGAATAAGCATCTATCTACTGGTCTATCACATTTTCTCATTGAACATCATTCCTTTTTCATTTGACAAGATTTCCTGAATGAAGAAGTATCAAAAACCAGTAAATGAGATGCGACAAACCTACACTGATAAATAATGCATAATACCTATGACTCTACTCTTATCTGTCATTTTGTGGGTTATATATATATACATATATATATATATGTGTGTGTGTGTGTGTGTGTGTGTGACACTAGGGGGCCAGGAGTCCCCCGTGTCCTGAAAATTACTATGGCTGTTACCAAAAATTACTATGGTTATTACCAGTAATTACTATTGTTATTACAAAAGGAGTTATCTGTGTTAAAAGGGATAATTTTTTTTTTTAGGATACTGTGGAAAGTGAGAATTGTGTGCTTCCAGGTGGGAGTCACCTGTACTTTCTCAATCTAGTGTCTTGTGTCAAGTCCTTGGGTTGCAAAAGACAGATACTTTTAGAGAAAAGTTCTCTTCCCGATTCGATGACCAGATAAGGGCTTAATATGTTTTTTGAAGATACTGTAGGAAGTGAGAATTACATGCTTCTAAGTGCGGGCACCTGTGCCTTCTCAATTTAATATCTTCTGTCATTTCCCTGGGTTTCAAAAACAAGGCCAGATAAGGGCCAGTGTCTGGGGTCTTGAGAGAAAGAGTAAAGCTTATGAAAGAAAAGTTATTTGCAGAGTCCTTGAGAGAGGGGGAGACTAATTTATGATCTTGGACGGACTTGCGTCGCGAGATGGATGAGGGTCAATATTTGGGGTTTTCTGGAAAGATCGAGATAACAGGAAAAAGAAAGAAAGGAAGTCAATTACAAAGAAATACAGTGTTGATACCAAGGGCTTAAATAGGAGGGATTTTCGTAACAGCAGCAGAGAGTAAAATTGGGTTTGGAGAAGAGAATCGCTGCCAGTCTCTCTCGTGTTAGACGCCGCCCTTCGTAACCGTCAACCGCTGCTACCATTCAGTAGACTACCGTTCGGGACATGAGAGACCAGTCTTCAGTTTGACTTAGATAAAAATCGGCCTCCTCTCTTTTCAACTGCGAATAGGCATTTCCCGTCTCCAGAGATATTGATAATCAATGTTCTATATAAAACATTTAAACGAAATTCCGACTTGTTGCCTTCTTTTACTAACCCAGAACCACGGCTGGTCTAGTATAGTTTGTGAGGCCATCACCATAGGTGAAGTACCATATATATATATATATATATATATATATATATATATATATATATATATATCAAGCAATCTTTCTATTTCCCTGTCACATACTTTCCCAAGTCTACCTCTCACTAAAAAAAAAGAAGGAAAATCTGTACTTGGGCCGGACAGTTATGTCTACACCAAGACAAAATCAAAATCAACCCGTTTGATTCAAATCGTTGGTCGAAAAGATTAGGGGGAGCTCGGGGGACGGAAGATACGAAAAGGAGAGAAATAAATAAAAAGAAAACGAACAAAAGTAATGTAAGTAGGCAATAAGGTCCGTACGGAAAGAGAACGGAAGGAGAAAAAAACGTAACATTCTTCGGTACAAAGCAGTGGCGTATCCGATGATTCTTGTTACAGGTGAGAAAAAAAGATGAATCCATCAAGGAAGGGATAAGAAATTGGACATATGAAGGAATGCAAAAAACATTCAATCATTAACATCATTTGCTGACAAAAACAGTAGGGGGGCAGATACTGCAAATTCACAATCAAGACACATTAATAACACACATACAACAGTGTTAACGAATACGCTTCCAATGATGCCGAGTATTTTCTATTTATAGCTAAAGATTTCATAAATATGGTCAAAAAGTGGCCACATAATTTCATTTCCAGTCAACTTTATAGCTAAGTATGATATGTACAAATGAAAACTTGGTTGAAAATTGAACCTTTGCTTTTATCAAATTTTGATTTATTCGGCTATCGTAGATTCTTTATCGGCTAATTTGGGAAAACATCAGCTAGATGCCCAATTTGCCAACTCTTTCTAATGACATTATCTAACGTACTGTATTAAATTTCCAGTTTAGAATGGAGATCAAAGACGAACACTTTCTGTAACGCGAAGGATGCTTGAATTCTAACATAGATGCAAAGAATCGTAGCACTGACAAGATTATAATCCTCACTGGTAAAAAATGTATTTTTCGTTGTTGTTTTTACGCAGAAAGTAGATTTTTCTTAGCACAGTTTAGTTAAATAATGATTAAATTAAATATTTCAGATGATTTCATCTTTTCGGGAGAATATACTTTATTTTATAGTCAATTTTCAGATTTTGTCGAAAAGAATTGGTCATCAACATGGAGTTGGATTGAGTTTTGTCGATAAATTTAAACATTAACTTTCGAATGGTCAAAATTATCATCCATAAAAATATATTCTTAATTTTTCAGAGATAGTCAATAGCAATGTTGAGGTGAGGCCAATTTTAGTATCTATGTATTTTCTAAGTAAGCAATGTTTTTTCTGGAGCTATATATTTCTTGGTAACCCTAGCCAGAAGTTTACCAGCCGTGGGTCCGTAGTAAATTAAAAGAAATGCCCCCAAACCCATCCCCAGCACTGGATGGAAGGGCAAAGAAGAACGGGTCAGAAGGGGCGATTCCAACCCATAGATAAATTAGTTGGCGTAACTACATAAGAGTTTTTAGATTACTACATTGTCCCGAGTTTTGCAAATTTGTCAGGGTCAAGAGTCAGAATTTGGGTGCAACGAAAGCAATTCCCTTTGACTCGAAACCAGACCCTGATTCTTTTAGCTCCAATTCAAAGGTAGTTCAGTTGTGGAAAAGAACTGTGTCAACTAAGAACCTGGAGAAGTAAGTGGAGGATTTTCAATTTTACTGAAACCAGATCAATGTTTCATAGTGGCTGCACTTTTGCATTTGCAACTCCGGGGATATTATTGTAATATCTAAGTGAACGTATAACGAAAACAAGGAGCAAAATAGAGTCCAGATGGTTTGAGTTGGGAAACAAAAGTCTGATGAGACAGGATGAGAGAAATTTAAATGCAGAATCCTTTCAGGTGTTCAGTTACGTGATGTTCCATTGGGGAAGCTGTGAATAGAACTGTAATTTGCATTCTTGTTTGCACAATAATTCGACCGAGACAGGTGTTGTGTGAATGAAGAATTTGTTTTCATGTCATTTTACATATTTTCATAACCGTTGGAGACTTGCTACTCTTCTAAAGGACAAAAAGTTTGGACGCAAACTTTCCCAAACCAATAAACTCTTTCCCTCCTTTCTTTCTTTTCTGTCACCCATCTTTTTCTCCCTCTTAGTTAATTGGTAATGACTACTTGTGCATAATCCTGAAGTTGCAAGATCCAAGAATGACTGTTGCTCCTTTAAATTACCTATTCCTGTTGCGCTACTGAGCAACTTCTCTTTTTTTTTCTTTTTTTTTTTTTAACTTGGATCAACGTCTCCCCTAATCACTTTGGGAACAAAGGATCTTAGTCGTTCTTTTCGAAGTGGGATAACCATAAAAAAAAGTATTCTGTTTTCCCGAGACATGGTGTCTCCAAAACCTGTAATGAGCAACCCAGATTGAGTAGGATTTGACCTCTATTGAGCATAAAAGAGAACCAAGGTTTTAAATATCAAGTCAAGTGAATTATTTTATCTATCATAGGAACCCACTCAATATATTGTTTTTTAACTTAACCGGCACATGGGACTTCATTGGCTCATTTAAGAAATGATGGATAATAGATATTTGTGTGGTAACCTGGTGTCACAACAAAAGAAAACTAACGTAAAGCTACATTTTTAGACACTCAGAAAGGATAACTTAAACATTGCGTAAGATAATCCTTTATCTATCGACCTACCATGTTTGCCCCTTGACCATTATTCCTTATAATTTGATTAGGTTCGTTAAATAAAGAACCAAAAACCAGTAAACGAAATATGATACCATCGCACTGTTACACAATGCACTTGCATGCACATACGTAAACAGAACATGCAAAGAACTGACAAGGTACATTCTCTCTTACTTTGGCAGAAGTGTCTGATCTTTATTTACTTTAGTTGCTGTCTTCACGCGGTTGAGTGAAAACGAAATGTAAAAAATATATTCGGACTGATTAGTCACATCGAAAATAGTGGTGAAGCGAGAATGACGTTGAGAGAATATGTCCCTTTAGTCACGCCTAATTAACCAGGGATGTGTGGCTTGCAAGAAGACAGCCCAGCCGCTGCTTTGTGACTACCCTCATGTTATTTTCTGTTCATACACACACACACACCAAGCGAATGATCTCCCTCTCACATATAATCAGAGAGAATCGTAAGTTTGACGTTCTTCCACTTTCATCTAACCTTAAATGATTTCATCTGTTTATGGCTCTCGCCTCTAATGGGGTTTATCTTTTTAGCCCAAATGCCACCACGTTGTCTGTTGTGTGCCTTGGACACTTGACCTCTCTGGCATCCCACTTCAAACGAGTAATTCTTTTCCACACTCAAGTAGATATATATACACACATTCTTTTATTTTATGAAAGTCTTAGTGATTTTTATTACTCAATCAATTGATTCCCCTGTTTTGTAGTTCATCCCCCTAATAACGTCACAACAACTGAGGAGCTCAGCACCGATTGGGTTGAAATTATTGATGATAGACAGGCAATAAAATCAGACAATCAAAATGGGAAGTTGGTCAATCAGGAGTGAGAACAATCCAGATATAATTGCTACTTATAGTCTGGTAGTTAACAAGCAGTTGGCACTTACCATTGAATATTTGTCAAGCATAAACTCAAGAGAAAGAAAATGCCAAATAAATAACAGTAGTTTGAAGAAATTGAATCCTCAAGGAAATCGTTCACTGATGTATGAATTAGTAAACTGCTTAAACTAACTTCAGCTACTGAAGAGCAATTCGTTGATTCCAGTAAGGTTTTGAACATTTTACTTTCATTTTCTTTCCCCATATTAGGTATACACTTCAGACGTACATTGGGCAAAAATAAAAGTTTATTTTCTTTGCAATTCCCAGAGAGCAGCAAGAATTTCAACTCATTTTCCTGGGGGAGTATAAAATCGTGGAAGAAAAAAAAACTCTTCCAAGTCAGCTGATACTCCGCAACGATCTTGGCAAAATCTGTGCAGACTACATTCCAACTTACCATCATAGTATCAGATGGTGAAACTGCCTATCTGATCCTGATGGCTAAATGAGCCGCTATCAGTTGATTTCTGTCCAGTCCAACCTAACTAAAAATGATATTTACCTATTTAGCATTTCGGACTGGGTCCCTTATCGGTATTTTTGACCAATCACAACCCAAATCTTTCAAGGCAAACACTCTAATACCATTCATATTCAGTCCAAGCATCCATATTGTCTTTATCAACTGAGGTCCCTCTAGTCAGATTTTTAAAAAAATATTTTTGTATATGTCGCCTTTTGCCTCATTATTTCCAGTTCCACAACTTTGACATTTTTATCATCAGCTGCAGTTCTTTCCTTTGCAACGAATCCACAATAGGAAAGATTTTTGTGGGGGGTAAATAGTTGAGTTCAAAAGAACAGCATTAATGATGGCACTGGAAGCAAGACTTTGAATACTGAGGGAAAGAAAAAAAATCTAAAAGTTGAAATAGTGAAAAAAAAGGGGGATCTTGAAATGGGGCTAAGAAAAAAAAATGTATTATTGACCCCAAAAGGACGTCACTCGAGCCTAGTGATGTATCATGGGGGCGACAAACTATTTCCTTTGTCTGAAATCTCAATATAAGCGAGCTATCTCCGTGATAAGAATTATTTAATCTTGACGAATCTAAAGGTTTGCAATACGCTTCAAAGTTTTTCCTTTGTCATCCCAAAAGGAGTTGAGTGGACAAAATGAAGATTGTCTGAGTGCATCTTGATGCTTAAGCAGTAAATTAATCAAATGGCTAGTTCCTCTTCCGTCAACTAATTCATTCAAGATAGAAATAGCACTATTCAAAGAGATCTTGCAAATTTGTCTGAGAGTAGCCCATTGTTCCATAAATGATCCCATCAGTGAGTCGAAATCACTAAGTCAAAAACTTTTAGAATAAGAATCATAGAACAAGTTAAAGCGTGTGTGCATGTGAACTGAGCTGAAAATGGATGGAACAAGCAATTCTGTGACAGCAACCTAAAATTTTACACATAAGCAGACAAAACAAAAATTCAAAGATTGAGAATATTTGGATCTTAGAAGGAGCTGAACTTATTTCAGTTTTGTGACTAATGTACCATGGGGAGGTAAAGGAGCTAACAAATATACTTTAGGGGAGCACGTGAGAATACAGCTCAGTGGAATGACGAACGTGTATCTTTAAACAGCCAGGGTGACAAGTCTAAAATGTTTCATCAATAACAATGTATTACCTAACTGGCTTTTTAGGTGTAGTCACTTCAGCAGTATTTTTTTTTCTATAGTGGGTAGTAGTGTCAGCAGAGCATAACTTCTTCCACAACTCGATGGTGTTCTTTTTATGGAAGTTAATAGAAATGTCTATGGCTTGTTCACTTTCCATCCTAGATGCCACTAGATCGAAGGATTAGAGTCACTCTTCTGTATTTTCAAGCAGTCATTACTTGAATGGTAAATTTTTTTTACTCACAACCTTTCTTTAAGCACGACCTTAAAATGAAGTTTAGATGTGAAAGAAAACATCTGCTGAAGAATGGTATGTGCATGTCAGCCAAGAGAACCTTGTTTTAAGTGACAAGGTAAATGAAGGATTTTCTCGATTGAAGAAACCAGCTGTTTAGATCAGGATACCCTCGAGTCATGATGTACAGTGGTTGTCTGCCTTTTTTGCAGCAAGACCATTCAACTTTTAATCTTTTCAAATAGATTCTAATCGGTCTGTCCTTTAATATAATGTTGCTATCTCTCCATGTGATGCTGAGCATAATTCTCAGATAGTTTGAGGGTCAATCTTTTGATTGAGATCCAGGTTTCAGCTCCATAGGTGACCATCAGTCGGATGTAATGTCATATACCCATCTAAAAACTATTGAGATTCTTGTGGAACATTGCACAATCAAAACTATCAGGTATCATTTATGACCAAACTCTACTGCTTTGTAACGTTTTTCATAGGGGTGTGCTCATTTTAGGGCAGCAACAGATAACCTTAACACGGCTACAAAACTTGTAACAATTTCCAGTCGGTAACAAAATATAAGAATGATCTAATACAGCCATTCGGCTATTTTAACAAGCTAACTATAATTATGAAACAAATGCAGTTCTTTCATGATCCTATATCCTGCCATGATTTGCCAAATGTATGACTGACTAAGAACACAAACAGCATATCCTTAAGGAATTCTTTGTGAATCAACCAGACTTTCAGCCATGAATTTAGCAAATTATTTTGAGAAGTGATATGTGGGGCCAGCGTTCATAATAAAAACATGAATCAGATCCTCATCAAACTATGATTCACCTATTTTGTTTTTTATACCCGCCCCCATTAAGAGTGATCCAAGGGTTTATGATTTTAAAATAAAGATAGGATTTGATAAATATATAGTTCATATCTAGGATCTCTCATTGGGACAAAAAGGCTTAAAATCTCATTCATGAAAAAAAAAAAAAAAAAAAAAAAAAGAGGTAAATTCTCTGCTAGTGTTTATTTTCACCTGTTAGAAAATTTCAAAAACATTCATAATATATATATATATATATATATATATATATATATATATATATATATATATATATATATATATATATATATATAAGCAATGGAAAAAGAAGAATCATAAGTTTGGCCGGAAAAAAAAAAGTACAAATAGACTAAGTATGGAATTCAATACCATACTCAAATGAATTAATGGTCCCTCGAGAACCCATAAATAATATGGTCCCAAATCAAGAAACCTTCATTAATCTCTTAATCATAGAAGCTACTATGTTGGTCTTTCAATCAGTCTGAATATTTCAGGTTCTGATTTGTGAAAAAATCCAAATGGTTGGGAGAAAAATAATGATACTAATCTAAATAGCGGGTGTGGTGGGTGAATTGAAACGTAGTACAGTGGATTCTGCTCAAGTAGAACACGTCAGGACCACAAGTTTTGATGAATTCAAAATTAAACTCTAAAAGCATAACTGTAAAAAACACAGGAAAAACTAAGTAAGGATTTTATCTAGAATATTTTTTTTGTTAATTAGGAGTCAAACAAAAGAAAAACCAACGATTCATCACGTTATAAGAGAAGACACCTTGCTTGGTTGAGTTAATGATTTATTGAAAGAAATGTAATGGATGATAGTTCTCAGTAATTCAAACTAGGATCCCATTAAATGCGTACTTACAGAAATGGACAAATATAACCCAGACAAGTCGATGCCTGATTGTACTCTTAAAAAGGTGATGGAAACTACAGCTAGTTGGGATTTTGAAGCAATAAATATCAAGGTTTCACTCAGTAGAATCATGAAGGATTTGACCTATCTGGCCTTCCATAACACACAAATTCAAGATACTTTAATTGCAAGTCAGTTTAAATGGATTTGTGTGAAAGGATATATTTGATTTTTCTAACTCAATAGATTCTACTCAGCAGCAGTTGAGGTTTACATTTAATATAAGGAGCATTCAATTTCACAAATCTAAGAGAGTGGTTTGAATCTAATTGGACAATCAGAATTGCCATTAGATCAAAAGGAAACAATTCAAAAGGGCCTTTCTTTCATAGTTAATTATTTAAAGAAAAAAAAAAACAAAAAAAATACACTTAACTTACTATTGGGGGGCATGAGTGTAAACATAAGTTTTGTTTTCTTTAATAGTACTTTTATAATAGATGCTATTTCTAAAAATCATAAATATACATGGGAATTTTGTAAGAAAAAAAAAAAAAAAATGACCATAAAACGAGTCTTTTGAATCATCTCCCTTTGATCTAGCAATTCCAAAACGGCCAATTGAAGCTAATGAAGTTTCAGTGATCTGAGATTTATTTGTTCCTAGTTCCATCCCTAAATGTAAAATGATTCTTTGACCCGTCAATGGACATAGGTTGATATATATACCTCAGCAAAAAAATGTGTTCATTCTCCAGTTCAGTTTAATAAAGGAATGTCAATTTAGTGCTTTTTTTACAACACAAAAAACAATAAAAACTGAATTTAGCACAAAAAGCTCGACAGAGGCAATTATCGAAATATGAGACAAGGCCTCCAGTTTATGAATCTATCGTGTATAGGTTCAATAATTTATAGTTTGCACTATGCACAATTTCCGCACGTGGATTACATATATGTTGAATAATAGGTCCACGGGGTGGATTGCATAAATCACCGAAAGAAGAGATAGAGAGAAGAGATAGAGAGAAGAGATAGAGAGAAGAGATAGAGAGAAGAGATAGAGAGAAGAGATAGAGAGAAGAGATAGAGAGAAGAGATAGAGAGAAGAGATAGAGAGAAGAGATAGAGAGAAGAGATAGAGAGAAGAGATAGAGAGAAGAGATAGAGAGAAGAGATAGAGAGAAGAGATAGAGAGAAGAGATAGAGAGAAGAGATAGAGAGAAGAGATAGAGAGAAGAGATAGAGAGAAGAGATAGAGAGAAGAGATAGAGAGAAGAGATAGAGAGAAGAGATAGAGAGAAGAGATAGAGAGAAGAGATAGAGAGAAAAGATGCCTCAAGTGGATTTATCAGATTTGATAGTGAGCAAACCCTCCCAGAATGAATGAAAATATAATCATCCAATATTAGTTTGTGGAAACACCTTCCATTAATCCCACTCAGTTAAGTATTGCATTTTCCTGCTGTGTCCATTGTGGGGAAAATTGCAGGAGTTCAAACAGGCTTCAAAAGGTATGAGGAAGGTGTCCCAAGGAAATATGGCACATATTGCAGAAATACACTATGCCATGATGTTTCATTTTAAAATGAGATAATTACTGTCACTCATACAAGTCATCATATCAATTTTTATCAAAATGAATTTACTGTATTAAAATGTAAAACACTGTATTAATTGAGTACCAAGAAAATCTTTAACCATCATAGCATTTAGTTAAGCACCAGTCAGTGGCTAATATACAAAAAAGTATTTAGAATTCAATCTCTACTCACCTCATATTTCAGCTAATGAAGCAAGACCGATTTCAGTCAGAATTCTATGGTTTAAATAAACTATCAAGTCAGTATATGTTTGTATCTGGTCCATTGTGTTGGGGGAGGGGGGCACTCTAAATGTCATCTTGCCCCCCAAAATATGCAGTACATTCAAGTAATTTATCTACACCTCAATTTACTTGAGAGGCTCGAAGAAAAATCAAGATTGTAATTCAGCATGTTGAAACTAAGTTAAATTCACAATGACTACATAAATAAAAGGAAAAAAACTTAATGACTCATACATCAAACAGGCTTCAAGGTAGCCTGGTTAAGGTATTGCTGTACATATTCAATCTAAGAATAAGCAATGAACATTACAGCTTGAACAATACAGAATATCTTGGAACGAGTTCACCATACTAATCAAAGCATTATACACATTCAAACAACGAAGTTGAACTGGATATCAATGTTCAAGAATCAAGGGAGATAACTCGAGCTCATCTTTAGTCAACCAGCAGTTGCCTCCTTCACGAAGTCAGCACAAAAGCATTTTAGAATCAACAGGAATCAAAAGAGAAATATTATCAATTACAATAATCCTGTTCTAGCAAACAAGACTGTCCTTTACCCCAAGAACATCTCATCTACATGAGAAATTGAAAGGAAAAAAAAAAAAAAAAAAAAAAAAAAAAAAAAAATCAACACTGTTCAATTTCTGCATAGATGTTCTAAATTAATTCAACTGACCCAGTGTTTCGGTAAAGTCAACTACAGAATGGTTTCCATCTTACAGCCTTCAAAAAGTAGAAGATATCAATTCAACATATTTTAGATCCCCTTGTAATCCTACTATTTCAAAATTGGCCATTAATTCATAGATCATATTGGAGGAATAATTTCATCTTACCATCATCTGAACTATATAATAGTCCTACATAAATTTGAAATTATCATATTACATTTTAAGATAACTGGCTGGCTATGTATGTATGTTATAATTTGGTATGCCGATATTGAAGCTTTGCCTACCGACACTTGATGCTATTCCAAGGCCTGTTCTGGTCTCATGATAGAGCTTGGATTATCTCCCTTTCAGGCGACCATATTTCTTAGGAGAGATTCAAACGAATTATTCTTCGAAAGTTACCTCCCTTCAATCCGATACATCCATATTGGAACGCTAGTCCTTTCATCAAAATTCGGGATAACTAACATAAATCCTTTGAATACAAAGATATTCAGAAAGTGGCGAGCTATTCCGGACCAGTTATATCAAGCAGTTTACCTCAAGAAATAACTGGGAGAGAAAAATAATCGATTGCCTACACTGTAATTCATTCTCAACAAACAATTTGAAATGAGTTAACCGGGTTCCTGTTCATGGCACAAATTTCAACATTTGAATTGAAGATACCCAACTAAGTCATAGGAAGAGAGAAGATAGTTCATACTTAATGTGAGGTGAAGGCCATACCCTACTGTGACTCAATTTGATCTCCCCCCCCCCCATTCGACGAAATGTTCTTACACGATCAAATGATCATGTTATCTCTCTGAACAATTTCAAGGAATATAATCTGAGGATCTCCATGTGCTTGGAACAAAAATAAAATATAAAAAAGTAAAACAAAATAAATGAAAGTTTACCGAGTTTCAAATAGGGTTGGGGAAAGAAGCAGAATAAATATTGTGCCGAACGACTGGAAGGGGGGCAGGAAGGCAGAGTTTTCACCAACTTTTCATTTCAAAATCTAACATTTTTCAAATTTCTCTGAAAATAAATAAATCAACATAAGGATAATCCATGACTTATCAGCCATCTTTTATTCATATACAAGAACTTCATGGAGGATAAAGAGGGGAGGAGGGAGACAAAAAAAAAAAAAAAAAAAAAAAAAAAAAAAAGGCCTCCCTCCTACATTTGATAGGTCTCTGTACTAGATTTCCTATAATTTCTAGATTTTCAACAATATCATTGAATTAGAACACATTCAAAATCGTTGGAAAGTTCTATGACTGGTTACACTGACAGGATCAGGAAGGGCTATAAATTCAGTTTTTATTTTGGAAATAAAAAAAAACTTACAAGATTGCAAATATGCAAGGAATCCAGCTGGAATTATATATAAGATGGGATGAGCTTTATCTTGTAAAAAAAAAATTTTTTTGCAGTATACAAAATTCTGAGCTTTTGGAAATTTAATCCAACCCCACTGATGGGTGAGAACACAGGAAGGGTGACAAATCAAATGATTATATTTGATCTCCCTTCTGTAAAAGCTCTTGCTAACCAGGCCCCAAGAGGCGAAGATGTCTGCAAGTCTCACCAAGAGACAACACTAATTTTCCAACTCAAACAATTTACTGATGGCCATAGACTGACGGTCTGACTAGTTGTAATGAAAAGCTACTAAAATTGAAACAGAGAGAAAGTCGAATTCAATAATGGTTAGGTTTCATCTAATTATTTATAAAAGGCGGATGGATAACCGAAATTGAGAATAGCGAAGATTCGATTTTTCACAAAAGTGGAAACTCGCAGTTTGTTTATTCTCTTTCCAAGATTCTCTATTTGACATGCAATAATCAAAAAGAAAACCTAAGTTAATTCATATTAAAGAAAAATGTCCACTTGTCAATTTCTTCGTGGCTTGGTTTAAAAAAATCAAGTTGGACAAATATTTCAAAATGGAAAGCAAACTTCAAGCCAAGAAATCATATTTATTTACATACAGTCATACAAGAAAATTTAATGATAGGAAGAGAGAACGAAAAAAAATAAAATAAGATTTTTTTTTTTTTTTTCAGAACAAAATAACATACTTCAGTGCAGACCATTTTATGTCAGTTTGCAAATTTCCAAGGTAAATGAGACTCCAGATAGCTAACAAGGAGTGAAAGGATGAGTGAGGGAGAAAGAGAGAGAAGAGAAAGAAAAGAAAAAGAAAAAAGAAAAAAAAAAAAAAGGACGATGATGACCGAGGTTCCAATAATTCGGACCGTGGCCAGCAGGTCCTAAAAGAAGAAAGTTACGAAAAAAAAAAAAAATTCTTTTCGGGTTAAAATTTGAGTTGAATATTGAAAAATTTTCAGGAGCCCATGTTCTCAGCTCCCAAGTCATGTGCCATCACGAATGAAAATGAAAAACGAAGAACAAGTAATGGACAAAGAGAAAGAGGAATCAATACCGAATACTTGGATAGGAAACGATTTATAGATCTGCAAAGATTTAAATACTTTCCGAGAGAGTGGGTCTGTAAAAATTCAAAGTTATCTCCCTTGCAAAAAAATCATTTAAAAGAATGAGAAATGCCACAACTTGTTTCATTTTGTTCCAACCAATTGAGAAAAAAAAAATTTTTTGTAAATAAAACAAGACAATGATTGGATTAAGGGGGGGGGGGGATTTTCTGTCACATTCTTGGATGAAATATTTGTAATTTCAAGAAAGAAATGAAATAATTTAGAATAACACAAATTGGGATGGAGGGTGGTGAAGACAAGATAGACAGGACAAGGGCTAGATATAGGAGTATGGAGAAGAGCAGGACTTATTAGAAATTGAAATTGAAGGGTTGTAATGTTAACGATTCAGTATTCGTTTTATACTTTATTCTGGGATTTATTCGAGAAACAGACCAAGAGAAAAAGTGAATACAACTTGTGTTCTTTTAGACTGCATTTTGCAAGGGAGACAACTCTCCTGAAGTATTTTCTCAGCTAGTACCAAGATCAAGAAATGCAGTGGAGACATGACTATAAGATAGATTTTCTTCCTTCCATGGCAGAATCAACAATCCTCCAATTGGGTTATGATAAAAGCACTTGTCTTCTAATGAATCTGGCGTCTACAGTGTTCATGGTTTTATTAAACTTTATATAAAAATAGGTAAATCTTGAATGACATCTACAAAAATGTCGGTATGATGTGTGCAGACGAAATAACGAAGCTTTCAGCAATGACTAAGAGTGAACAGTAACCAAAAAAAAAAAAAAAAAAACCTCCAAGTACAATAATTAAAGAGACAACACAATTTACAAGGAAAAAAAAAAAAAAAAAAAAAAAAAAAGCAATTAATTTCTCAAAATAACTGAGATTTTCCGTTTTACTTGATGTGACCAGAGATAATATCAACATTCCAGCTTTCATTCAGACACTGAAATCTCGACTGTTTCGCCAACACATTTCAGCTCATCCATACATCAGCCCTCATTAGGTGTACAAATGTGTGCAAACCTAGACAAGAGAGAGGAAAAAAAAAACAAAACCTTTGACTACTTTTCACCTTATATTTTTTCACAACTCAGTGACTCATCAACAGAGGGCAGGGTAAATAGTAAAAATTAATGTGTAGCAACACATTAGGAAATAATTTCTAAACCGGGAAAGAAAAAGAAAGAAAAAAAATAAAAAATTTCTGAATTATACCAGACGAGGACCAAAGAATAGATGAAGTTGGCAACATCAAACACGGGAAGATGAGATTCGATGGTCCAAACCAAAGTAGGAATGTCAACAACTCTTCAAGTTATAGACAAGGCTGAATATACATATATTTATATATAATAAAAAAGTCATCTAAATAAAAAATAAAAAATAAAAAATAGATGACTAAATTTCTAACAACTTGCCTGATAGAATACAGAGGTGTGGCAATGAGCATTTGTTTATGTGAAGGATTGTTTCAAAATGTCCGAGACATCAACTACACACCTCAAACCAAAACATTTTAACAGATACGAAAACTTAAGTGCTGCAGCCTTATTGTGAGATTCAGAGTTAATGTTAAGTGAAATGTACTATTGGAAGGACGGGGGAAGGAGATTCAGGATATCTGAATAAATGGCCAAACTGATTCACTTTCAACCTTAGGCAACCCCCGTTCCAATCCAGAGGTTTGTCCTGCTGGTAACTTCTAATCACCAAACAAAGATGGGTTTGAAAAATCGGCGGTTGTTTTCATGTCACTTTCATGCATAAATGAACTAACAAGTTCCAGGATTTTAAAGTGGCTAAGTGCTATAATTGTGCACTATTGAAAGGGGGAAAAAAAAAAAAAAAAAAAAAATGCCAAGAGCCAACAGTTGATTACTTTACTAAGCCAGAGGAAGTAAAATGGCCAACAAATTAGTGACAGCTGTGATTTGACTACATTTCAGAATAAATGGAATAAACTCGGAATTTATTTACAGGCATGAGACGAGCAATGAAAAATTACTTACAAACTATTTGCTTTCAGGGAATTTCCAGTAATTCTTTGAAGAAAAAAGGAAAACGCTCGATAGAAAATAGAGTATAAATTGAAGGGAAGGGGGCTCTGTTCCCACTATTAAGACGGAAACATGGCCCCAGGTCGTAAGGATCTTCGCTACTGAACTGGAGTATTGCTTTCGTCAACCTAATACAGGACATCACTCCACAGCTGTGAGCAAAGGGAATAATTGGGGGGGGGGGGACAACAATTTTATCAAAGATAAAAATGATTGCTAATAATTGCCTTTTCCAAACAAAGGGAGCTGTAATGGGCTACAATTGGATATAAGCTTGAATTATCTCCACGATTCAAGATCCAGGAATTGGAAGTATCAATTCTGGAAATTGATAAAGTTAGGTGGAATACCACACTGGGTGAAGCTCAGAATGGGAAAAGCAGAGGGCAGATCCTCCCGATATATTTGCCACCTAAAACTGAAGGAAAGAGACTAGAAGTATAAGATATTCTTATGGATATCAAAGTGAAAAGCAAAACAGGGTTGGGAGGAGTGAGGAGAAAAAAAAAAAAAAAACCTCGCCATTTCAAGATTAATTACAATGAATTAAGGAAAGTGGGGAGAGGAAATAAAAGAAAAAAAAAAAGAAAGAAAAAGAGAAAAAAAAAACGAGGGAATCTTCATGGAATTAAAAGTGAACACCGTTTCTGTCTGTGGCGGTATGTTTTTATTATTACATCAAGAGCAGTCAATGTAGTGCTTAGAGTACATAGTACAAGACCTATATTGTCTACTAGCAGTAACAATGTCACAGTAAGTCTACCAGCAAACAGCTGGGGGGAAGGGGGTTGAAGAGGGATGAACATCAAACACCCTCTTCTCTAGTACATAGGAATTATGACTGTGAGAAACAAAGAGAAAAGGGAGGGGGGAGGGATAGGACTAACACTCGACAGCTTTTCTTTTATGGCTACAAGTTTAAACAAGTATAAATACTTTCGCTACAAAACCACAACCTCAAATTTCTTAATCCTCCACATCCAACTTTCAAAAAGCATTGTAGATGATTGGCTTTTTGTCACATTTTTCCCCAAGTTAGGGTTAGGGAGAAAAAAAAATTCAATTAAATACAGCAGTTGCTTGGGTGGGGAGGGCAGGAAGAAGAGAAAAAAATTTTTAAAGCTGATGGGAGAAAACTTGCTGAAATAAATGAAGCCTCAAGTACTGAATGTGAGGGAAAGAGAGAAGAGAAAAATATGGATAATGAATAAAAACTAACAAGCATCTCACCTCTCCCAAAGTTTCTTTATGAATAAGATCATTTTTCAGAGTAAAATTGATATCTCTTCCAGAAATGTCCATTCAAAGTTAAGCTAAGTTCAAGGAATGAGAGGGGGAAGGGAGGAAAAAAAATACAAACAAAAAAACCCAGAAAATTGCAACTTTAAGACCATTTATTTCACGAGACAAAAGGCATGGGAGCACTACCAGTTCTTCAGTACAAATACTTAAAGAAAAAAGAAAATTTTACAAAACAGAATCCTAATGCAAGTTATTACAAGTGAACAATACAGTACATACAGCGATTCCTAGAATGAGATTCTTAGTAAATGACAAATGAAAGAATTCATACACTGAGCCACAATGGTGGTTCAAGTGAGAATTTACCTGGTAGATAAGTGAATGGCTAATGGAACACTGTAGTTCAACCCTCAGATTCATATTATAAAATATTCAATTTATATTTCAAGAGAAATAACCAAGTTACCTCCCTTGACCTTCAGATGATATAGTCCTATTCATAGAAGAGTTCCATCTTGATATTCTATTCACAGAAGGGTCCCACTGTCAATAGGAGCAGTTTCAAGCAGTTCATGAATTCAAGAGTAAATGAAAGTGTTTTTTTTTTGTTTGTTTTCCCCACACGCTCTCTTTCTCTCACATATTCATTGAGGATAAATGACTTCTATACAACAACTCGAAGTTAACAACCTTTGCAGCAAAAAGAAACTATACCAAACTTGACAGGCGTCAAGCCTGGTAGGACCAGCCATAGAACTGTACAATCATCAAGTGTTGGTCACCAATCATGAAATCAACATAAGGGGGTGGAGGTGGGTTGGGCTCCTAGAGATATGACTCCAAAGGATATGACAGACAAGATATGTTACATGGTTAACTAAAAGAAAAGAAAAAAAAAAAATTTATGATATATCAAGAAAGTTCACAAGTTTTCTTTAAAACCAAAAAACTTCAAACAATCTTGAAAGAATGGATGGTTCATGTTTTCAAATTTCTTTCAGTTCACTGGCAATCTTCAGACAATTCAATGGACAGTAACTTGCTGGGAAAATAAAGTTAGAAATTCAAAGTATCTACAAAAAAAAAAAAAAAAAAAAAAAAAAAAATAGATGAGAGCAATGCTATCTATAATATCAAGGGAGTGTTCAAGAAAAGAGGGAAGTGGTTTATTAACAAAGGAAAGTAAATATACCCTGCTTCCAGTCAACAGAAGTGGTGAGAAGTGGGGAGGGGGTTGTAGTAGGGTTTTTGTTTTGTTTTTTTTATATAAAAGTTTGGCTTCAACGCCAACTAATCCCCGTAGTAACAGCAGCAGCAGCAACGTCCTTATTTCCATTTCTGAGCACAGACAAAACCTAGTTCACTTCCATCAGCAGGGATATTTTTCCATATAACAATGAGAAGCATTCATTCCACAATGGTACAGCAAGAGAGGGGGGGTGAAAGAAGTTGCCATGACAATATTATAAATGCGTCTGTTTCTGGGGGGGAGGGATTTTTTTTTTTTTCTTTTTTTGAAAGATAAGTTTACTTTTTTCTTTGAGAGATGAAACTATCAATAAACATCTTTGTTGTGATTTGTAATAAAACATGCTCTCGTACCACTGCTTCTTCTCTGCCAAATAAAATTGCCACACATCCCAGACAGACTGTTTTTATATAGGACACTACACAAGATGATTTGACTGTACAAAATGTGGACATAAAAATTGCTGAAACAAACTTGAAACAGTTGTTGTGTGATTCATGACTTGCTCTCATCTTTTTCTTCATCTTCATTATCATTATGTGTGTGCCAAGTGAGCCTCTCCTCATAAAATGCAATTACGATTTGTGGGCACTTTACATTGGCCTGTCTTGCTGGCACCAAATCAGCCTCATCACTATCTTTCCTGAAAAACAAAACAGAGAATTCAGAAGAGTTTGTTATTTAAATTGAACAGAAATATTTCCATTCTCAACCTTGTTCAGCTTGGTAGTTAAGGGAAGAGTGCTTTTACTTGAATGAAAGCCAAAAGGACGCGACTATCAGATTGCCTTCCTACCTTTGAAAAAAGAACATTGAAGGAGAGAGAGAGATTGAGAGCTTATGTTCAGACATTCATTGTTCATCCCTTAAAAGTCTAAAGCCTGCAGATAGGGTTCTGGTGCAAATGAATACCTAGATCAAGGGGTACAAACATTTCTATCAAAATTCTACTTTTCTGAAAAGTTATGTAATCAACAAAATTGATGAACAGTGTTAGACATTTCCCTCAACTACCAAGCTGGTTTGAGAGCAGGGGGAGTAATTATATAAATGTCAAGTTTGTAGGCAGCATTTTCCGAATTATTCATTCTGAAAACATTTTCCAAGTAGTTCCCCTTTAAAACAATAAGGAAAAAGAAAGATAACTCTTATCACCGAATTGCAGATAAACATCTATTCACGTGTCAAAAACCAATGAGCGTTTTTTTTTCTTTTTCATCAGATAAATAAATTGTGTGTACACCATGAAATCATATGGTGGGGGGTGGGGGTTGAATTTCAATATTTTAGACTGATGAAATTTCATTCGTTTCTCTAGAGGAGTGGGCAATTATATAGACAGAAATTCCACCTTATATTCTGTACAAAACTAGAAAGAGAAGATCAGCCTCAAATTCAACAGATCAAGAGAATAGAAACAGAAGTAGTTATTGAGGAAAAGGTTTCAAGCGGACCTTTTGTCATGATGAAACACTGAACTCAAAGGGTAATCTAATTACTTTCATTCAATAAATGAGGTACATGTTTCTATCGATACTATGGATTTAGTGATTTCATGAGTAGAAGATGGGCTGGAATGATTATCTAGATCACTCACCATTCAACATCAGGTATAATAGACAAATATTATCTAATCCTTGATGTCAACATGCAAACATTGATGAAGACTGAAGGGATCTGCCATAACATGTCGACAACAGCAATGATAAAAGATTTGTTTCAACCAAGTTATGGAACAAAGATTCATGAAGTGCGTGTAACGGGGAGGGGGGGGGCAAAGGATGCTGCTTACAGATATTCAACTGAAATATCATTAAATCCTCCAGCCTCCAATTAAAATTCATACATTCAAAGAATCACTTCAAACACACTCCATGAAAGCGGTGGGGTGGGGTGGCTGATATAAAGACACCTGAGCCCAACATCACTTCATACCTATATTCATTTTAAAGCCTACAATAGTCAGTTTTTAGCTTTATTCTAGAGCTCGAAAAGACTGCATCATGATAGTGAGAAGTTGATTTTGATTGTAACTAATGGAAAGAATCGTATAGAGCAGAAAGTGAGCAGCAATACAGGAAGGTTTGGGAAACACCATCAGATACCACACGTACCATTTCATTAAAAACATCAACTCTCCACTGCTGTCTGTAGCTCCAATGATTCTTTCTGGCTGCAGACCTCTGTCAAAACCCCGAGGTTTGTTATCTTCCTCCTAGAAGAATGGAATTAAGACAACATTTAGCAAAAAGCAGTGATACTATGAGGGGGAAAAAAAAAAAAAAAAAAAAAAAAAAAGACTCACCAGGGAACCAACAAACATCAAGTGATATGAAGTCATCAATTCAATTTTAATTTATAGGAACAATATTAATATTAATTCTAGCTAGTTCTCACCATCATCTTTACTTATAGGAGCTTATCTTAGTTAACACTACTTGGTCTCAAATGTCAACATCAATGAACATGAAATATTGTTTGCTAGGAGTCCACTTGAAAAAATGTCAAGTCAGCTCGAGTTCAACAATGAAGTCTCACGGTAAAATAGCTGGAGGGATGTACTGGATTCCCTCAAACTAGAGGTGGGAGTTCAATCCTCACTGTGGGCTTCCTCTTTATGCCCTATCACACTGTTTACTCATTGCCGTACAATGACGGTCAAAGTCATAGTTGTGATAAAAAGCAACCAAAATTAAGTTGAAAATTGGTCAAAATTCAAATCATTGTAAAGAGTTTTTATCCAAATTCACCTGATTGTTTGTCCACCTGTAAGGATAACTTAGGCACCATACAACATGGTCTGCATGAAATTGGGTCAACTAATGGGAACCCCCAGGTGTTCCTCATTAATTGTAATAAGTGCAGAAATATGACACGCCATCTTGGGGCATTAAAAAAGTGCAAACTGAATTGTTTCAAGATAATTTTGGCAGGGCCTCATGCCTGATCTAACTACATCAACCAGTTCTGAAATAAAAGTTTGATTGCATTTTAAGTTGTTTTTTTTCTATCACCTCGAGATTCTGCACTTAGAATTATTGAAAGAGAGAATTCCCACTAATAGAAATCAATGTTAAAATTAACATTGATTTATTCAATCAATTGCTGGAAACTTATATCAAAACTTTTTCAATCAGAATAGGAGATGGGATTTCTGGAGTGCTGGTTGCAAAACGTGTGCATAACATTAAAAAAAAAAAAAAAAAAAAAAAAAAACTATACCCACAGACATGTTTCAAGCACATAAGTTTGGGGGGGGGGGGGTTTAAAAAAATCCAAAAATAAAATTTTGTCAAGTCTATATCTGTGCTTACACCAATAACATTGACCATCATCTTGCTAGAAATCAATTATCTTCCCAAATATCTAAATGAGATCCAAGGATTCATGGTGATTAACATGGTAGGATTCAGTAAAAAACAGCTCAATCAAATCATGGATTTGAACTAGTAGCCCTATTCAGTCCTCCAACAGGTATTAGCTGAAAAACCTGCCAGCCAGACACCATTCTCAGCTAATAACACAATGAACAGTTCCAAACAAAACCAAAAATGTGTAAAAAAAAAAAAAAAAAAAAAAAAATGTTGCATACCGAATTCAACATTTTTAGCAGTTTGAAATGTGAAAAAGAATATTAGACTTAGAAACCATTTCTCAATTTCAAATATCAATTGACAATCTTTTTTTCAATACAAAGCATGTCTGATTAGCCACTCACTAGAAAACCAAAGGGCAATCAATGAATAAGTTACTCTCATTGCCTTTTGTTGGGCAGTGTTCACTGAAAAGTCAGAATTTGCAGGGAGAGAGGGTGTTTCTGTTTTGCAGTTGTTTGCTTTCAAGAAGGTAAGTAAAAAAAAAATGTTTATGAGTTTATAAAGGTGGATACTGCTTGTGAGGCATCTACCCTCAGCAATGTATTCAAAATTTCTTCACTTATATATGTGTGTGTGTGTGTGTGTGTGTGTGTGTGTGTGTGTGTGTGTGTGTGGAATAAAAATTTATCCAAAATCCAGTAAGTAAAATTTGATCAGATTAAGCCAAAGGGGTTTCCTTTGGAAGTCTTAATTCATCCAGTTGTGAACATAGTTTTGACAAGAGAAACCTGAAATAGAACAACCCAGAGAGACAGTTGATATAAATAGGAACAAATAATATTTGAAGGGATGGATAGAATATATTGCACACAAAATTGAATTACCTTTCTCTTACCAAGTGTTTAGCAATCGTCTCCACTATACATGCAACCATGAGAAATACTATATTATTAAGGATCACTTCAGATCCCCATTGTGGGTTCAAGCAATCCCTTCCCACTCATCCAAAAATCAGTCTTCCTCTGCTTAAGGAAGACTTGAGGCCAGCTATTCACTGGTTTCAGCAACAGCTTTGGAATAAAACCCTCTTTGTGAAGGAATACATACAAAAATTTGTGTGGTATGACCAAGGTAAACTTCCTGAGTTCATATCGACAATGGTATGACTGATTCAGAAGAGTTGCATCGAGAAAATGTACTGATGAGTGTATACTATCTTCAACAAGATCAACTTTCTGTAAATGTTAGAGCTTGGTTCTAGAATGTGATTAAGCACCATTCACACAAAAAAAAAAGTTTCAGAATAGAATTTTTAAATAACATACTACCTTAGGAGGGGAGAGGGGTTTTTAGATGAATCATTATCAATATTCAGCCTCTTTATTTCAGTTTCTCTACAATCAAATCTAATCCAAATATCGAACTGAAACATCTTTAAAGACTATATCCTGTCAGTATGTATCGCAATACAACAATATGCAAGTAATGTATCAGAAAAAGAAACAATTGATACATAATAGAGCAAATCAATGTTATAGGTAAGATTTCATTCCTCTAGAGGAAAGAGAAGGAAAAAAAAGAAAAAAAAAAAAAGCACAAACACACCACACTTATCGAGATAGAATCAAATAAAATTAGCTGGAGCTGTAGAAATTCCCTGGGTGTTGACAACTAGAATCATCTTTCATCGCACTTCATTGCTCTTTCACCCTATGCCTGTATCCCCCCCCCACACACACACACACCATATTCTCTACCTTATCCATTTCAACCTATTGCCTGTCCATTTTAGTCCTTCCTCCTCAATGATGATTTCAACAAGGATATGAAACCAAAACATTCTCCATGAGGGATTTTCAGTCTGCCATTTGCTAGTAGCAATCCAATATAATTTACTACCCCATTATTCAACAACAATCTAATCTTGCCTGTTTTTTTTCCTTCTTCAAAGCATTATACTTAATAGGCAATAGAAAAATTAGAGGATCATTATTTCCATAAACGCAAGCTTGTACAAAAATGGTTATGATAAACCAAATGATTGATACATGTACCTGATAATCAAGGGAGGAAAGGAAAAAGTTCCTATATATAAAAAAAACAGTAAAGGCTTAGTCATGTTTTTAGAATTAACAGGGACCAAAGAGGGGGGGGGGGAAGAGTATACAAAATTGTCAGTAGTACATTTCACTGATGCATCAAAATTTCCATGATTACAAATTACAGATAATCTCAAGTCTTGTAACTGAATTAACTCCCTTCAGAGACAAGGGAGATAATCGAAGATTTCACTCGCACGAACATGAAAAATCATTTCCTTTTTTTTCTTCATGTAAATTAGAAGTAACACTAATGTCAGTCTTTAATTCAAAAACAAAGTTAAAATCTAAAATACAAAACTTGGTTGTTCAAGTCTTATTTACAAAATTCAAGCCATTAAAAAAATACAACTGGGGGTATGAGTGGAGGTGATATTTTGATCGGGCAAGAAAATATCAAGTTTGGCATTGGAGCAAAAAAAAAAAAAAAAAAACTATAATTTTACAAAGCAGTACATAATACCAAACATACACAACCGACATGACTACTACCTACAAGGCAAACAAAGAAACAACTCAATCAAAGGAAGAAGGAAGGAAGAGAGAGAAAGAAAAAAAAAAAAAAAAAAAAAAAAACTTATGGTAGGCAATTCAATGCTCAAACAAGTTTTCTATTTGAAGAAAATTATGAATTTCCGTATTCTAGAACATTTCAATACAGTTTATTTTTCATCCAGAAATAAATTTTTTCTAAAATGAAAAGAAAAAAGAAAAAAGAAGTTGCTAAATATCTTAGAAATAAGTTGAAGTGTTAGATTCTTCCTGAAATGTTATGGACTCCATGACATTGCCTTATTTACTCTCTTCAAGTAAATGAAAATACTTTCAATGTCCTAATTGTTATGGAAAGTACATTCAAAAAAAAATTTTTTTTTAAATCTACTAATTGCGTGCAATACAGTCATAATTCGACTTATTGTTACCTGCCGGGGGGGGGGGGGTTTAGTTTGGAAAATATACCAGGAACTTCAGAGGGCTGGAAGGTTCAAATATTTTACCGCGAATTTCAGTATAATGAAACTTGAAATAGCAATTGGACGTGTTTTAAATCATCACCGAAGATTATGTACAAACTTGGTTTTCAACAATCAATGCTCAACCCTCCTCACCATAGTTAGCAAGTCAATTCTTACGTATATCAAGAGGATCATATCTAATAAAATCAATGCATAAACCATGGGGGGGGGGGTCTAATAAATACAAAGTATGCAATTTGCATACAGCTTGGTTCATGAATGGAGGTTTCCATGTTGGTCCTTATTAAAAGCACAATTATTCAAGAAATGGAATAAAATCATGTAATCATTCAAATTTCAAAACGTTCTAACATGCACAATATGATTTTAAAAAATACTAATGTTGAGAAAGTCAAAAAAAAGTGCACGATGACCCCTCCTCCCCATGAAGACTTTCTGGATCAATCTGAAAAAGAAAGAAAATAAATGTCATCAAGAGAATCTAAGAAAACAATAAAATTGCAAATTGAACAGAAAAATCGAGGTTAGATACAGGTGTGATTAACAGCAGATCTTTACCTGTTCATCAAGAATGTACATAGTTATTACTTTGTCCAGTAGCTCTCTGCAGACCCTAAAAATAAAAGAAAAAGGAACTTATTGAAATGGTAATTAATCATTTCTAAAATTCGAAATAAAGCTTCATGTAGAATTTCAAGTAGATCAGAATAGATTCAATAATTAAAAGTGACAAAATTATCAACGTACCTTCATTATTCCAGTGTGCTGGACGTTTTATTATATCACAAAATAGAACTAGAGTTACAAAACTGAGAAAGAAACTTTAAATTTTGAATGGAAAAAGCCAACACTTTCAATTGTGTATATATATATATATATATATATATATACATTGGTGATTGGGTCTTGACTTGGAGTTTCTACTGGAACTGAAAAAAGGAGAAAGGAAAAACGTTAAGATTTGAATTTTGGTAGTTTTCAAATTTCCAAGTAAAGCAGGGAAAAGAATTCGATTAAATTTCAAGAGGAGAGGGAAAAAAAAAAAAAATAAAATAAAATAAAAATGAAATTTGTATTTACCTGCTTTTAAATTTATTCAACGCCATAGCAGATGCTGGTCACAAAGTTTTTTTAGTTTTTTTTTTCAGAGTCAGTCGCCCTCAGATGGACAAAGCAACACCTTGGAGGTTGAGTGCACTGATTGACACCAAAGGAATGAAATACAACATTCAAGAGAAATTGGTTTCCTTATTGTAAATAGAACAAACATCATAAGTCATCGTCTTCAGAATTGACTCTCGACAGATAATGGTATTTAAAATTTTGACACATTTACTATTAGAATAATCCAATACTTCCATCTCTTAAAGAACTTAATCTTTTGGCAGAGTTGTTTTGTTAATGGTGAGATGGAATCATTATTGAACCCAAAATAAGGCACTTTGGCAGGATTCACAAGAAACAAATTGAAAAGATTTTCCACTTACTGTTGATCTAACTTCTGCGATTTTTTTCTTTTTCTTAGTAGAACTTTCATCTTCTCCGTTCTGTTTCCGTTTTTTCTCTTTTTCTGCTAATTTCTTTTTCTGTTTTTCTTCATACTCTGATATTAAATCTGGGCAGTCTAAATTCGCTTCTGGTTCCCAAGTATTTTCAGAACTGACAGGAGGAATGAACAGATTCGATTTAGCAAATGAAAGAATTGAAAATGAAGCACAACAACTTCAAAAATAGGGGGAAGATCTATTTATAGATCAATTGAAAACTCACTCTGGATATCCTTTCCATTTCAGTAGATATTCTCGTCGACCCCCTCTCATCCGGGAATCAACCACTTTTTCAACAGTGTATTCTTCTTCCCCTAATTCCTCTTCTTCAGGGGCCTCCTCAAAGTCTTTCTTGCTCTTTTTGCCCATTTTAGGCTGAAAAACAAAAAGATAGTTAAATACAACATCAAAAGGCATTCTGGCAGGAAAATAGTTTCTGAATTTCCAGTAAATTTATGTGAGAAAATGTTTTCCAATTGATTTCTACATACCTGGCCTGAACCTGGTTTCTTTTCTAGAGCCATGCCCGTCTTTTCACTTGATCTAAAACAAAGGTAAATTATTTTAAATATGCGATGTATGATACAGGTCAGGAATTTCCAGATGATATAGAATGACAATCCACTAATAAAACTTAATATTCATAAGTTACAGGAATTGAAAGAACAAGACTTTCCTTATTTTTATATTTAGAAGCAACTGCTAATTTACGATTAACTTCATTGAAAAATCAAGGAGGAAAGTTAGACCAGAACAGGAATTAAGCACAATTTACAAATGGTAAGATTTACATTGGAAGCACCAAAATTTGTCAATCGTCTCATGTAAAAGATATTCTTGAAAGTAATGATTTTCCCGGTTTAAATGGAAATTGCTTGAAGACTTGGGAGAGGAAAGAAGGAAAAAAAAAAAAGAAAAAAAAAAAAACACGAATAATGGATAAAGTTACTTCGAAATGACTTGTAAGAGAATGAAGAATAAACCTTGACATTTGTCATTCACGAAAGGGAGGAAAGGAAAGTTTTTCAAATTTCACCCATGAAATTGTTTCATCAACTAATGTATATCACTTAAAAGTATTTCTGAAGCAATATCGATTGAAAAATTGACAACGAAGAAATTCAGGGCCTATTTGTTAGCCTATATTGAACAATAGCAACCAATAAAGCCAGCTGTGTCCTGCGCTCCTGGCCTTACCGTTTTATCAACGGACTCGAAAATTGGCATCAATACTCAATGTTTCCCCCCTACTAGCCATAAAAAATTTTTAAAAAAGCTTTGACTAAGTGGGTTCTTACATTTAGATTCCTTCTACTACTCTATATCACGTTCTCCAGTGATGTCAATAGAATTTACTAATAACTTTTTAAAAAGAGGGAGTGAAAAAACTGATGGCAGTATTTCTTAAACCAAGGACTAAAATCTGACAATCAAATAGTAAATAAAAGTGAGGAAAAAACAATAAAATAAAGAGACTGAGGATCACTCACCCAGCTTGACCCATAACGAAAGGAAAAAAATTTTTTTTAAATCACACAACTCGCTATTAAAGATACGATTCCCCCAAAGTTTCTAAAATTATCATGCAATCTAGTAATCAGATTTAAAAAAAAAAAAAAAATTTCCAAATACAAATCACATGCAAAGTTTGAATATTGAAATTTCAAGGTAAGTGGGTGTGTGAGTGTATAATGAATTAGAATTATGTTCATACAAAAAAAAAAAAAAATAAAAATAATCAAATCAAAAAATATTCACGCAATGATAAAAAAAAATGGAAGGCATTTTTCGTGAACAGAGAATGTGATTGTTTACATTTTTAAATAAATGCAACAACTAGGTTCTACTATCAACAAAACTACGAATTCTTTCTATCACCATATCTAGTATTCGTGTATAAGTCGAGTTGTGGAGACGACTATCAAGGCGAACAAAAATTCATCCTATAAGGATATACAGTAAAAAAAATTAGAAAGTAACTAGTGAAAAATAAAATATTGATATTACGAATTCGTCCAACAAAATCTGTGGCTCAATTAACGATTCGAATTGATGTAAGTTTCAATACCAAAAATTTCTTAGGCATGAATCTTACATACAAGGAAATGGCAATTCATCTTTGATCCAGAATTACTTTCGAACTTGTTCGAAGTCTTTGAATGGTTCTCTCCAAACTCATTTCATTTTATAAGACAAATAAAAGTTAGTTGGACTGGCTTCTCAATAGATAAAAAGAAAAAAAACAGAAGCGGTAGATCATTCTACGTTAAATAATTTGCTTTGATATACACACAAGTAATAATTCAACTCTTACTATAATTTGAATCGAATATCACATAACTGATGGAAACTGGTAAATTTTGCGAAGTTAATCCATTTTGCCGATTTTTTCGCCCTAGAAGATGTAAAACGGAAGAGGAAGGAAAAAAAAGCTTGTTGGATTTCATTATTATTGATCAGTGAATTGGATCCAAACACACAATGAAGCAACTTGTGGAAATATCGATTTTCTTCGCATAGAATCTACACTATTGGATAAACAGATTCTTTGTGTGTATATAAATGTTCAAAAATGAGGGATTTCAGGAAGGAAAAAAAAAGGACTTTCTCAAATATGGGAGGGATTAAAAAAATTTATTAGATTCTAAGAATTTTAATTACAACCTTGACTACAAACTTCCACCATCTGAAAAATGATAATCCTTGCTTATACGAATGTATAATAATGTATCTGAACAATATACAAAGGCTCCAAAAAGTATGATTACGCAACGTATTGATCAGATATCAATAATGAAAATCTGATTAACTAATTAATGGCTTTTGATTTTTCATAGTAAACATCTGATGAATACGTTGTCACTTGTGAAGAACTACCATATTTTCCATACGTAATCAAGGATTACAATGTAAAATGAAGGTAAAATAAATGGCTCTTATTTCCCCTTGTGTTAATATCTTGATCAGTATTTTGCATAATACTTCGAGGCTTTTGTATGACTTCAGGGAGCCTTTGTATGCTGTGTGTGGCCTTCGTGTTTTACATCTGTACAAGGAAGGATTAAGGAGAATTGGGTTTCTATATAAAAAGGTCTATACATTAATGAAATACTTACTTTTCTTTTGAATTCAAGCCAAAAGTTGCGGTCTCAGAAGTTATTTCTGAAGCCATACGTACGTCTAATAATTTGGCTTCTTGATAGTCTCGTTGGATGCAGAAGGTGAGTCAAGATTTGCCTACCTTATACCGAGAGGAGTCTTCAATCAAGAAAGAAATAGACCAAAAACAATGTGATATATAATTGTAATACACCTAATTGAGTGGTCAACTTACATGAACATTTCACCACGATACTCAAAACATATACAAAGAAATAACAGTAAAGAAAACTAAACCTGTGGGATGTGTATATTCATTTCACATCAATTAGAAAAAAAAAAAAAAAAAAAAAAATTAAAAGAAAAGGATAAAAAGAACTAAGTGTATTTCTTTGTTCAACGGTAATTAGAGTTATTGGCAATTAAATCACTTAGAAAGGTATCTGTGATTAAATATGAAGAATCTGTTGTCAATTGATTTGTTGTGTACAAAATATGGAAATCAAAAATGAAGATTTTTTTTTTTAGAATTGGACGTTTCGATATCCGAGCACATGGTGGAGGTATGAATTGTGGGACATTTTTTGAACTACACACACGGGACTTTGAAGGAAAATAGATAATTTTTTTTCCAAAGGGGGTCTTCAGAGTCAAATGTCACTTTATGTAAATATGGAGAATATGAATGCTCAGGAAAAATATTTTAATTAGGCCATGCGGGTGCTTTTACAAGAAGGATGGACTTGCTCCTAGAGGCACCTGCTCTTGGGGAGGCAAACATTTCATTCATCAATTAATTTCCTTTTATGGACGTGTATTTTCTATTTTTAATAGAATTCTCAAATACATCAAATCCAAGTGTATCCAGTATCTAATGATTATATATAAGTTTAAGGGCTATAAAAGACTTTCCCTCCAATTTAAACATTGGATAAGGTTACTTCAAAGTCCATCTTTTACGCGATCAAATGGAAGTCTCAAAAAGGAGGTATTAAAACATGTTCATTGATTTAATGAAATAAATGCAACTGAGGACTTAATTGAAAAGTTCAGATTTCAATTTATAAGCATCTCCACAAAAAAAAAAGGAAACGGGAGATTGGATTCAACTAAAGCTATTTTTTCATCTTAAAAAAAAAATAAATTAAAAAAAAATAGGATAACCAGATTTTTTTTCAAAGACTTAGTAAAGGTTTAGGCTGAAACTGTTTGAGGAATTTTCCTTCAAATGAAGGATCAATTGATCTTGTGAAAGGGATTTTAGAAGTGCCAGAAATCTGACACAGGTTCTACTTTCCTGGTTTATGTTGACCATTTCAAACAGCCTTAAATGCCAGTTTATCATTTTAAATAATATTAGGTTATGTTCAAGCAGATATGTTTTGGGTTGGAGGGAGATCTACGACAAGGAAGAAAATTTAAAGGAAAAAAAAAAAAAAAAAAAAAAAAAAAAAAAAAATCAAGTTGGATCTTTAGGAAATATGAAAACTTATTTTATTGGAAATGGAGGGAAAGTTTTTTTTTACTGATAAGAAATAAAAAAAAAATCAAGCAAATTTATCAAAGATTTAGAGTGAAGTGAAAAAGTAAATAAAAAAGGCTCAAAAATCGTGGTTATCAGCCAGTTTTTTTTTTTTCAATTTTTTTTTTAAAGAGAATATAAAACTACTTAAAAATAGTTTTTGAATTCTTTATAACCTATAGACTAAACAGGCTTTGTTCTATCTTTTCAATTATTAGAAATAGGAAACAAAAGTATATAAAATATAGTTTTATTCAAGAGGAAATTGGGCGGTTTTTTAAAAGTCAATTTGGCTTTTTTTTTTCTTTCTTTCAATAGTGTAAAGAAAAAAAATCCCCAAACTTAATGGAATAAAGAAAAAAAAAAAGGAAAGATTCATCAATTTAGTCAAAACTTACCGGGGATGGGGAGAAAAAGAAAGGATATATCTTATAAAAAAGCCTCGAAAGAGACACAAATAAGACACAATGAATTTGGGAGAAAAGAAATAAAAAGTCGGCATTTATGAAATAAGAGAAAGAAGGAGAAGAATTGTTGACAGCAAAGGCGCCATTTTGGAAAAATTTAATCATAGCAACAATAACGACTTCTCGGCGCTTCTTATGTCGTTCGAGAGGCGACAAATAAACAGGCTGGATACACATATTAAACAAGAATAGATTGTTCAATCATTGAGACAAATTATGGATCATAACAATCTAAGTTTATACATACCAGGAAGGTATAATCACTCCTTTCCTTTTTGAACGGCTAGATCTGATCTCAATGCGCATGTGCCACTCACTACATCCGGGATATTATGAAGAAGATTTTTAGCGGGAAAAAAGACCTCCCCTTCCCCCCGTCTTCCGCTCTCTTCCTCTCCTCCTTCTCTATCGATTCCACCTATATTCTCCCTCTTTTTCTCTATTCCCCTCTCTGTCGCCCAGTTCTACTCCTCCTCTGTCTTTCTGCCATCCCTCTCACTGTTGAAAAATCGGGGGGAATTTTGGGTACGGTGAAAATTTTCTGCGCACGTTTGAAAAATATTTTACAGATGAGAAAATATATCTTTCGAATAAAAACAAGCAGTAATGGTGGATTTGTTTGTTTTTGGTGATGATAAAAAATTTATTACTATTATGCTAGGCGGAAATTAATTAGTCACGTGACAAGCCCGACCGATTCCACGCATGCTGCAGAACTAGCAGGGGAGTTAACAGTTAGTTGGAAGTAAGAGGCCGAAGAAGGTGCCACGTTTTTCTGTGCTCTCCAACATGGTATATCCACACCTATATATATGTATATATCAATCTTTGTCTTTTTTATTCAGATATACGTATATAGATTTTGTTTATAAAAACCCTACTTGATATCATGTTACAGTCTGTCACTTATGGGAAATAAACCACTTATTAATGCTCCTGTGATTTCACAAAAAATTAGTTACTTCTAGTCATGATACCTCTCTCGCAGTCTTTTTTGTTTATATTTCATTTTTTAGCCATATATTCTATCAAAAATCAACACCTGATTTATACCTTTATTAATTTAAACTATTAAATATTCAACCTTTCTTTTTTTTTCTATCTAAGTATTCGAAAAATATGGAGAAGGTATAAAGTAGTCAGAATTATAAAATCGGGCTACGAACATAAATATTATTTTATGAAAAAATGAGTTGTAATCTGATATTTATAGTAGAAAGTAAACAAACAAGCTTTCAATGCTTTCGTAACTTTTCTGTAATAATGTATTTATCAAATTTGAGTAAATTTATGTCTTACCCTGATGAAGACATTACGTACTTAAGGAACAGTTGTTTTGGTTTTTTAATGTTAAGATGGTAAAATTGATATTTTAATTTTATTTACTAGTATTCTCACCACGCTGTTGAAAATGACAGGACATGAAATTGATATTTTGTCAAGCCTTGACTGTAAAATGAAATGAATTAGACACAAACATTTCAGTAGTCGATGAAAGAACGAAAACTTTTATACCAGTGTAATAACGTACTCCTCACTCATTTTCCCTTTGATTTTTGGTGTTACAGACAAAAAATAAATACACAAATGAGTACACGTGGCGTAGACCGAGTAGTTCAAATAGACGAAAAACTCCTGTTTAGACAACGAGTCTCCGGTCATTTTTGGTACAACTTGACGAAGATGGTCCCGATTGTTATTTTTAATATGAAAATTTCACACCTGCGCACACTCGATTTGTAAAAAATAGCGCATGCATGAAAAGAGATGTGAAGTCTTGGATGATAATACATAAATTATATTGTTATTGCTTTGAATAGATTAAATTGTTTTGACTAGCTTTATGAATTTTCGACAGATAGCATGTCTACGTGACGTCAGCTGAATTCCAATCGGGACCACCTTCGCCTAGTTGTACTCAGAAAAAAATTAAATTAGATCCATTCATAAACAAACAATCCCACGACTCAGTTCTTCATTCATTAAATCACTACTTCTTGAACTATTTCGGTGTCATTCACCCTTCAGTGTTTATCTCAGAATTTCATTCACCCTCAACAACTTTTTTTTTCTTATTCTCCCGTGTGTAACATTTTATGCAGAATTCATTTTGAATCATAAACAAAAAACGTAAATTAACTCTGAAGTTTTTAAACATGTTAAAAATATGTGAAGAAAACTAGGATTTTTTAAAAAAAAGAGGGAATTTTTAGAATTGTTAACACCAACTTTTGTTTGATCAATCTTATCTCTCCTTCACATCTTTGATCTTGGTATGACATTTCGGTTGATTCATTTTACGACCTTCTTCAGGTGTAAAATGTAAATCCACAAGGAAAGAGAGTCACTTTTATTAGTCTCTTTCTGCTATCTGAAGAAGGTTATAGATTGAATCTACCAAAACCTTATTTCAACCTCTAACATGTGAGGAAGAGATCTGAATGTCCAAAGAAAAGTTGGTGAATTAGTAGCATTTTTTTTTACAGCTATAGATAGAATTGATTTTTTTATTTAGTTGAGTAAACCACAGTCTTAGAAAAATTAAGTCAGTCACACTTGAATGAATTACTCACCACTCTGCTTAAGTCATAAACTTCTTGTTCAGTGGTTCCCACCCTTGGTATTTCCAAGGGCGTTTTTTATTTGAATGAATTTTCTCACAGGAGCCCCATGAATATCACTGTCTCGATCACAAAAGCTCTGGTTACGGGTGTCTGCTGGGGGGGGGGGGCAAAATGATATATTTAAAACATATCCTACTGACAACCCAGTTACCAGCGAAGAACATTACCATCCTTTTATATGAGAAATTAAGTAGGGGCTATATTAAACGATTCTACATCTCCATTATCCATTATTGACTCTAAGATTTCAACTTTCAAACCCTCTCACCCTCACCTCTGCTCTTTGGAGCATGGACATCCATTTTGTGGCCCCCCACACACCGGATCAGGCTTTCTCACCTTCGGAAATTGAAACTTTATAGTCAATAAAGGATAATGGCACTGTACAATTGTTAAATGCAACCCTGACTCACTGTACCCATATAAAAAAAACCCTCACACTCCAGGAATAGAGGCAGCAGATGCTCATACTTTGTAGTGATTTTTTTCCCATTCTTTGTTGTTTGTTATTTACTTTGTATGGTCATTTATAAGTGTTGAAATATCTCTATTTAGTTTTACAGGTTGAGTATCCAGAACTCTGGAATATTCCGAAATTGAAACTTTTCAAAAGCCAACATGACATCACAAGTGAAGATTCCCACACCTGACGAAGATGATAGACAATGCCGATATTCAAGGCATTTAACTCATTCTAACTACAGTGAAAGCTAGGTTATTTTTGTTTGACTCTTTAGAAACATAAAAATATATTTACATGAAAGTGTGAAAGATGAAACCAATTAAAACAAATTATTGTCACCACCAGATCTACATGAAATTCGTTGTATTTCCTGCTTATACTCTCATCTGTACTAAGATATTGTTGAAAATGTCACAAAAACCTGCGAACACCCCATGAATAACAGTGATAAGAAAAAGAGATAACGTTTATGCTTATCTATAAAACAGGAAATCAAGCTATTGGAGAAACCGGACAGAAGTTTAAATGTATAACCAAATCCCCAAAATTCTGAAATCTGAAACACTTCTGGTCCCAGACATTCCAGATAAGAGGTACTCGACCCGTATTAGTATAGTAGCTGGTGTTGACTACTAAAACATCATCATTACTCTCGCATATATATTTCTGCAATTAAAGTATAAAATTTGGGAATGGAATGTATCTATGATAACTATAGTAACATGCAAGGACTAATGAAACTAATATATTAGTTATCATTATCATTGATTACTTTTGCTGTCTCTATATATTCGTGTGGTTGACTACAACTATAACTTAATTTCTAGGCTTCAAGCTGACTGAATGACACTTATAGTGAAGGTTGAGTCCTTTTTGCTCCCATCCAATCATAAGCACCCACTTTCATTCTTACCCTTGTTCATTACATTGCAAGATAGGGAGAAAGGAAAGGATGGAAGATATAAGGAGAATGAAAAATCATCTGAAAGTATAATAGACAGACATACAAACAAGAATATTTGTGTAATTAGAAACTATCTATCAAAACTGACTGCATAGCTTTCTTCAGTTTTTAAGTTGGTCTGGCTGGCTATGTATATATGTAATTATCATGTGTACAGGTCACACCAATGGAGCTAGACGGCTGAAAATTCAAACATTTACTCCTTATTATGTCTAGGAGAACCAGATTTTTAGTTTATTTAAAATACCCTCCCTAAGTAGGTTTTTAGTCAGAGGTTCAATTTCAGCAAAAGGCGAAAGAATGATCTATTCATTGATCACCCTTTTTTCAAATCTCTTAACTAGGCATGCTGCCATAAAATGTTGATCACATGATGATTTCTATGAGTGACTAACCAGACCTGTCCACTTATATAATGAGCACTGTGATTTTATTGGGTTTTTTTTTTCTGTAACCATGGAATCTTCTACTCAAAGGTAACAAGTTTACTGATAAAAACATCTCCTACCCACTATTTTAAACAAATGATGGACTCTTCCACTGAAACAAGTTTTTAGTTCCTCTTTTAAAAAAATCAAATCATCTAAGAGAGATCAAAAACAAGTGGTTCCTGCTTTTGAAAAGGTGAAGCAAAAATAACATTCAGCTTTTGTTTTGCAAGCAAGCCATTATACAGACAGCATGCACCCTCATCCTTTCTCTTTAACGCCCCAATCTCCTGTACCTACCACCGACTCTAATGACTCAGCCTGACATATAATCCAAACCATCTTCTGAGTTTGGGACGCTAATATTTTTTCCCGTATAAATTGATGGTAATAGTTTCTTTGCTTTATGCCATTTCAGATTACGAAAGGCTTTTATGGAAACACTCTACTTTCAGATAGCGGAAGAAACCTGTATATCCAAGAAATTTTTTTACATGGATTAACTAGTTATTTACAGTATTGGCCATAAGTGAGTACACCCCTATCCTTTTTCTGCGAGAGAAAGATAATCTCCTTCTAAACCAAATATAGCAGAATTTTATTATTCCAATTTGAAATTTCCCCCTCCCTAAATAGGTTGATGGTACAGGTTAAATTTGCAATGTAAGTTTTGTGCTAAATTGGTACTTTAATTTGTGTTCAACAGCACTCACGCTTGTTTATTTCGAAAACTCAGACTTTTTAGCAATCACTTCCCAACAAAAGGCGAGAGAAGTGACTTATTCACTCATCACACCTTTTTCCAATTTTTCTATTGATCACCCCAACATGTCATGCAGCCAAAAGATATTGGTCACAAGACAGTTTCAGTGACTAATCAGACCTGTCTTTATCTCAATTTATTATCTAATTACACAATATAAATGCCCAGGAGATAAAGTTGGAAACAAGAAATGAAGAATGAAATCATAAAAAAACACTTAGCTAATCAATATTTAATTAACGAACAAGAAATTGTAGTGGATTTTAATTAATAACCAATTATTACCGGTGAAAAAATTCAAGGATATATTTGAATTTCTATGAAACGAGTTATTTTTTCAAGAAAAGAAGCCGAACATATTTTTATATCCCAACAAGAAAAATTCACACGTAGTACCATAATATAAAATTTGGTGTAAAACATAGAAAACCTAAAGAAAATTGCATTAACAGATATTGGAAAATAATCAATTGGAATGACAGAAATTTTTTAAAAAAATGTTTTTTCCATATAATTGGTTTTTGAAGCTGTAAAGCTTTCTTGACTATATATACCATGTAATAACAGGAGATCATTTCAAATAAGAGTTTTGATATGATATAACACAATTCGCAATCATTCTTCCGGATCATATATCCATTTCTTAATAACATAATTGTCACATTGAAAGAAACAAATAGAGTGGATATACACCTTGAATAAGCAAAATGAGAATTCGGTGTTGAAACAGTTATTTGTGCCTTTGCATTACCAGGGGTTGTTTAGCTCAATAGTAAGAGCAACGCTGCATTGAAGTGGCTTGCCGATATGAATATATATATATATATATATATATATACATAAATCAAGAAATGGACGTATATGATCCAACAGAATGATTATAAATTGCATTATATTATATAGAAATTCTTATTTGAAATAAACTTCCATAAATACATGATTAATGTATCACTCAGCCTAGACAATGTCAGACAATTTCTTTAGTTGTTTATTCTATTTACATTGTCTCAGCCTAGTGATTCATTAACCGTGTAAGGACGGGAGATCATTTCAAATGAGATTTTCTACATGATGTAATACATATATATATATATATATGGTAGCCACTTCAACACAGTGATGTTCTTACCATTTAGCTAAACAGCTGCCTGTAATGCAAAACCCCAAATAGTTGCTCTCAATCTAAATTCTCATCTTGTTTATTCTCAGTCTATCTATCTCTTCAATACGACACTTATGTATTTAAGAGAGGGACATATTTGGTCCAACAGAATGATATATTAACCATGTAATTACGGGAGATCATTCCAAATAAGTTTCTATATACTATAATGCATTTCATAATTCATTCTGTCAGACCAAATATGTCCATTTCTTGAATACATAACTGTCGTGTTGAAAGAGACAAATAGACCGAGAATAAACGAGATGAGAATTTGAGTTGAAAGCATATATATATATATATATATATATATATATATATATATATATATAAAATACCTGACAAATATATGAATCAAATTACAATCAGAAAAATCTATAATAATTATTTGAAATTTTTATTATCATTTAGTTTATATATGTTAGTTGAAATAAACATGAAAATCTTTTTCCAATCAATTAATATTTAGCATACGCTCAGTGACCTTGAATTTTCTCCCAGAATTCTGTATTTCATAATTTTTCCAAGTAAAACTAAAGAATAAATGATTCTTCGATTATAATGTTATCTTTATATCAGTAGAACAGTTCATTTCTTCATTTTTGCCAATAAATATCATTTTTCTAATGAAAAAAAATGATATTTATTGAATCAATTAATTAATATTTACTTGATATTCTTTCAAAGCTCACCCATCAAATAGGTTCCAAAGCTACCGAACATTGCAATCAACCATTTGAGACGACCTGGTTCTTTCAGTATGTGTTCTTTCAATGCATTCACTACAGTGACTGGAAACAGAGTAGACCGTAAGATAAAGGAAAATGACATTTTTTGCTTACATTTCTTTAAGAGAGGAAATTGAAGAAAAGAATGACATCACTGTGATTCCTACAGAAAGCTATCAAGTTCAAAAAAAGCAAAATGGAGATATTAGAATATTTTGATTTTTAAAATCTTGTTCATTGTTATAATCCATGTTGAATAGACTTTGAAAATTCTTCTGTTTATTTCGCTCAGTTAAAAGAACAGCTGTGGCAACTGGACCACAGGCAGAAATATATTTGGTGGGAGCTGTGACAGAAGTTCATTGGTTTAAAACTGCTCTCAATACATGATGGTCTTCAGCTGAAGGTCAAGAAGAGAATCAAGTGAGAGTCAGTAAGAGCAACAATTGGATAATTGTTCATCTTCTAGAGCAAAGTAAGGATTCCTGTCGAGGATGTATGAAAAGCGATCAAAAAAGTTGGAACAGCTGATAATGAATTGGGAGAACCTCAAGAAAAGATGAGAACAGACGGAGGCAAACTCATTGCTCGTTGGAATTCTTGTGAGATGATCAACATTACGAAGGACCCTGAGATCTTGCTTGCACAACTGGAGCTGAGGAGCCATGGTTGTATGGTTAATTGTGCATTTTGAATCGAAAGAAAAAGTGGAAGATGAATTAGTTTCATTTAGAAGTAAAATATGATTGAGTCATGTGGTCTCTACATTATTCGTCTGAGAGAGGTAAATTTTGTCCAAGTTGAGCCTACCCTTTATAATTTCAAAACATGGAAAATTTTGTCCTGGAGTGTTTTTTTTTGTAAGCAATATAGGGTTAATTACACTATCACACTCTTCCTTCGAACTTCGGATTTTACTATATATATGTATATATATATATATATATATATATATATATATATGAACTTCTTGCCCATTGAGAGACTGTGTCTCCAACTGCAACAACAAAAAAGTCTCCTATTTGTGATATACTCTCATAACCGTCTCTTGCAGTTTGACATGTTTCCTCAACAAACAGAGCTCCATCTATCATCACATTTTGAAGAACCATAGCCCCACAACCAATATTCATCTGCTCCTTGGGGACAACACAATAATTAATAATTATACCATCTCCAAGAAAAGACTTTGGAAAATAGAAGCTCTTCTGATTAAAGCAAAACAACTTATTATCAATGAGATATCTTTTGACATTGACGTGGGTGTTATCTAATGCATGTAGCAGCCACGCATGCAGATTACATCGTTATCGTGTTAGTTTCGGTTACACATTTAAACAGATTCGTTTATGATTCTGCTCGTTAAAAAAAGACAACATTTGAAATATAAGTATAAAACTGTAATGGAAAAAAAATAGAATAAACTATTTACTCTTTAATACCACCATCACTCTTCATTTATAATGACTGATGATGGTTAACTTTGAAACATTTTTTAAAACTTTGATTGATATATATATATATATATATATATGATATTTTTATATGTGTGTGTGTGGTTCTAGATCTTTTGACATATATGAATTTATACATTGTACCATAATAACAAAGAATAGGGGAGCATGTAAAACACACTGAAGAAAATTACATAAACTGCATCGACAGATATTGGGAAAATAGGTAATTGGAGTGACATGAAAAATTTTTGAAAAAGTTCAAGACTCTCTAGACTATATATATGTATAAATATATATATATATATATGTATAGTAGAATGTGGATTCGCTACGTAAACTAGCTCATGTTTCTGCTCTCTCCTGGCCTCATCAGGCAAATGATTATCTATGGTTTTTTGGTTCTAGTTTTGAGGAATTCGGTGAGAATGATGTGGTAGTGAGTGGTATGGCCTGATCTGTACCACATGTACGATGTATGTATGTATATATATATATATATATATATATATATATATATATATATATATATATGTATATATATATATATATATATATATATATATATGTATATATATATATATATATAGTCTAGAAAGCTTTACAGCTTTAAACACTAAACATCAAAAAACTTTTTCAAAATTTTTTTGTGTCACTCCAGTCACTTATTTCCTAATATCAGTCGATGTTTTTTTCCCTGTTTTACATATACTTTGTTATTATGGAACAATGTGTAAATTTTCTCTTGTTGGGATCATCAGTAGTTTAACATGTAACTGTTTCAGGGATTTTAAAAACAACCACTAACCTTAACTTTAATTCTCCCATATATATATATATATATATATATATATATATATATATATATATATATATATATATATATATATATATAGTCTAGAAAGCTTTACAGCTTCAAACAATACATTGAAAAAGAACTTTTTTCAAAAATTGTGTCATTTCAGTCAGTTATTTCTCAATATCTATTAGTATAATTTATGTGATTTTTTCAGTGGTTTTAATGTTTTTCACAGAATTAAATGTTATGTAGATATATGATTTTTCTTGTTGGGATCATCAGTTGTTTAACATGTAACTGTTTCAAGGGAATTCAAAATAAAACAGTTGTATCAACCTGGCTCCCCAGCAGTGTTGATCAAACACCACCTCTCCTTCAGCTATGATTTTAGTACATAGATTTATCTTATTATTTTTTGGGCCGTGTCATAATATATGTACTTAATTATTTTATATAGGGTATTATCATAATGTATTGTATATGGATGTTATTTCATATGACACATCATTTAATTTTTTGAAACCAAGAGCTCACTTACATAGGTTACCCTAAAAATATACTTGATGATGAGAGATCAATAAGTATAACAACAGACATTATATATAGATACACACACACACACACATATATATTTATATATATATACGCTGGGGGTGATATTACATTTGGTAAAAATATCTACTCATTTTTCTGTTGAAGCAGTTTCTTTACATTCTCTTACTTAATAATTGACTTTTCAAGAGCTATTAATTGTGTAAATAAATTTTCAAGTCTTATCACTTCATCTGAGGTTTCAGCAAAAATTAACTGAACTCATTAAGTGGAGGAGTCCATTGTTCCAAATGGTAGATGATATCTTTATCTCCCAAATTGTTACCTTTAAGCAGAAAATACCATTGTTACAAACAGAAAAGTCATACTTTTCATTATATATATATATATATATATATATATGTATATATATATATATATATATATATATAATCATTAGCCATTATCAATCCACTGCTGGACAAAGGCCTTTCCCATTTCCTTCCATAACGTCTGTAGTTGTGTCTAATCAGCAAACCTTTCTATCTAATCCCTCCATTTTGTATCTGGTCTTTTCCTACTGTGTTTACTGTCCCACCAATAAGTCAGCCTTTTGCTCCATCTGTTGTCATCTGTTCTAGCTAAGTATCCAGCCCATCTCTATATTTTTTCATTATTTGTATAATATTCTTCACCCTGGTCTACCATCTGATCGATGTCAATCTTTTCCTTAGAGTTCACCCCAGCATTGCACTTTCCATGGCTTTCTGTGTGACTTAATCCATATTTTCATTAATTGATTACACTGCATAATATAATTACACTGCAGATAAATTTCAATATAGAGGATGATACATGAATTCAAAAAAAAATCCCTTTAAGGCAATCAATATTTAATTAACGAACAAGAAAATGTGGATTTTTTAAAATATTTATTGCCTATCTACATCATCATATAAATATTATCTGAAACATTATCTACATGTGTTATGATAATATAATTTTCCCCATTAGAAACAACAGTGTAGACATGGACACTGAATGAACTAGATGAGATGATCGGGTTAAAGCAGTTACATGGGCCATAGCCTTTTTATCAAGCTGTTTAGCTCAATGGTTAAGAGTGGCTACTTTACTGATTACCGGTTTGATTCCTGCAGCTACTCCATCTTTCTTTAATTGTCTATTCTATTCATGCTGCCTAGGCCAAGTTACTCATTCACCGTGTAATAATGGGAGGTCATTTCAAATAGTTTCAAATAATATAACATTTATAAATATTGTCTACATATATAAAGGAGAGAGATGGAACCAATGATGGAAATCTGTTTTGGGAACTAGGCGTATGGTAAGGTCTCCATTTGCAGACATTGAACATACAAAAGACTTGGAAATTTAGAAAGTAAGTACAGCAATACCTTGCACAGTGTGGCTTCAATCAGTGCCTGATTCCCTGTAGAGGGATTTATAATTTGCATCACGATATTCAATTAATATGGAATGACTCACTATCACACGGATATTTCCTCTTTAAAAAAATTATTATTCGAAGCAATCTATTAACTTTAAAAACAATCTTATGCGTTATTTTATTTATGTACTGAAAATTATAGTCATCATCACTTCATTCTATGTTTTGGCATCTGGTTTTCATACAAAATATTTTGACTTGTAATTACTTTTAATCAAAAAATAAAAATTATTTAACATTTCCTTAATCTCTTGATGCTGTATCAAAATTTTATGGGTAACGAACAAGTTCCAGATTAGAATTTCTGTGATCAATATTGTTCTCTGTATTTGTTTGTATCTCCACAAAAAGATTACTATTTCTAATGGTATAAGAATTTGAAACTATTGTAGAAAATAATGGCCTTCATGGTGACATTTCCAGGATATCTCAGTGTAGATAAATGAAAAAAAAATAAGGTCCTTAAAGAAAACAAAACATTCTGGTTCAAATTGAAAAATCAAGAAAGGTGACTCAGAATATTCAAAATTGTTACAGGTATTATGCTTTATTAGTATTTAATATGTACATTATCAGCTTTATTTCTATGATAAAACAAATTCTTTTTGTGATTTAAACCAATCATCATTTTTCTTACTGAAACAATTCCCCGACCAGTATGGATTCAAAAAGTGCGGCATTTTGCCGAACGCACTATGCAAGGTATTGCTGTGAATGCCATACCATTACATACCTCCCTAACCAATTTCCATCCCTAGATGTAACTCCAAAAAATACACTGACAGGTAATCAATACTTCATTTAATAAACAAGAAAGTATATCTAATTTTGTTATTATTTCCATGTTTATTGCCATTATCCTTACAACATTATCTACATAGAGAAAGATGAAAGCAACTCGGGAGAAAAAAAATATTAACATCTTCTATAACCCAGAAAATAACATGCATATACAAACAAGAACCATAAGTTCAATGATGTGTCCACCATCTGTAGTAGCAGGAGGAAACTTGAGGATGCTCAACACAAAGGTCTTAACCAAGTTTCATCACAATCCAGCATGATACAGCAGAAAAAAATGATATTTAGCATTGCTAGTTGTGATAGTGGGAAGAGGAATGTGAGGATGGTTCATCAGAAGATCTGGCCCAAGTTTCACATCAAACCAACATGATGCAGCTGAGAAAATTGATATTTAACGTATTAGGGACCAACTAATGGAAAAGTATCTCATAGAGGTGTGTGAACACATCCAAAAGACGAAAATAACTCAAAAAAAGTTGCTTATCAGTGGTAATTAATATTTGATTGACAAAGAGATGGATTTTGTTGATATTTCAATGTTGATTTCCAGCATTTTCAGAACAATATCATAAGAAGTAGATTGTGTTGTTCCCATGTAAATGAATGGTACAGAAAAGAAAATAATGACAAAAAAAAACATTATTATTAATTGTTGACTTATATTTATCTTCATCTTAATTTTTTTTATTTTTTTTATCACAACTTGACTCACGGCGTCAACCTGTAATTTAGAGTAAACAATATGGATATATATATATGTGTAGGGCAGTCACTGCCCTTAATACGAGTAAGATCAGTTCTGATGATTTTAATTTTGTAATAACTTTTGTAAAACTCAATTTTGATAAAATCTATGTTGCAGAGACCTATATTGTGGGTAACTTTTTTAATTACACTTAATTTGACCCGGCAAATGTTTTTTTTTTCTTAAAGAAAAAATGGATTCTTCCATTTGTAAATATAAAACCAGAATATCAGTGTTGGAAATGAGAAACATTTTTAAAATCAGGCACAGATGATTTATATTCAAAAATAAATTGACTCTAATTCATATGTCTCTGTTGAACAGTTGGTTAGTATGTTCATTGTATAGTCAGAAGATTGGTGTTTTGAATTCACCTGGAGACTACCTTTTCATTGAATAATAGTAGTTATAGCCGTGTGTATTAGTAAGAACATGAAAAAATTGAATAAGAATACTTCAACATAAAATAAACTCTAAAATATTAAAGCAGTGACACTAAACAGCTATTTTTAGTGGCATGTACCCACATATCCCATTAATCCTAAAAATAACGGTGTACAACCACTTCATCCTCCCAATAGTCACTTAAAAGCTGAAAAATGGAACCTAACCAAAAGACAGATCCACAAATTGAGAACCATGCAATGTGCACATGAAAGAATTATGCTGGGCCTCACATGGAGAGACCACAAGACAGCACAGAACATCTGGAAAAAGACATGAGTCAGGGCCATCATAGAATTCATTAAAAATCTCAAATAGCAATGAGCTGGCCATGTTGCAAAAATGGCAGACAACCAATGAACATCGTGACTCATGACATGAATTCCCAGAGATCATTTGGGCAACCGATGCCGGCAGAGTTTTAGATGGAGAGACGAGCTTGACAAATTCAGAAAGTACTGGCTCCACGACGCCTATGATAGAGAAATGTAGCGAATCCTGGGAAAGTTCCATGTCCAACAACAGACGTTGAAAGACTAATGATGATGACCCACATGTAACTAAAGTTTGTAAAATAAGATCATTCAATTTTACTACTGCATTAATATTTTTTTGTCTATATTTCATTAAAATATTCTTGTTCAGTATTTTTCAAGTTTTTATGATTATACTAGTACATTTTGCAGGTACATATTTACTTTTTGGTTATAATATGCCCATAATTGATGAATTTTTTTTTTCTTGGGCACCACAACGAAAATCTTTAAGACTTTTTAGTTTTAGCGCCATTTTTCCATGATGGTGGATTTTTGCTCTATAGACACTGTCACATGGCATATGTCTTTTGGCTGCATGCAATGTTTGGTGTGATCAATTAAAAAATTGGGAAAAATGTTGATCAATGAATAAGTTACTTCTCTTGCCTTTTGATGGGCAGTGATTGCTAAAAGAATCTGTATTAAAAAAACAAGTATGAATGCTACTAGACAAACTAAGGGACCAATTTAGCATAAACTTACATTGCAGATTTAACACCCCCTCCTCCTAAAAGTCATTTTCCATAGACATACTAAGGAGTGAATATTCAGTAAATATTCAGCCCTCTAGCTCCATTGCTGTGGACAACACTTTCTTATTATTATTCATTTTTTTCCCTCTGGTTATCTCACACCAATAAAATTTTTTGATTCGTTTGTTTTAACATGTTCTTTAGTTTTATTATTCCTGTCTCCTTTTGATGTGCTATTGATTGGGTAAAGAAAGCAAGGAGTCAATTGCTGCCTACAAGAACTAAAGCATAGTATCTTACAGCAATAAAATCCAGTTCTTCTTACCTTCTTCCTCTTCTACTTCCCCACCCATACTGGGCTAAAATGAACAAGGGTAAAAATGAAAGACAGTGCTTATGCTTGAATGGGAGTAAAAGGAACTCAACTTCTCCTATATCCGTCATCCATTCATTAGTCTTTACTTACAAGCCTTAAGTCTAAAAATTAAGTTATGGTCAGACTAGACAGTATAAGTTTTTCTTTCAAAAAATAATACGACTATTTGTTTCATTTTTCTTTGCATATTGTTGAAATTAATATAGATACATTTCATAGATAATAAATTACTTCAACAAAGTTATATTCTTTAATTATAGAAATATATATACAAGAATAAATAAGGATGATAACTTGGTTATCAATACCCATGGAATTTCCACAGGGCCTATTAGTTATTATTATTTCATACCATAACTATCAACGTAGGTTTCTTGAGTTTTCAAGTTGGTCCCACTGGCTGGCTGCACCAAAGAAGCTGGAGGGTTGAAAATTCAAATATTACGTCTACAAAAAATGTTTGTTTTTTTTTTTCTAGAAATGGGGGGGGGGGCAATTTGCAACGTAAGTTTAGGTTAGATCAGTCCCTAGTTTGCACCTGGCTGTGTATTTGTTTTTTGAAAATCCTCCTCCCCCACCTATAATAGGTTATTAACTGGGGATTCAATCTGCAATGCAAGTTTATGCTGAATTGATTGTATCCAGCAACATTCATGCTTGTATTTCGAAAAAAAATTTAATGATCACTTTCCAACAAAAAGCCAGAGATGTAACTTAACCAACAATCACAACTTTTTCAATTTTTTAATTGATCACCCCCAACATGGCATGCTGCCAAAAGACGTTGGTCATGTGATAGTTTCTATTGAGTGACTAACCAGACCTTTTCTATATACTTCTCTAACTATTTTCCTCTTTTTTGTTGCTTTAACCCATCTATGCCTGAAGTTGGATTTTTCAACCGATTTTTGTATAATTAGAAATGTGGGGTAAATGGAAGTATATTAGCCAGGAAACGCAAACTTATTTGTAAAAAAAAAAAAAATGAGAACATATTTCCTATCATCTTGAGGGTGTCCCTACGTAATTCAATCCGCTTTCTTCCATAGTTATGTTTTCTATGGCAATTTTTTAGGGTTGGCTAAACATAGTCTTGTTGGCAAAAATGGGTTAATACATTTTGATTGCTATATTCTTCAGGCTTCGTGTATTTTCTGAAGTTTTGAGAAGAAGAATCTACATTATTCCATGTATTTTCATAACAAATGGCTAATCCAGTAGCCAAGTGGGTGATAGACTTTTCTCTATTTGAGTGTGTGTGTGTTTGCATGCTTGTATATATCTCTGGGCACTCCTTGTCACATTTTTGAGGTTACAAGTTGGAAAATTTGCATTAGTATATCTTCGAAAAACGACCTTTTAGTTCTCTTAAAAAAGTGCTTTTTTGGATCTCTAATTATTTTAGACTAATAACGCCCAAATCTTGTACTGGTATTTTTTAGATAATTTCATATAAAAGGATTAGTTCTGATACACATGCAGGCTATGTAGATTCATATATGTGAAGTACAGATATTGTCTTCATTTTCATTGATCGAATCACAATATTCAAGCATATATTCTTAACAGCAATAGTGTTTCCCCTAGAAATTTCAATTTCTGATTAGGACATAATGCTGCTCAAGATGCTTATAACATTAAAGAAGAATTTTGAGTGAACTCTACAACAGAACAAATTCTTCAGTATTGGTTCAATAGGTTAAGGTCTACAAATTTGGACACCAATAATAATCCTCAGGAGGCCCAAACATGTCCCTAGCGATGAAGAATTATGGACAGCTGTGGCCAACAACCCACAAATGATAGTTTGTAGCTTTTCCTAAAAAAAACAAGATCCCATGCTGAAATAAACTCAGATTCCTCACAAAAAAAATCTTCATAAATTTAGGCCATTCGTGAGGTTGTGCACGGGTCTTTCAAGGAGTGTGCTCAGGTCCACCCACGTTGGCTCCCCCGAAAACCTCAATGAAAGCTCGAAAAATTGCTTCTGAAGACAATTTTGACAACTTCCACAAAGGAAGTAACCGAATACTTCAAATCTGTAATTTTTGTGCAAATTATGGGAGGTAAAGGTTCAGTTTAGCATTTTAGTTACATTGTAAATAGAACTGCCCCCCCCCCAATACAAAAAAATCATTTTGCTTCTAAAGTGAGAAATTTCCTCATGAAATGAAACTTTTATGGATTCAAAGAATAAAAAATTACTCAAAGAAAATGTTTTTGTTTTTTTTTCAGACCTGTTTTTTTCAGTGGTGCTATATCCAGTTGATGATCAAAAAATAAAGAGAAGATTGTTTTATGAAAGAAAATAAATTTGACCACACTCATATTGTAAAAAATAAATTTTATATAAATTTAACAAACATTTTGGGACACATGATATAAAGCTTAGTGCAGAGTCCATATAATGCGAAATACTGTTAAGACAACAAATTATTTTCGATTACTACTCTACAGATTTAAGCAATGATAAAAATTTGAATTTTGAAATAAAAACCCCAGAAATCAAACCAGGTGTTGAGAACCCCCAAATCTGGGTTTATAAACCTATCGTTCTCAATCTTTTGTCCTGGCACTTTCTGGAGACATTAGGTCTTTAACAGCAACCATATCACATCATTTGAAGGCAATAGGAAAGATTCAATAATTGGAAAAATAAGATCTGCATGAATTGAATGGAATGTTCCATGACAGTCCAACACACGACTCATCTCAGCTGTGTGTATCTAAGTTTACAGAATTGGGTTATGGAGTTTTGCAGCATCCTCCATATTGACCTGTTATTCCTCCTACAGATTATGATTGTTTCAAGCATTTTAAACTTTGTATCCATAATAAAAAGTTCAATAATAGAGGAGCCATAATTCATGCTTTTACTGAAACCCAAAGGATTTTATAGAAATGGCATTTTAGCATTTGAGGATTGTTGAGGAAAGGTTATTGCTTCAATTGGGTCTTGTTTTGATTTGATATTTACTGCTCTTTATTGTTTATATCACCCTTCCTCTTGCTATTTGAAAAATTATATTTCATATGCAACAACCTGACTTATGTGAACATACTCATAGGTGTATGGGAACTCTTTCTAGGAGGTGGCAAAAGACTAGATTTGTCCAAAAAACACTGATCTGCTCAAAATCTAATACATTTTGCCCCAATTTTATACGAGCACTGGCTTGTACATCTATGAACATACTGAGATAGATAGATAGATAGGCTGACGGACAGACTCGGGTAGATAGATAGAAACGAACAGACTGAGATAGATAGATAGATAGGCAGACAGACAGACTCGGGTAGATAGATAGGAACAAACAGACTGAGATAGATAGATAGGCAGACTGACAGACTCGGGTAGATAGAAACGAACAGACTGAGATAGATAGATGGATGGATGGATAATAGATAGATATAAACAGGGATAGATAGATGCGAACAGAGTTATTCATAGACAAACCAAGATAGATGAATGAATATGATCAGAATGAGGTAGCTAATTGAAAAAGAAAAAAAGACAGTTTGCCGAAAGATTGTCTTGTTTATTGATCCCCTTTTTTTAAATCCCACAATAGACAAACAAACAAAAAATTCCCCAGGTTCAAATGATGAGTCAACCTTTCCTCATTCAGATCTGCTCTGATCAAAGCCCAACATTTTTCTTTCCTTTCTCCTTTTCTCTCTCATTGTCATTCAATAATTACAGAACATTTAATAATGGCCCTTGCTACTTTTACACATCACCTCTCACACTTTTTTTTTCAATTACATGTGTACAGGACCAGATTTAATATTGATGGGTCCAGTGCATAACATGTCTTAGGGTCCCTTCTATTTTTACCTCTGCCAACAAAGTTGGGGAGGTATATGGGTAAAATTTAACGAGTTGGCTGTCAAAAATTGATCCGATGATTGAGACTGGTTTCTCCGATCACCACTAAACAAGCTGATATTTGTTATTTTCGTACTCAACCTATTTACACAAGTGAATTGCGATCTCAAATAAAATTTTTGTAGCTAAAACACAGTAATGTATGATAACTTTTTTTTATACTTGAATATAATGTTACCCACCAATTTTGACCCTGGTTTTTGTATTTAATTTCCCATATTATACAAAAATAAACACTGTAATTTTTTGGTTAAAAAAGGTTTTTCAGAATTTTAATAAAATTTACCAGAAAAATATCTTCGATTAGATGATTAAATTAAAATCTTTTATACTATTTTTTTCAAATTATTTCATTTTGATATGGATCAGATATCTTTTCTAAACTTGTAAATAAATGATTGAATAAATAGATATGTAAATTATAATCTGACATTTTATATCCTTATGGTTAATATATTTTTTCATTTTTTTGAAGTTCTAGAAATTCTACTTTTTAACCAAAAAATGACTGTATTTACTCGTGCACAAAGCGAGTAATCTAATATAAAAAATCAATGTCAAAACTGGTGGGTAACAGTATATTCAAGTGTAAAAAAAAATGATAAATTATGATATATTATGCACTGAATTTTAGTTACAAAAATTATATTTGTGACTGCAACTTACTTGACTAAATAGATTAAGTACAAAAATGACGACTGTTTGCTTGCTGAGTAGTGATAAGTGAAAATAGTCCCAAGGAGCAGATTAGTTTTCTGGCAGTGAATTTTACCAATATATATGTATATTTGGTCGTGTCCATCTTTTTACCTGTCTGTCCACATGATATCTCTAAAAGTACCCAATGAATTTCAATGAAATTTTGTTGAAGGGTAGGCATCAGTTTGAGGAAGAGTTGATTGAGGGAATTGGGTTCAGGAATTCATTTTTGATTTTCATTTTTTTTTCATAACTGCATATGCTCATGACTTTCCACACGATATCTCCAAAAGCTCTCCATGAATTTCAATTAATTTTTTATGGAAGGGTGAACAAAAGGCTGCAGAAGAAGCGATTCATTTTGGGGGTGGATCTATGCACAATTAATTCCTCTGAAAAAAGTTATTGGCAAAGGTATGCGTTCTCTAAGTGTTTTCAAGAGATAGACTCGCAAACTGAGAAGCATGCAACGCGCACATGAGAAAATCATACTCAACCTGACATGGAGAGATCACAAGACAGCACAATACATCAGAAAGAAAATAAGTGTCAGAGACATCATAGAATCTATTAGAAAACTCAAGTGGCAATGGGCTGGTCATGTTGCAAGAATGAAAGACAACCAATGGACATCACGATTCACAACATGGATCCCCAGAGACCACATGTGAAACCGAGGCCGACAGAATACAAGATGGAGAGATGAACTAGACAAATTTAGAAAATACTGGCTCTGCAACGCTCACGATGGAGAAGTGTGGCGAATCCTGTGAAAGGTCTATGTCCAATGACGGACATTAAAAGACTGATCAGGATGTTGATGATGATGATCATTATTTCAAAACAAATCAAAACAAAAATGAAGTATTCAAATAAATTATTATGTTTAGTGTAAAGTCTTTCATAGATCCATAACCTATCTCTATATAACATGATAAATCTTCAAACAAGTTTCTTTGCTTTATCTTATCAGTTGATTTTTGTTATCTAAAAGACTCCATCCCAAATTGATCTCAAAAATTGAATAAGCCATTTCCTCTGTATATTTTTGGCCACAATTTCGGGAATACTTTTGTCACCGGAAAAAAATTTGCACAACATAAGATTTTTGCGCAAACCATTTTTTTAGCTTATCTGAGGGAATATTGATAAAAAATCACACTATTCAAGGTATTCCTGTTATTTCAAACAAACCAGAAATGAATGAAATATTTATAAAAATATGATGTTCAACATAAAGTCCTTCATGGATTTTTAATCCATCTCAATGTAACATGTATGGCTCAGGATTGCATTTTGGCCATTTTATGGCTAAATTTGGCTTTTTTTTTTTAAAGCACCTGGCAATTTTTGGTTTTGCCACAATTAAACTTTCTCAGCAATATCATGTCGGATTGATATGAAAATTGGTTCAGACCTCCAGGAGAACCATCCTCATCTTCCTCTTGCTACTACAACAAGTAATGCTAAATATCAGTTTTCTCAGTCGTACCAGATTGGATTGATATGGAACTTGTTCCAGACCTTTGGATGAACCATTCTCATCTACCTCTCTCTCTCCACCTCCTCCTATGACTACGTTTAAAATCCTTTTGAAATTGGAAATCACAGATATGGACATAAGGATGTTGGATGCCTTGTTAAACATTGTTCTTTTTATAGTAGCACTGTCACACTTATTCCTTCTCCTGCTACTACCACTGACAGTGGATGCATCATTTAACTTATGGTTCTCGTTTTTTTCACCTTAGTCTGGCACAAATTTTTTGTTATGAAAAAATCATTTTTAATAATTCAGAAGATAAAACTCCAGATCGATAATCACATTTGGTTTTTGACTTCACGAAAATTCATTAACCACTGAGGTGGTATTATTCTAAGATTTTAGAATGCCCGCTAAAACTACCACCAAAAAATAATAATCTTTAAAAATGTAATCATTGGAATATGAGGCTAGGTAAACACTTTTCCTAAAGTAGGAAAAATAAGGAAGGTAAGAAAAAATTTATACCGTCACTGATTACTTGAATTTTTGTCATATTTTGATTTCACTAAAAGTTTTTTGGTCCAACTATGCACTTTAATTGAAGGCGTTTTGTCCTAGGGGGAGAGTTTGTCTTTATTGGGGTGCCTGGACCGCCTGTTTGAGGGTCCGATTCATGGAGAGATAGATGTAGAAAGAAATGAAAAGATGAAGACGGAAGTGGTAACGTAAAAAAGATTTTATTTGAAGAAGAAACTATGCACAATTAAATAATTCATATAAGTTGTTGTCCGTAGAGTTCAAAGGATGGATTGAAAGTTCGGTTGTATTTACAGAATAAAAGGTGTAGCAAAGGCAAGACCGTACTAAGGCCATGCTGCATGACAGGTAACAATTTCGGACGGGACTGTTTGGTTAGTCCACTCCTCCCACAGTCACACCAAAAGCATCATTTCCGAGTACGAAAGCCTGAAAAGAAAAGAAAATCTTTTTCTCGGCGACTGGAAACTCAATTCGTGATGTTAGGGTCAAATTTTAACATCACGTTGATCTCGGGGAATCATAACATTTTTCATCTTTTCTTCCGAACGGTTGGTCTTGAATATCCGTTTAGGGTTCCAGATCAGACAAGTTCAAGATTTTTGTTGACTAAAGAAGAGGCTAATGCTGTCAAAAATTTGAAATGAAAAAAAAAAAAGATGCAATGAATGGCATTTTGAAGATTTATCTACTTGTCCCCACCAGACCAAAAAAATTAATTACCAGTGGGAATTGAAGTCAAGATTATTTCCCTTGGGGTCAGGTTTAGGGTTAGGGTTGTCGTAGTAGCGGTGAGGGGTAACGAAAAAGACCCAGCATTGATGTAAATCTTTTTCTTCTTTTTGAGCTTCCGTACTTGAAGATGAGGCACGATAGACAGTGTGAGCGGAAGGGATTAGCAGTTATGCATGTTCTTATTACTTGGCAGAGTTGCCATTTTGACCATTTTATGGCCAATTTAGCCCATTTGGAGATCGTTTGGCAATATTTAATTTTTAGCCATTTCTTTTTCATTCCCTTTAAACATTTTACAGAAAAAAATTGCAAGGAATTTTCTGTGCTTTCCATCTGTATGTTCTTAGTTTTCTAAGAAATTTGTAAGTTTGAAAATAGTCAATTTTTCGAAGATAATGCGGGGGAAGGTCCTATCTTAAATGAAAATAAGGCTAAACTGGGCTCTTACTTTCCGCCATACATACGGAACTAAAAATGGCTTTGTTGCAGTAGCATTTTTAATAAATTCTTATTTTGGGTATATTCTGCAGTATTGTAATGTTTTATAAACAATTTAGGCTTTTGGCCATTTTTTAGCCAGAAACGTCTCCAATTATCTGGCAACTCTGTTCCTCGGGTGAAGAAAGAAGGAAGCGTATCATTTAGCCACCATACACGATCCGAACATCATTTAAGAAAGCAATAAATAAATCGTCATTTTTTCTAAGTAATTTCCAGCAGAAATAGTCAAGATGCGACTGTAACATTTCAGGTGGGGTCCCTCTTTTTCTTTTAATTATTTTATCGTCAATTTCTATCGGGTTTTCCACCGTACCATCCATCTGACCTCTTCCAGTGCTATGTGATACGACCAGCCCGCAAACTTCACGACATTTATTGAACCAGTCCGTAATAGTACTCCGTGATTTTCCCGTCAGAATTTCTGTAGTATTCGCCGGTGTATCCATGACAAAATAGTACACTAATTCCAAGATCTCACATAATGTTAGATTGCAGTTCGTCTTACCATTCATATCAGTGTAATAAAAGAATTGGTTTCCCTTTTTTCTCACGGATCGGGAAGTCTGGCATCCTTTTCGTGGACAACGAAGGATGGGTCTGTATTCACCTCCGCGGTCTCGTCTCTGTTTTTCTTGCATTTTTTTACCACATTTATGGCAAGGGTCAGCTTCTCGGACATCATCCAGGAGATTATGTTCACGTAAAAAAGACACAGCAACTTCTTCGGAAATAATAACGTTGCGATATAATTCTTTAGCGAGCATTTTGTCGGGGGTCGCACGAGTAACGTGTAAACGTACGGAGATGGAGTAGCATTACTTATCGGGCCTTAGTACCAACTGATTGGGAACAGCCTTTTTTTTTTCAAGTTTATCAGACTACTTATAATTTCGACTGCCGGAACTAAAGTCACAGGTCAGAAAAGTCACGGAACCAAAGTCACAATGTATATAGAACCCTGAACTACAAAAAACAAACAAACAAAACGTAGCTGGAATTAAAGTTACAGTCGGAAAGTCACAGAAAAAAGTTTTTGTTTTTTTTATACGATAAGTCATATTTTAATTCAATTTGAACTTATTGAATAATTCATTTTTTTTTTGTCAATTTGAATTAATAAAGTTTCTTTTGTGATTTATTTTTTTAATTTTATTTCGAAAGCGAGATATTTGGCTGAAAGTCTCCTGGTAAAAAAAAGAGTCTGCTAGCGTGGTTGCAGATGCGGCCCTATGCTCCGCAAGAAATAAACTGAAACTACTTGACTTTGCCGTCCGCAGTTTTGGGGTGGCGAAGCGCACACGTCTCTGAACAGATTTATTCAGCTCCCGACAACCCTACCTCTCTTAGGGCAATGAGGAGGTGTAACCTGGGTCAGCGGGTCCCCCAGGACTAGTCATTTCAGGGCACGGATATCCTGGGCCGCGGAAGTAGCCGCTGCATACTACCCTACAACAGTAGCGTCAACAATTTACTTCCGCGGAATGTATTTTACCAAAATTTATGAAATAAAAAAAATAATAAAAACATCGCAGATATTCAGACTGGATAAAGTTGTTGATAGGAATTAACGAATTGAAATTAAATGATTTTTATTTCATTTATATTAATATAAATCGAGAATGATAAACGTCTTTTTATTCATTTCTTTTGAATTAACGAAACACATTTTGGTTTTTCCAGAGTTGCTTCCCTTTAGTCACGAAATCCCCTAAAGCCGGAAGCAAAAATGAAAAATTACTCTCACTTCAAATTTTGCGTTTTTTCCAAACAAGAGAGTCATTCTTCAAGGTTTTTTTAATCAAAACATCGTTTCACCTAACTCTGCTCCCCTATACAGTCTTGATATAGCCCCCTGTGACTTTTCCCTAAGCTAAAACCACTGTTAAAAGTGATATTTTAAACCGTGGACGAGAATAAGGAGACTGCAACGAGGAGGTTGATGGCAATCCCAGATAAGGATTTTGTAGACTATTTTGAAAAGTGGAAGTGACACTGGGATAAGTGTGTGAGGTCCTAAAGACAATGCTTGGAAGGGGACTAAGGCTATTGCTGTAGGCAGGTTTTTATTTATTCATTATTCAAATGGATACTTTCAAGACAGACCTTTATATTTGTAATAAAAGTGAATATCAGTTGCCTAAGAGTGTGAAATAATTTCAAAGATTCAACTATTTTATGTAGAGTGACTGTTTACACAACTTATGATATCATGGTTAAGATTTTTTTAACAAAAATAAAACTTCCATTCACTCTAATGATTACATATTTGGTTGGTCTGAAAACCTTCTTTTTTTTTTTTGTCATTAAATGGTATGAGAAACACTTAGTTTCAAATAACTTTTATGGAACAAACTCAGCCAAACAGCTATTACATCAGAGAATATAAATTCTTCCAAATGTAACCTTGAGAAAGATGTTGGTCATGAAAAATTCAATTATTCATTCTTGTACTTGAAAAAAAAATTCTTGAACACTACTCAGTTTAGGGAAAAAAATTACTAAAATCCTTAGTCATAGAAAGGAAACACAATCTGCTGATGTTTATAGATATTCCTTTTTACTGGAATACTTGGCCAAGATTTGATACATTTTGTATCTTTTAGGTAGTTTTTCATTAGTTACTGCTGGTTAGAAATGCTTTTGTTCTGGTAGGGATAGAGGCAAATGAAATAACAAAAAGATGTGTATGTATAGACTGATGGGCTCTGGCACAAAAAAAGAATGACCCTAACTACCAAAAATAAGGCACTTCCATTTCGGACGTTGAGCTTGTCTTCCCATTTCCGGTGTGCAATGATGAGTAGTTATTTCCCCAAAAGAACACATGTATAAAATGTAAATAAAAGAAAGGCATGAACATTACAGAATATATTGATATGAAAAGATCACTTTTTATAATATCATGACAGTGTGCATTTTTTTTTTTACCGTCAAAATTGACATGTTTTTATTTAATTACTCTAACACTGAAAAGTTAAGAAGGTAAGCAACATTTTTGGCGTATGCTTTTGTATTTTAAGAAGATAACATGACTCAAATGTGATAAAGATTTGTGCAATTTATGGAGAATATACTATGGATGATTGGATGTGCGAAAAGTGGTTTGCTAAATTTTGTTAGAGATTTATTGCTGAACAATGTTCCATAGTTAGGTAGACCAGGTTGATAACTATCAAATCAGAATATTACTTGAGAATAATCGACATTATATGATGCAAGCCTACGTACTTGAAATATTAAAATGAAGTGTTGCAAATCATTTACCTAGTTTGGTTATGTTAGCCATTTTGAAGTGTGGCTTCCACTTAAGTTGAACAAAAAAACTTTACTAAACCATATTTCTGTGTGCGATTTGCCACTACAAATATTTTCTGTTTTGAAGCAAGTCATGACAAATGATGTAATAAGGATATTTTACAACAATGTGGAGTGTGGAAGATCATGGAGGCAATAAGATTAATTACCACTGACTGTATGAAAGGCTTGTCTTCATCCTAAAATATTCTCCATAGTGACAGCAGGAACAGACAGATGTATCCATTAAAGAAGAAAATGGCATATTTTGCTCGCATTTTTCTAAAAGTGGATGTTGAAGCCATAAAGAATGACGTCATTGCAATTCCAACGGGAAGTTAAAAGAGTCGTATTTCTTTAGTTGACATACTTGATTTTTTTTATTTCCTTTGTCTACAAATGAATTAATGTTTCTTGAAATTATTGGGGAAAAAAGGTGATGCGGTGTATTTTGTGGGATTGGAAGGGAGTCCTACATTATAAGTTCATTCCAGAGAACCAAATGATTGACTCAAACAAGTACTGTTCCTCATTAGACCAATCAATGAAAAGATGATTAAAGGGAAGAGTATAGCATTTCATCTGGATAATACTGGACAGCATTTTCCTATGGTAAGCAAGCAAAAATTGTTACAGCGCGGCTGGGAAGTTTTCACTTATTAGTTGAATATTGTCCCCTAGGCTGTCACTGCAAGGTATTTAAACCCAGATGTTGATTTTTCAATACTTGTCTGTGTTTCTGGGTTTTTTAGTCTGAAATTTAATGAAATCCAAGTTTTTCCCGTATATTACAGTTTCTCAATTCTTTTCATTTCCTGAATCGTGAGTTTTTTTCTTCCATTAAATCCATCCAGCAAAAAATACAGCAGACAGAAGATATCCTGTAAGACTCAAAACAGCTAATTATTAGAAGGAAAATAGATGAAAACATATACATTCATTCCATGATAAGTACTGTGTACAATTTTCATTCAGCTCTAAGGTGCTTTCCGATTACCATTAATTTTGAGCTATACTGATCTCTCTTGAGGAAAAAGTTTAAATACCCTGGAAGACTGCTAAAGGCAGCTAGAGCAGTTTTTTGCCAAGAAAGATGAAAATCTCTGGAAGGATGGAAATATGAAGTTGCCTGAAAGATGGCAAAGGATTGTGGAACAATATGATAAATGTGTTGTACAATAAAGTTAATGTTGAAAATATAAAAATTGTTTGTTTTTTTTCTCCCCCCACTGAAATAAACAAACTTTTTGGTCACCCATGATGTCAAGTGGAATGGGGGTCATGCTTGCCAATGCTGAAGAATGCTGAAAAAAGTTGATGGAGGGGTCATGAGAAACGGGGTTCTTCAAATAGGGTGAAAATTGAAAGATATTCAGTAACAAAGGCTAAAAAAAATACATATTAAGTCTACTTCCAGAAACATGATATTTCAACCATGATTTTATACGTACGTGTTTCTTATGACATCTGCATTGAATGTGGCTGATGCCACGCGGTTAAATACGGGGTGACATAATTCTATACTGTGTATTCATTATTGCAAAACATTTAACTACAATGATGTGTGTGTGTGTGTGTGTGTGTGTGTGTGTGTGTGTGTGCACTATTACTCAACAACTGGCCATTGCATGAAGTTGATATTTACCAGATATATCAGTCTGCATCCAAGGCAGTGCAGTGTCAAGTTGAAATTTTAGGGCTGTGTTTCTCGAAAAATCTAATAAAAATTGATAACTTCCAAAATCTATTTATAAAAGAATTATCAAAATTTAGACACAAAATTTCTAAATTAGCATCACGGAAGTAAAGTTACCGAATTACTTTGAAGCTGAAGTTTCATATCATTTCACACAACAATTATGGCAGGCAGTGCCACACGCCATAAAGTCCAGCCCCTTCTTAACACGCACCTTTGGAACACACGCAGCCGTAGTAATACTCATTTTGATTTATTTAAATGCAAATATTTTGATTTGTGATTTCTTATTTTACAATCAAGTCGTAAAATCCCAGGATCTCCATAAGCTTCGTCCAGCATGTGCCCCCAGGGACATGGGATGTTCCATTGCCTGTATAGACTGAACGCGGAGGATAATGTATCTTTTTGTACCATTGTAGTGGTGACAATTGAAACAAAACTCACAATCCCTAATGTGGGACTTTTCACTGCTGAAACTGAGTGAAACTTGGGAATTCATAAATAATTGACCTTTGGGATAGTTTATTATTCATATGAAGTGCAATATGAAACTGTCAACCCAAAACTGTCAACATAAATTTCTTCAGTTTTTAAGTTGGTTTGGCTGTTTTGCCTGTATCACATATACAGGCCGCGCCAATGGAGCCGCAGACATCAAAATTTAAACATTTAATCCTTATTCTATCTAGAGGAGACATTTTTTTGTTTTTCAAAAATTCAACCCAGAATAGATTTTAATGGCGGAGGGAGGTCAATTTGCAATGTAAGTTTATGCTAAATTAATCACTAGTTTGTATCTAACAGCATTTACATTTGTTATTTTGGCTTTTTTATCAGACTTTTCAAGTTATCACTGCCCAACAAAATGCAGGAGAAGTGACTCATTAATTGATCACTTTTCCTCCAAATTTTTTAATTGATCACCCCTAACATGGCTTTGTGTCAAAAGACTTTGGTCATGTGACAGTATCTATTGAGTGAATAACCAGACCTGTGAGCATGTTAATGTTTATTTAAAAGTCCTTGGGGAGTCATATCATATAACACAGACAGATTTTAGGTAATACCCAAAGAGTCCTGCTACCCGCCCCCATGTCGTTGGTGGAAAAAAAGAAGAAGAAGAAGAAGAAGAAGAAGAAGAAGAAGAAATTAAGAGTATAATGTATAATTTTTTATTCCTTTTGAGGTAACAAGAACTTGATAAGATGTCATAGCAAGTTCACATTGTGAGGCTAGTATACATGATAGGAGAGGGTTCTCTTTGGTCAGTACACATGACCCTATGAAGTTGTTAGTGAAAAGCTTGATGACAGTTATAATGATAGATGAAATTTGACATAGACATCTAAGATTGTGTCCTACAAGTACAGAACTGGCAGAAATGCATACTTGTGAGTTGTGTGGAGAACCAACTATGATTTCGGAACCTTAAACCATCAACCAAAACTACCATAGGTCTCTTTAATTTTAAAATGAGTTTAGCTGGCTATATATATATATATATATATATATATATATATATATATATATATATATATATATAATGCATATAGGCTGTACCAATGGAGCTAGATGGCTGGCAATTTCAACATTTATTCGTTATCATGTCTACAACCCCCCTTAGATATTTTTGTGTGTGTGTGTGAGAGAGAGCGTGTGAGAGAGAGAGAGAAAACAGCCAATCTACAATGTACATTTATGCTAAATTAGTCCCTCAGCTCGTGTCTGGCAGCATTTAAGTTTGTTTTTTTTCAATTCTCTCTTTATTTAGTGATCACCGCCCAGCAAAAGAAATGACTTTGATTGATCACCTTTTTTTCAATATTCAATTGATCCCCCCAACATAGCATGCTGCTAAAAGACATTGGTCGCATGACAGTTTCTGTTGAGTGACTAATCAGACCTCTTTCCATTTTCATATATTCAAGGCCTTGATAGCCTGATGAAGCCCATCTTTCTTCAGGCTGGTTAGGACTCAGATTTGTCCCTCTCCAAAACAACCATGGCTAGAGTCTGCCCAAATATTTACAGGGGTTGGAGGTAGATGGATTCATACTTTTTCCAAGGGTATTAGTGAGGAGTGAACCTGAACTACCTCAGCCAGAGTTTGAACTTTACTCGCTGATTCCATTCTTCATGCCATTAACTATTCAGTCCCTCCGCACCTCCCTTTATGTTAGAGAAGTAAAAAGTAAAATGTCTGATAAAAAACTTTTTTGTGCCAAGCTTTGATTCCAAAGATGTAGTACCCTCGGATCCTCTAGAAACTCTTTTGTGGCTGTCACTTAGTATAAGTCCAATGTAATGGAAATTATCAATTATATTCTGGTATTAAGAAGGGAGTGAAGAGAATACAATTATATTCTAGTGCTGTTTTGAAACTTGAATAAGCTGGAAGTGGTTCATTTTTATATATTTGCACTTTTCACATGATTCAACTAGTTACCATCAAATTATAAGGTATATTATATTAATAATCGAAATCAGAAACCATAATGTTCATATATTTCAGAAAAGGAGGAGAAATATTTTGCTTTTAAGTAATTTAAATCTGGTTTTCTGATAAAAAAAACTATTTATTAAATCTGTTATCTGGAACAAGTATTTTTCTACAGATGTCTTTATAATTGAAAGGACTATTGTCTGATATTAATTGATTCTAAATAGAAAGCAATTGGAGTTGAATTGAAATTTTAATAACGATTTTCGAAAAATTATCAAGCAAGTTTAATTAAGATTTTTAATTGATCTGATCAAAATTTTTCAACATCTTATTTTGAAACTCAAATTTTCGGTAATCACTGAATTACTTCCCTTTGGCCATTCAACTTTTCACTATAATAACTTTTATTTACTCAGCTTGGAATGAACATTGGCCGACTTGAGATTTGATTAATTATCTAATAAGCTTTGATAAATCAATTACTTGCAAAAACGCATTCTAAAAACATTTTAATCAAAATTTACCACAAAAATTCCTTCATAACTAGTAAGAAAGTAGTAGTAGTAGATTTACAGCAAGTATTTATGGTGATGATAGTGATGATGATGTAATTAATACTGTTTTTAGTATTTATTAATATCGGGCTATAATGCAGGTTAAGAAGTACTTAACCGACTTTTTGTACCAACAGATTGTGCAATACTATCAAATATCTAAAAAGATTATGTCGTTTATTTGTTATTTCCTCTTGAAATATAATGTCCTCGATTTCAAAATGGCTGCCCAATCGCAAGACAATAGCGTTAAATAATACTATTAATTATAACAATGGGCGGGAGCCGGTAACAAAACACGTTTCTAAACGAATAATAATAAATTTGATTGTCTATTTACTTATTTCTCATTGTCAACTCTCCTATAGTAATTTAAAACAATTTTTGTCAAATGAAGTGTTTTTTAGTTTTCCTTCCTCAATGAAATATTTTACCGCCAAAAGCATGGTGCCGGGTTGTGCAACGCCATTACGGGCTTGCGTTGCAATCATCAGCCATTTTCCAGCTATATCTAGCTTGTCTTTTCTTAATCTGGCCGATAAAAACCTACAATAGCCAAGAATCTGCCTATTTTTTAATTTTCTTATCAAGTCGCTTTAATTTTTAAAGGAAGTAGATGTACATTCTTTTTACCAACTAGTTTTAGAGTCTTAGTGCATAGTTATTTGTTTTGATAAGTGTGCTTTAAATGCGATTATATAGAAATTCTAGCTACACATATAGCTGGAAATGAAAAAATGTAACCCTTTTTAATGAAAGTTTTAGCCATAAATTAAAATTACAAACCATACTTGGCAACACTGCGCCATTATGTGGTTAATGTTTATAACATTTTATTTTTGAAGGTGAAGGTTATAAAAATATCGAAATGATATAAATAAAATATTTTATACTGGAATTCCTTCTATAAATGTTTCTTTTCACTACTAAGTTAGTTCTGAAGCCTTTTCTTCCAATGTGTTTACTCACTGAACACGGAGCGACCGGCCTTTGCTTTTCCGCCTCTAAAGCCGGGGAAAATGACTTGGTAAAAAAAAAATGAAACACTTGTTTGTAACCACAAGTTGATTTTTGAAAACGAAGCAAACTACTTTATTTGATCATTGAATTTAATTCATTTTAATATATCAAAGAGAAAGGACAAGTCAAGTAGAAGTTGGACTCAAGAAGTAATAGTCACACAATAATTTTCTGCAAAGTTCAACCATTATGATTTACTATTTCTTTTTCAACGAGGTGATAATTCTATTATCTGTTAACTGATATCTTCCATAAATAATTGAGATTTTTAAAAATAAAGCGACTAATATCAATTAATTCCTATAGATGAATTGTATTTTTTTAAAATATAGTCTTCATTTTTTTCTTTTTATATAAATTTGAAAAAAATTCCCTATAAGTTTTGCAAGGTCTTCCTTCCAATATTTTAAAATTCAACATCGTTTTAGTGGTAATTAATATTTTTTCTATTATAATCATACTTCAATCCATGATAAAATCATATTCTTAGTTTTTTTTAAATCATGGATTTTTACTCACAATAATTTTTCTTACCTGTCCTCGTATTGTGAAGACGAATTCGGAATGAAAACATTTTTATCGACAAGATCAATTTGAATTATTTGACTGTTTAAATATGCCATGATATGCCATGAAATGGGAATAAATGACTATGATTTCATATAATATATTTTAAATACACATGCTTCAAACTTGCCCAGAACAGTTTTCTGGTTTTAAATCGTGAGGTAAAGTTGCAATATAAACACAAATACGTGCTTGATTTTGTATTTGGGAGAGCAAAAAATATAATAATCAATTTATAGCGTACTGAATACATAAAAAAAAATTGATAAATAAACAACAATAAGATGGCCATGGAAGGGATTTCCTCAAGTTTATTTCCATTTACTTTTCATATTGAAAATCGAAACACTATATTGTTATATCGATGATATTTCAAGTTCATTGTTCTGGATTGAAATAAAGGAAAAAAATAAAAAAAAGAAAGAAGATTGATGTAGGGGCTGACTCGTGGCTGAGACAGTTGAGTATTTCTCACTGGTGCTTGACTTCGGTGTTCGAACTCAGGTTAAAACTCGGAAGATGCTCCTGTACTTCGACGTCCTAAATTATTCCGGTTTGAAGAGAGTTCACTTACAACAAAATAAGTAGATGTGAACTCCAATAAAAACTGTATGAAAAAATCTCAAGTAAAATATTAAAACAAGTAAACACGACATCAATTTTTTCAATTTTAACTATAGGTTAAATAAATTTATTTTACCGTATAGTCAAGGTTATAATGATTTTTTTAGTTTTGGAAACAGGTATGTTTTTGTCTTTAATTTTGCTTTTTTTCCCCAAATTGTATGAATAAAAAATACAAAACAGTAAAAAATGCTGATACTGCCAAAGAATAAATGACTCTGAAAAGTTTTTCTCATTAGATTATGTATCTGCTTGTTAAGTTAGAATTTTGTTAATTGTAACTGTGTTGATGTAAGAAAATCCAACAATATGGCAGCGAAGATTGACTGTGTGGAAATGAAAGGTTGAGGAAAATATCAGTTACATCACAAAATATTCTATCATTAAAAAGATAAAAAATTATGCATTTCGCCTTGTTACAGGCTTCACCTGTAATATGTAGTTGTAGAATGTGTGAGTTGCAGGTGTCACATATTGAGAATCAATGAACTTTATTTATTTACTTTTTCTCAGATTTTGGAGAGAAGACTTATGGGTCAGCTGGATGTTTATTTATCTCTGAAACTGACCAAGTGCTTGCACAATAACCATAATAATTTTGGACACCTGAACTATGAAAGGTTGAGTCAAGATTTCAATTGCCGATTTTCAATTCGGAAATTAGTTTGACTCAATCTTCCTACTTCTAATTTTGCTTTTTGTTGTGCTTGGATAAATTTATATCAACACGGATTTGTAGGACTTCACAAGAAAATATTTTTATCTTTCTCTTTTCTGAGCATATCCATCTATATCTGCACATAATTTTACACATGTAAGGGAAACTACCGACTGGCCTTCATTGGCACATTTAAGGAAGTAATTTTTTTTCAGCTTTAGGTTCAAACCCAGCTGCGAGTACAGGCAACAAATGATTTCAATTTTTAGTATTTTATCTTTTTTGTTACATTTTAAGAAGATAAATGAAGAAAAATAAACATTTATTGTTTTATTTTCATTGTATTTTCCTTTTGACATGTATTTTGGTCACACGTAGCATGAATGGGAAATATTACTGATGCAGAGCGTAGTTGATGAAGGGGGGATTAAAATCACCCGCAGACTCCCAATGAAGGGGGGAATCTATGATAAGTCGTTGGCCCACTGCATTTCTATTAATGATATACAATAAGATATCTCAATAAATTTTTGAAGAGGACCCAAGAGGGGGCCAATCCCATGAACTCCAAAATCTCCTACGACGCCCCTGTAGTTGATGATGGACTTTTTATATCCCTACCCATAAAATTATTTTATTCAGGTATTTTAATGAAGTATTCTAACACATCTGGGTTTGTGAGACCATGAAAGGTCTCAACATTTGTTCATGATTTACTCTCTGGTATGAGTGGAGCCAGATTCTGAAAAGAGAGTCAAAAAGCCATGATTGGGTCAGGGTCGATGGTTCACCGACTTTTCTGCCCAAATCCAACTGACAACTAGATGCTGACTTCTCTGCACATGACTGCTAGGTGCAAGGATAACTCAGTACATCTCAGTGCAAAGACCAACAAAATATATATGGAATTAAAACAATTCATTGAGGTATAAAAATTGAAATCATTTTCTAAGTTGAATTATTTTAATTTACTGTCGTAGAACAATTTGATAATTTATAGTTTGCAGGTAAAAACTATAGGATTAAAATAATTTATTACAAAAATTGAAATTATCTCTAGTTTGCAGTATGGCTGAATGGGTTTGTAAACAAATTATAAAATGATTCATTAGGACATTTTTTTTACTTAGCAGTACCATGTTTTATAATCATGATAGTCGATCCAGCAAGGTATGGGGGAGCTTCATTTCTATGCGAAGACTCAAAAAAGTCACAATTTCGGATTCTGGCAAGGAAAAATATTAAAAGAATAAATAAAGTCACGTTTGTTTTTTTTGATTTTTAATAATGTTTCACTCTAATGTTGCCACTGTAGAAACTGTATTATTATATGGATCCACATCCCGGACTTTTATGAAACATCACAAAGTAAGGCTCAATGGCGCCTACATTCACATACCATGAACAGCACTTAATATTTCCTTGAAGCAAGACCCAACCAAACAATGACTGTAAGGAAAGCTTCTTGCAACATCAGAAGCAACCAGGAAGAGGCGCTAATGTTTTATTGGACATTGCAGGAGAAGGAGACAAGAGCTCGACACTTCTTTAAAGACCATGCCTGAGACACAGAAGTGTTGATCACCCATTTAAAACATGCATTGACCAACAATGCAAGGACACGGGATGTGACCCTACTGACCTATCAAATGCAATGCAGGACCGGGATTGGAGGCGTGTTAGAGTCAATAAGATCAGAGCAAGTTCGACCAGATAGTAATGATATGATGATGATGAAATATTATTATATCACTATGAATTAACAGTGAGGCACAAAAAATGAACAAGAGATATTTTGTTTACGTTGTGTTTGGCTAGTTGTCCCGACATGGGTATAAGGGAGGCATGAATCCATTTCTCCCTGCACCCTGTCCCATCACCAGATATCTTGATGAAATGTCTCACGGGGCAATTGCTCAGTGGATATGACTGTTGAAAGCGTATGCCATTACCTGGTTGTTTTGGGTTCAATCTTTAGGTCAGGCAGTTAGATCTAGAAATTGTGGTTCAGTGAAACAACTAGAAATAGCATCACAAAGACAAATTAATTAGGAAGAATTACCATATATTTTTGAATATGAGTCAACCGTGAATATAAAATGAATTCAGGATCAAGCATAAAATTTCAGAAAATCGACTGACTCAAATAATAGTTATTTTGCCATAACGTCTTCATGAGAGATATCTCATTATTATGAAGACACTGTTTATGACACTTGGTTAGCTGTCACCAACCCATGAATTTTATCATCCTCAACATATCAATTGTTGTTTTCAGGTCACAAAATAGAAGTTAAAGTGATGACAAATCTACTCCAAAAAGTTATCTCAAATGGATATCACACAATAGACACTTTATGCTATCTACATAACAATTCATGATAAAACGTGGTAATGAATTCAGTTAAAACAATGGGAATTATCACTCGATAATATGCATTGTGTCTATCAATGCTGAACTCATAAAGGCAAAAGTACTGGTCATTTTTGACAGACCAAGTCAAACAGCTGATTTTGGGCTCTTCTTTTTGATAGAAAAAACTTGTCTTATATTCAAGAATATACTGTAACTAATACAAGATATCCCCTAGCATAGACTGTGGAATGAGAACAATCTACCCCCATGGATCGAATGGAGGTTTTGGTTTAAAATCCTGAGAATGAGGCAACAGAGTCGTGGAGGGTACAGTAGCCAAAAAATTGACATCCAAGATGAGGACACCAGTTTGAATAGATCAATGTGTAATAATAATAATTCTTCATCTCAGAAATTCAGATAGAAAATATCTCATTACTTGTATGTCATAAAACTTGAAGAAACCACTCTCCTATGACTACCTTACCTGCCCAGTCAGCAAGAGATCTTTGTGGAAAGTATTCAGCTATTTTGAATATCATGAGAACTGTTTGTACTGCCTTGATGTAATTTGATAGCCCATCAAGGGGAAACTTACTGCGCATGCATACTCACTCTCTTGCCCTCAATAACAGTGAACTTGTGTACTGAGTGACTGTCACATTAACAATGACTGAGTGAATTGGTCTCATGCATGTTTTTTGGTAGAACATTGCATCACCCAGCTCTGTCACCCCATCAAGATTTGACTCCCTACATCATCTAGCTTTTACTTAAGAGATTTCAGACCACGGATGAGATTAAGGAGAATTCAAAGAGGCAGCTTTTAGCAAACCTGAAAAAGGACTTTGCAGACTGTTTTGAAAAGTGGAAGGAAACTGAGATAAGTGTTTGAGGTCCCAAAAGAATTACTTTGATAGGGACTAAAACATCATTGTCTTTGGTAAGACTTTTTTTTGCTAATATTAGATAGGTGGATACTTTCTACACAGATCTTATAATAGCAAAAACCTGTTACCCACATTATGTAATGGAAGAGTGGTTTGATCAAGTGGTACATATTCATTTTATCTCTTCTCCATCAACCATTGTGGCTCAACATTGATAAGATATTGTGTTAATAGATCAGGGAGATGCAGATTCATACTTTTCCCAAGAGCATTAGTAAAAAGGAAACACAACTGTCTTTAGCTAAGATTTGTACTTGGTTAACCAAATACTGCATTTGATGGCATATAAGACTTGCCATCACAATCAATAATTGAACGAAAAATAAATAGCTATGATATCACTGGCATTTTCCACTGGAAAACATCTAAAATAGAGTAAAAAGATATCAAGAATTTAAATGTTATTAATAAACCTGTCTTGATAAGGCCCCCAAAAGGTCACCAAAACTTTTTTTCCGAAAATGAAAATAAAATTTTTTTAGATGGAGTCTAGTGGAGTACTGATGCCAAATTTCAAGTATGCAGACAAAATGGTATGGCCAGGAGCACTGGATAGGGCCTTCTTACCAAGGGCAAAAGGGTTCAAAAGTTTGAACCTTATACTCAATAAAGGATAATGGAGCTGTACAATTGTTTTATGTAATACCAACTTAATATACCCATAAAAAAGGTGTCATTCTTCTTTGATGGTAACAGGCTTACTGCTAAAAATAGCGAATATATACTTTACCCCCTCTGGGAAATATTTCAACCCCCATCCAGAAAAGTGGTGACAGATACCCATGTCCCCTGCTTAAATAATGGCGGCCTTATATGCCATCAAATAAAAATTTTCGTGGTATCACATGCACAAACACACAAACATATATCTGAGAAATGCGCCTTGGGTAATTTAGTTATCCACTTGGCAAGGAAATGCAACTCTGCCATTCCACCTAAATCAAAAGCTGCAGGTGACAATGATAGCAAGATTATATTGCAGTTTCCTCTCTTCTGCAATGTGATTTTCTTTCTTTCTCTTCTGGGAAAAAATGCAGACCCCCACAGCGAACATTGACCTAAATAAGCAGGCCATGTTGCACCTCTTGCAGTTAGGTGTCTACTTGTAGGCTTACTTGCCCTCAATAACACTGGCTATCAAATGGCAACAATTCGGGTAAAGATGAGTTCTTTAGATTCTATAAGGCATACAATGTCTCTCATGAAAATATCCAGCCATTTCAAATATGCCAAAAGCCAGTTGTGCAGCCTCGATGTAAGTTGACTACAAATCAGAGGGGACCACAGAGCACATGCATGTTGATCCTCTTCTGTTGGGTTACTCAGTCAACAGTGAGATGCCACCGAATGAGATTGTGCAGCCTTGATGTAAGTTGACAACAAATCAGAGGAGGCCTTGCTGCATATGCTTGTTGATCCTCTCCTGATGGGTTACTCAGTCAACAGTGAGATGTCATTGAATGAGATTATGCAGCCTTGATGTGAGTTGACAACAAGTTCAGAGGAGACCTCAATACATATGCTTGTTGATTCTCTCCCGTTGGGTTACTCAGTCAACAATGAGATGCCATTGAGTGAGATTGTGCAGCTTTGATGTAAGTTGACAACAAATTAGAGGAGACCTTGCTGCATATGCATGTTGATCCTCTCCTGTTGGGTTACTCAGTGAGATGCCATTGAGTGAGATTGTGCTCTGTGTGACTGTTGAATTTACAGTGACCCAACTTATCGATTCTACACATCTCGTGAAAGTTTTTTTGGCAAAATATCAGATCGCATCTGTTAGCACCCTCACTCTACTGTCCAGATGTGGCACGTTGTAACTTGAAGTTCTCACCTTTCAAGAATATTACTTTTGCCCATTAGGCTATCAAGCTGACATGATCAGGAAGGATTCTCTGAAAGAAAGGCTACAGGCAAAAACCCAATTAACTTTTGTACCTCAATTGGTTAAGGCATCATCCATGAAAGACGAGCTCTGAGATGCAAAATCCAGTAACAAACTATTTTGAGATCTAAAGAGGAGGGTCATAGATCAATACCTGTGTGGCCATGGCCCAAGGGGACCGGGCAATTTCTGCCTCTGTCTGTATATCTGTTTGTGGGGGCCCCAGATTAAACCTTGTGGAGAGGTGGATAAATCCTAACAATCTATTTTGAGATAAGATCACAGTCTTATATGTATCTACTGGATATCCTCAAAAAATGTATACACATTTTATCTGTAAGTAACTGCTCCGGTTGTTACCGGGAAATTGAATTAAACTCTTCTATGGGAAAGAACGAATGTTAAAGACTGTCCAACAAAACTGTCATCTAAGGTTTCTTCAGTTTCTAACACAGTCTGGCTGGTTATGTATGCATCACATGTACTGCCTGTTCCACTGGAGCTAGTGGCTTGAAAATTTGAACACTTATTATTTGTAGCAAGAAAACATTTTTTGTTTTTATGAAAATTACCTCCCTAAATGAGTTTTTAGGAGAGAGCTCAATTTACAACGTAAGTTTATGCTAAATTGATCCCTTAGTTTGTTTCCGGTAGCATTCACGCTTGTTTTTTTGAAAAATTCAAACTTTTTAGGTGATCACTGCCCGATAAAAGGCAAGACACGTCACTTAATTATTTATCCCCTTTTTTTCCTATTTTTTAATTGATCACCCAAACATTGGTTACATTACGGTTTCTATTGCATGACTAACCAGTTCTGTTTATTCTTCCTTATGGAAGGTTTAATTAACTTACTGGTAAGAAGTAGAGCAGCTATTAACAAACGAAATACATATACATTTTTCTGGGACACCCTTTATGTCGAAAGCTCCTGATTGTTCTGTCTCATCAGCTTACCTTGAGGGTAGATTTTAATTGCTGGCATGTGATTACCTCTCATTCATTGGAACAACTGAGTATATTGCTTTTTTGCGGTTTTACCTGTTGTCTTTACTGCCAGAATTTTCTTTATTTTTTATTTATCTATTCACAGCATATTAGACAGGTGAAGAACATTATCGTATTACTGGTGTACCCGTGTTGTGAAAAATGATGACATTTTCATTTTTTGAAAATCTGTTTTCAATATTTTTTTCAAAATTATAGGCCCTTAGCTACTTTGATTTATTGTCCCCTTTCCCAAATGTGGGGCTTTCCAAACTCTGTGGTGACATACTGCGCTGGGCTGACAATTTTTTCAAGTGCGTCGCCAATGTAAAAAGTCTGGAAATTTTTCCCCCAGTGTATACAATCTGACTGACATACTTAATGCTTAAAATTTCAACTCTTTGTCATCGGTGAACTTTTGGCTTGTGGGTAAATCATCAGGCTGTCAACGTTGGATCAGATTTCAAATTGCAGCAGTTCCGCTCAATTTTTTATATATTAGTTTCATTTAGCTTGACAGAAGACAAATGAATAATTGAACTAACAACATAAATAAAAAACTGATCTGGTTAGTCTCTCAATGGAAACTTCCTTTGGCAGCATGCTGTGTTCGAGATGATCAATTACAAATTGTTAGAAAGGATGATCAACGAATAAATTACTTCTCTAACCGTCTTCTAGGCAGGGATCACAAAAATGTTTAGATACAAACTAAGGGATCAGTTTAGCATAAACTTACATTGTAAATTGAATGCCTCACAAAAAAACTATTTATGGAGAAATTTTCAACAAACAGACATGATAAGGAATAAGTTTTAACATTTTCAACCCTCTAGCTCCATTGGAGCAGCCTGTTCACATGATAAATACAAACCTAACCAGCCAGTCAGCCAGGCCAATGTAAAAACTGAAGAAACCTATGTTGACATTTTTGGTCGATAGTGTCTCAAAAAAACAATGGTAATTATTATGTGTTCTGATTGTTTTTCTACTGCTGAAATTTCCAAGATGAAGTTTGTCATTATTACACAAATTATTCCCATAGGCGTCCTTATCATTGTTGTTTTAATCACAATGTTTCTCTGACCTTTTTAGTGATGTCTGGAGGTGCAGAGTGGCGTACTGATTAACAGTATGGAGAATGGGATCAGCAAGCTGAGTTCAGACTGTGACTCAGACAGTATGCATTTACTTTGCACTGATGCCCTTGTCAAAGACATGAATCCGTCTGTTCTACCATCAGCTATAGGCAAATAACAAGGTACAGTGGTTGGCAACCAACCTAGGAGATGAACAACTCTGATTTGAAACTAAAGAATGGAACCACCTTAAGGTAGTCGGACACAATCATTGATTTCGTTCTGGCAGCTCCAGCAGCCAAACTGTTCTGCTCCACTTTGTTACGGAGTAAATCAGTGAGGCCGAGAAAGGAACTCTGTCGACTGGGCATCCATACTTTTTGCCAAGGTTTCCGCCTTGGAGAGGTCACTTCAGTGTTGTTCTAGTGTCTATTGAGATAGAGGGAAGGCTCTCTTCTAGTGTTGTTTAAAGTTCTGAATGAATTCCATGAAGTGTATGAACTAGTATCTTTATCTTTGTAATTTGGATCCTCATGATTTGAATAGTTGACATTCTGGCCTTCCTAGTAATGTATGTACTTTTGAGATGAAGTATCCAACCGGAGATTAAACCTACAATGTGGTTAATGACTGTCACCACTAGGAGGAGCCACTAATCCAAATTCCAAACATTCTACCTACTATTGATTCACTACGTGTCTCGGGAGTATTTTATTAGGGAGGGTCTTCATTAAGTTACTATAAAATCCATTTAATGATTTTAAATACATGTATATACACTTGAACAAATAAATGAATTAGCGGAACTACTTGGTGTGGTCCACGGCTTTTGTAAAAATGAATATGATGATGTGTGTGTGTGTCTAAGAAAATATATTTTCTTTGTTTCTATTGTATATGCATTTAATTTCTTGATGATATGGTTGTCCACATTCAAACAAACAAATAGAGCAGTCATTGACAGAGAATGAAATATATATTTGCGAGGATGGGGGAGATATATCTAGATGTCAGTTGTCAGTTTAAAGACATGAGTGAGCCTAAGCTGTGACTCATCCTCAGTTGTTGCTGTTTATTGTGATTCCTTGATCTCCTACTTCTATGAGGTTCCACCTTTGCCCTATGTGGGAAGGCCTGAGATAGGAGAGGGCAAATGCCCTGTTTGCATCCCCCAGCAGAAGCCTATGATGTGTATACATTCACACTGTCTAAGCCAAATGATACATTTACCATGTAATAATGGGTGATCATTTCAAATAGAATTTCAAAGTGATATAATGCATTAATGATTATTTCTGTCCGATTATGTATCCATTTCTTAATGATAATAGTCTGCGTTGAATGAACAAATGAGTTAAAAGAGTTATTTGGGCCTTTACATTACTGGCAGCTGTTTAGCTTAATAGTAAGAGCAACACTTATTAGTCACAGGTTCAATTCCTGCAGCAGCCCCATTTTCTTTAATTGTTTATTTTATTCATGATGTCTAGACCAAATGATACATTTACCATGTAATAAGAGGAGATCGTTTCAAACATGGTTTATAACACATTCATGATTATACATACATATATATAGTATAGAAAGCTTTACAGCTTTAAACACTGAATATATTGAAAAACTTTCTAAAAATTTCAGTCAATTATTTCCCAGTATGTGTATATATATATATACATATATATATATATATATATATATATATATATATATATATATATATATATATATGTGTGTGTGTGTGTGTGGGGGGGTGTATTATGATAATATGCTATATATTGAAATTATAGCTGAAAGGTAGATAGTGTTTGATCAACACTGCTGGGGAGCCATGTTAATATAACTGTTTTGTTTTTAAATCCCAAAACGGTTACATGGTAAACAACTGATGATCTCAACTATTAAAATTCACACATAGTACCATAATAAAAAAAGTACATGTAAAATGGAAAAAAATCACTGAAAAAAATTATACAAGTCACAGTAACGGATTTTGGGCAATAAGTGACTGAAGTGACACAAAAATATTTTCTGAAAAAGTTTTTCAACATTTCATGTTTGAAGGTGTAGGGCTCTTCTAGATTATATATATATATATATATATATATATATATATATATATATATATATATATATATATATATATATATACCTTGGGTCAACCCCCAAAATGGATGCACATTTTGCTAGCTAGTAGCCGCTCTGGTTCTTACCTGAAACTTAATTAAACCTTTCTATAAAGAAGACTAAATGTTCTATTTTATTTATTCATTCTTACAGAAGGCTTTAATTAACTTCTAGGAAAGGACCAGAGCAGCTATTAACAAACAGAATGAGCATTCATTTTTCTGGGACACCCTGTGTATACATAAGTGTAGTTAAGCAGCAGTTTATCATTCAAACATGGCCGTCATTATTAACTGACAAGGTTTCTCAGTTGAATTTTTATTCAATAAATTCTAGGAGATAAGACTAAAATTTATACAGCATCAATTGATACTTGGAGTCCTACTGATAAAAACAAAGCAACCTACATTCATCAAAATATCTTTCCCCTACGTGCATGCATTTTCAAATATCTTCCATTTAATAGACTGATGCAAGAATGATTGTGTTTTTTTTACAATCAACTTTAATGCATTATAACTCAGCTTAGAATATGAATTATCAATTGAAATAAGGACTTCAGAAACTACACCTTTTTGCCAATTAGAAACAAGTCCATTTATTCCAAAAGCAAAGACTTCTACGACAAATGAATTCTTCGAAAACCTTTTGAGCTGCTGCTTAGTTATTGAAGTCCTTCCCTTGCAGAAAGTGTGAAAATTCCTCGAAAAAGTGGTCAGTGAAAGGTCCGGTAAGTAAGCTTAGTGAGGTAGAGTTTTGTAGTCTAGTTCATTCAATTTCTGCTGAGTTATTTGCGCAACATGAAAGCTTTTTTGCTTTTTCGTTCAGAGTCATCCATACAACAAGTCAAGCTTTTTTGCTTTTCTAATTTTGTAGAAATGTCGAGCAACTGTTGAATGGTCAATGTTCATTTCCCTTGCAATCTCTCCAGTTGTTTGGCGTAGGAGCACCGCAAAAATGGCCCTCAATTTGATGTTGTTAATCATAGAAGAATGACCATGTCTTCAAGGCTCTCATCTCCGTCTTGAAAATTTTAAAACCAACATTAAGTTGTACGTTCATTGATAGCCCTGTGGTCAAATACTTGATATTATGAGCAATTTTCCCTGCTTTTGAACCCAAACAAAATTGCTCGATTCTGCTTTCTTTCCATCTTTTACAGCCTCAAACAAACCGAGAATCTACAGGAATTGAACCTATGACCAATAGGGTAGCCACTTCAATGTAGTTAAAACAGTTATTGGGTATTTGCATTATCGGCGACTGTTTAGCTCAAAGGTAAGAGCAACACTATGTTGCAGCGGCAACCGTATCGGTTGTAAGTTTGATTAAATCAAAGCAGTTATTTTGGCCTTTGCATTACTAGTGGCTACTTAGCTCAATGGTTAGAGCAACGCTTATTGATCACAGCTTCGACACCTGCTGCAGACCCATTTTCATCAATTGTTTATTCTATTTGTATTATGTAGGCTAGATGACACATTCACAGTGTAATAACGGGAGATCATTTCAGATAGAGTTTCAATATGATATAATGCAATTTACGATCATTCTGTCAGATCATATATCCATTTCTTAACATGTATATTTTATTCTTAATATAACAGAGATAATTCCTGCAGCTGGCCATTTTCTTTCTTTGTTTATTCTATTTACTTTGTCTAGGCCAAATGATGAATTCAACATGTATTAATGGGAGGTCATTTCAAATAGAATTCCAAAAATAGATTAACAAAAAACATCTAGATCCTGGAGAATCGAGATGTTATTAATAAAACCGACAAAATAAATCCCCCAAAAGTGGAGTATTTATACCAATTTTCTAGCCTGTTGACAAAATAGTATGGCCAGGAGTGTTGGAACATACACACAAACAAACAAACAAATATGCAAACACACAAATATAGGCACTTATCAAAATGGATAGAACTCTTCATCATCTATGATGGCTATAGTTATCCAATATGCTGAAATGAATAAAAAAAACTTCTGGATTCTCAAGACAATTTTTAAATTAAATCAGATTTTTTAGGAAGTAAAATGACTTTATTTTAAAATCAGAAATACAACTAACTTTTCTCTTGCAAAAGTTCAAGTTGCAAGAGTCAATGTAGGGCTTGGGATTGGAAAAAACAGTATTTGGATTGTGTCACATCACAGATATATTATATATCTATCAGTGTTGCCTCGTTTTGGCAGAGCAAAAATTATACATTTAGCATAATTTCTTGCTGATTTTTAGCACTATTTTACTGCAATTCTAGCTATTTCCAGCCGTTTTATTTTAATGATAAATATAGCCCTTTTAGTTATTAAAATGGCTATAAAAAGGCTGACAGTGTATCATAATGTTTTAGCCTTTTTTGATGATTTTTCGAGGTTGATTTCACACAAAAAATTTCTGAGTTAGCAACATTGATTTTGATGAAATAAAACAAATTAGAAACCTTATATTGTTTTTTTGTGTGTTCTTTTTTGTTTTTAGGCGTTTTTTCTAATTTTTTGCCAGTTAATCAGTTTATACATGTATATCTATGTATACGCATGTAATTTAAATCATGTTCTTTGATTTATATACTTACCCAAATACACACACACATGTGGTAGCATACATATGCATGAATGTTTTTCAGGATTCCCAGTTGATAAATTGTAAGAAGAAACCTCGCAAGATGAAGATAAAATAAACAACATTCTTCCCTTGGAAGAAAAAAAAGTCATAAATTTCAAGATGCAAAAAGGCGTGTATATGTATATGTATATGTCAACTGAAATGCAGCTTTAATCGCATACATATTAATTAGCAAGATGCATTTGTCGACTGTCACCCGTTACTTATTATGGGTAACAGTGATTAATTAAAGATACAATTTATCAAGTTACGTCACCAGACGTAACTGATGATGTAACTTTGTAGAAACAGAATTTTGCATTACATTAAACTTGATAAATAGTGCCTTTAATTAATCACTGCTACCCACAACAGACTGGTTTAATTACTGTTGCTGGGTTTATATTATCCATGTGCTCTGACATTTGTATGTATCTATCCATCTGGACTTACCTCATCCATGGCTGTTCATAGAAAAACCTTGAAATTTTGTGCAAAATGATTCTTTTATTTTTGAAAGTTCTCCCCCTAAATAGGTTTTTATTGGGGGGTCCAATTTATGATGAAATTTAAAGACAAACTGGTCCCTCAGTTTATGTCTATGTTTTTTTAAAATCATAAATTTATGGTTTAAACCATTGGAGTAACTTAATTTTACCACCAACAGCACTGCTTAATTTACGAGGTAAAAACAGACATATATGAGAGTTAATTTTACCTTTTGATTAGTTTAATATTCAGGAAACCATAAATATGACCAAGAAAATGCTTTGCAGAACAAAGTTTTGATATTTTATGAGTGCCATTGTAAAATCATTTAATTATTGCTGTCATATTTTTACGTTAAAGGGTAAATTAATCTATATCATAATGAGCAATGTGTCTGTCTGTCTGTGTCAATTTAAAAATGAAATTTTTGTCAGAGGAGATGACTATTAAATGCTAAGGGAGAGTAGTTTCCTTCCTTTATTTATTCATTTGAAAATCTGTGAAAGATACAGATTCATTCCGGTCAAATCAGACTGCACAAATTCCATTGATTTACAAGGCCTTAATTTTAAAATATATAACCTGAATGAGAGGAAAACAAAGACGTCATAATAAGAAAGATAGAAAGAGGAAACTAATGAGAATTTTTGTCTACTACCAAATAATTGGTTAATATGAATGTAAGTAAATAGGACAATGCATGCACACACACACACACGCACACACATATATATATATATATATAAATAATAAGATGTGGATTTGCTACACAAATTAGTTCTTGAGAGAGGGAAGAAACATGAACTAGTTTGTGTAGTGAATCCACATCTTATTATTTATTTCCAGCTCTACTTTAAAACAACTTGACTTTCAAAGTATAAATTTGACCATATTGAGCACTTTATGAAATAAATCCATCACATATAAGACGTTGCTTTGTATTATGCTACATTGCTAACCTGATCTGTATCATATATATATATATATATATATATATATATATATATATATATATATGTATATATATATACACTATTTATTTACAGCTCCACTCTAAAACAACTCGACTTAAATAGTAAAAAGTTGTATGCATCGAGCACTCCATGAAAAAAATCCATTACATATCAGAAGTGGCTTTATATTATTGATATATTAATGGCGGTGGGCTGGCCATGTTGCAAGAATGGCAGACAAGCAATAGTCATTACGACTCATGACTTGAACCCCCTGAGATTACATGTGCAACCGAGGCCGGCAGAATATTAGATGGAGAGACGAGCTAGACAAGTTCGGGAAGTACTGGCTCCGCGACGCCCATGATAGAGAAGTGTGGCTAATCCTGGGGAAGGTCTATGTTCAACGACGGACGTTAAAAGACTGATGATGATGATGATTATATTGTGTTATACTGCTAGCCTGATCTGTACTATACGTACTATATATATATATATTTATATATATATATATATATATATATATATATATATATATATATATATATATATATATATATACATATATATATATATATATATATATTTATATATATATATATATATATATATACATATATATATATATATTTATATATATATATATATATATATATATATATTTATATATATATATATATATATATATATATATATATATATATATATATATTGATTAAGAACAATGATCAATGAACTAACATGATGTCATTAAAGTGATGTTATGTTAATGGTGAACTCTTCTCAAATTACCCCTTAAACAATATACAGTGTTGCCCATAAATGTACATACTTCTACCACTTTTTAATAGAAAGTTAATTTTATTCTAGACCAAAGATTGCAGGATCTCATTATCCCTAGTGGAATAATACACAATCAAAACAGTTACTATCAGGTATTATTTATAACCAGAATCTACAGCATTCTGTTTCCAAAAATATGACTATGCTACCGTCCAAAAATTAGTTCTCCACAAAAGAAAACTATTTTTATCAAAATAATTTCAATGCAGTAGAGTTGGTCATTAATGATACTTGATAATATCCGTTTTGTGTATGTAATGTTCCCTGTTTATGGGACATATTGTATTAGTTTTGGCGATTTTCCATCTGATATTACCTAAATTTTTATTTGTATTCTTATGGTAAGCATCATAGAGTAATATATATAATGTGGCACTGTCTCAAGACTGAGATAGTTTTGTTTTCCCTCCCCTTGGCATCAGATGTCATTGTTTGGACAATGATAAAAAGCCAGTATTTTGAATACTGCTTTTAAAGGTAAGCATATACAGTGAATTGTGTTAACATTTCAATATTTGTTTATATCAACTTCAGAATTATTTAATAATACCTGTTCCTAAACAAATAAAAAAGCAAATAAAAAAGTGTGACAACCAAATTAAAAAAATGGTAACTAAATTTTAAAATAAGCAAATTAAAGACATCAGTAATCAAATTAAAAGATAAGGTAACCAAATTTGATTACATGCCGAGCTAATTAAAAAGTAAGCCGAGCAAATTGAAAAGTAAGCCGAGCAAATTGAAAAGTAAGCCGAGCAAATTAAAATGTAAGCCGAGTAAATTAAAAAGTAAGCTGAGCAAATCAAAAAGATAAGCAAACTGATTTGATGAAATGAGTAATCAGATACAGGTGAGGAACCAATTTAGGATCAATTGCCATTGTAAATTGCCGCTAAAAACCTATTTTGTGAGTGAATTTAGAAAAAAAAGCTTTTCTCTGGACAAGAGGGGTAAATTTTAAAATTTTCAGCCCTCTAGCTCCCTTGGTGCATTCCAGCCACGTTATACATGCCAGTTAAAAACTGAAAAAACTGATCTTGATGTTGATATTTGTCCAACAGTTTCTTGAACCTAACAACTGTTCAAGAAGAGAGGTGGGAAGCTGAATAGTTGTCGGCATGGAGAATGGAATGGGCGAAGTGAGTTCAAACTCAGGCTGGGGTAGTTTGTGTTAACTTCCAACAAATGCCCTTGTAATAGACATGAATCCACTTATTTCCTCAGTCTAGGGGTATATAGCAGTGCAGTTGGTTCGGTGACAAGTTAGCACCCTGGCCCTGTAAAAAACCCACAATAGCTACAAACATGAGAAATGCCTCATGACCTGGTTCCACCATTAAGAGATTTACCGTCAGAATACAATTTGCTTCATTTAGTGAATCTTATCCACACTTTCAGATCATTCCATGAACCTGTTGCAATTTCCACTCAAACAGTTACTTCCCCCAAACGACTGTTTTGTGTAACAAACTTCCCTGAGAATGCTTCCCTGCTGGATATAATACTGATCTTTTCAAATCCAGGGTCAATAAAATTCTTGTGAATCTGAAAATACTTTAATCGTATACCTAGAGTGGCCCCTGGGCTTCGGTAAAGCGTGACTCTCAGTACAAAAACAACAAAAGAAAAACAACAAACATCGCTTGGTTTTCATGGCTTGTTTGAGAAATGGAGACAATAACATGAGTTGACGACTGCTGAGCTAGGCTGTTTAGAAAGTAAAGACCTGTTTCGTTTCCGGAGAAAAATATGCCAGCAAGAATTTAAAGGTTCTCTTTTTTCGGCAAAGTGTGAGATGTGCCCTTTCTCATGAAAAGAAACATCGAAATGTTTTTTTTTAACATATACAAATCTGACTTAATGATCGTATTAAACTGAACTGTGTTTTATTAGCTTTACATCTCAACCCAAGATGGTGATTTGAATGTGTATCCTATCTGAAGCCTTTTAAAAGGTTGAGATTGAAAAAAAGACGCTGATCTACTTCTTTTA